>CM065720.1:68227232-68232232 GCA_033310375.1 Conus canariensis | reverse complement strand
GAGTGTTGTGTGTATGTGTGTGTGTGTGTGTGTGTGTGTGTGAGTTTCTTAAAGAAATCCCTATGGGTAACATACGAAACTCTTCTGATAAATCTCACACGAAAAACTTTGGATATCTTTCAGTTTCGAAGATTGAAGACACTTCACAATGATTGTATGAGCAGTGAGCTTAGCACATCAGACAGAATGGTTAGAAAGAGAATAACTAAGAAACCGTTATCAGTCGAAATAAATATGAAAAAGACTTGGATTGTTAATAAATAGACACAGATGCAGCTGAAGCCCCCAGAAATGGGACCTAAGGAAGTAGCTGAACGGCGGCGTGTAATCATTTTCTTATTACCATGATCAGAGTTTATTTTGCCAACTATATCTTTTTGTTTGTAAGATTTGTCTGTCGTTCAGCAAATTTAGTATAAAAAAAATAGTACACTAGTATTAATCATATGTTGTAGAAAAACGGAATGTGGCTCGAGAACCGACCCCGTTGGATTGCGACGCGGATCAGTTGAGCAAATGTCGATTAAAAAGTGCATTCAGGAACCGTCTGCAAACTACAAATTTTCCAGTAAACACTAACTCTGTGAAATGACAATTATAGATTGATAATCATTTGTGAAGTAATACCCTTTCATGGAATATCAACCTTTCTGGTGATAAACACGTCGACAGTTTGTATCTTTTTTTTTACATATGCTATATAAAACATTCAAGGAAAATAACTACTTTCTTCCGTGCTTACAATGATTTCCCTTGGCAGACGGCAACTGTAGCTTCGCAAATGAAGTGACCCAAACAAGTGAACCACGGTCCATCTGCTTTCATGTGAGGTCTGCACTCTCTAAATGTGTTTACACTGTTTGTCATGGTCATAATTCAATCAAAATAAAGGAAAAGGAATCAAATCTTGAGGTCTGCACTCTCTACATGTGTTTATCACTGTTTGTCATGGTCATAGTTCAATCAAAATAAAGGAAAAGGAATCAAATTCTTGAGGTCTGCACTCTCTAAATGTGTTTACACTGTTTGTCATGGTCATAGTTCAATCAAAATAAAGGAAAAGGAATCAAATTCTTGAGGTTGCACTCTCTAAATGTGTTTACACTGTTTGTCATGGTCATAGTTCAATCAAAATAAAGGAAGAGGAATCAAATTCTTGAGGTCTGCACTCTCTAAATGTGTTTACACTGTTTGTCATGGTCATAGTTCAATCAAAATAAAGGGAAAGGAATCAAATTCTTGAGGTCTGCACTCTCTAAATGTGTTTACACTGTTTGTCATGGTCATAGTTCAATCAAAATAAAGGAAAGGAATCAAATTCTTGAGGTCTGCACTCTCTAAATGTGTTTACACTGTTTGTCATGGTCATAGTTCAATCAAAATAAAGGAAAAGGAATCAAATTCTTGAGGTCTGCACTCTCTAAATGTGTTTACACTGTTTGTCATGGTCATCATTCAATCAAAATAAAGGAAAAGGAATCAAATTCTTGAGGTCTGCACTCTCTAAATGTGTTTACACTGTTTGTCATGGTCATAGTTCAATCAAAATAAAGGAAAAGGAATCAAATTCTTGAGGTCTGCACTCTCTAAATGTGTTTACACTGTTTGTCATGGTCATAATTCAATCAAAATAAAGGAAAAGGAATCAAATTCTAGAGGTCTGCACTCTCTAAATGTGTTTACACTGTCATGGTCATAATTCAATCAAAATAAAGGAAAAGGAATCAAATTCTTGAGGTCTGCACTCTCTAAATGTGTTTACACTGTTTGTCATGGTCATAATTGAATCAAAATAAAGGAAAAGGAATCAAATTCTTGAGGTCTGCACTCTCTGAATGTGTTTACACTGTTTGTCATGGTCATAATTCAATCAAAATAAAGGAAAAGGAATCAAATTCTTGAGGTCTGCACTCTCTACATGTGTTTACACTGTTTTCATGGTCATAATTCAATCAAAAAAAGGAAAAGGAATCAAATTCTTGAGGTCTGCACTCTCTAAATGTGTTTACACTGTTTGTCATGGTCATAATTCAATCAAAATAAAGGAAAAGGAATCAAATTCTTGAGGTCTGCACTCTCGAATGTGTTTACACTGTTTGTCATGGTCATAGTTCAATCAAAATAAAGGAAAAGGAATCAAATTCTGAGGTCTGCACTCTCTAAATGTGTTTACACTGTTTGTCATGGTCATAATTCAATCAAAATAAAGGAAAAGGAATCAAATTCTTGAGGTGTGCACTCTCTAAATGTGTTTACACTGTTGTCATGGTCATAATTCAATCAAAATAAAGGAAAGGAATCAAATTCTTGAGGTCTGCACTCTCTAAATGGTTTACACTGTTTGTCATGGTCAAATTCAATCAAAATAAAGGAAAAGGAATCAAATTCTTGAGGTGTGCACTCTCTAATGTGTTTACACTGTTTGTCATGTCATAGTTCAATCAAAATAAAGGAAAAGGAATCAAATTCTTGAGGTTGCACTCTCTAAATGTGTTTACACTGTTTGTCATGGTCATAATTCAATCAAAATAAAGGAAAAGGAATCAAATTCTTGAGGTCTGCACTCTCTAAATGTGTTTACACTGTTTGTCATGGTCATAGTTCAATCAAAATAAAGGAAAGGAATCAAATTCTTGAGGTCTGCACTCTCTAAATGTGTTTACACTGTTTGTCATGGTCATAATTCAATCAAAATAAAGGAAAAGGAATCAAATTCTTGAGGTCTGCACTCTCTAAATGTGTTTACACTGTTTGTCATGGTCATAATTCAATCAAAAGAAAGGGAAAGGAATCAAATTCTTGAGGTGTGCACTCTCTAAATGTGTTTACACTGTTTGTCATGGTCATAACTCAATCAAAATAAAGGAAAAGGAATCAAATTCTTGAGGTGTGCACTCTCTGAATGTGTTTACACTGTTTGTCATGGTCATAGTTCAATCAAAACAAAGGAAAAGGAATCAAATTCTTGAGGTCTGCACTCTCTAAATGTGTTTACACTGTTTGTCATGGTCATAATTCAATCAAAATAAAGGAAAAGGAATCAAATTCTTGAGGTCTGCACTTTCTAAATGTGTTTACACTGTTTGTCATGGTCATAGTTCAATCAAAATAAAGGAAAAGGAATCAAATTCTTGAGGTCTGCACTCTCTGAATGTGTTACACTGTTTGTCATGGTCATAGTTCAATCAAAATAAAGGAAAAGGAATCAAATTCTTGAGGTCTGCACTCTCTAAATGTGTTAACACTGTTTGTCATGGTCATAGTTCAATCCAAATAAAGGAAAAGGAATCAAATTCTTGAGGTCTGCACTCTCTAAATGTGTTTACACTGTTTGTCATGGTCATAGTTCAATCAAAATAAAGGAAAAGGAATCAAATTCTTGAGGTGTGCACTCTCTAAATGTGTTTACACTGTTTGTCATGGTCATAATTCAATCAAAAGAAAGGGAAAGGAATCAAATTCTTGAGGGTGCACTCTCTAAATGTGTTTACACTGTTTGTCATGGTCATAACTCAATCAAAATAAAGGAAAAGGAATCAAATTCTTGAGGTGTGCACTCTCTGAATGTGTTTACACTGTTTGTCATGGTCATAGTTCAATCAAAACAAAGGAAAAGGAATCAAATTCTTGAGGTCTGCACTCTCTAAATGTGTTTACACTGTTTGTCATGGTCATAGTTCAATCAAAATAAAGGAAAAGGAATCAAATTCTTGAGGTCTGCACTCTCTAAATGTGTTTACACTGTTTGTCATGGTCATAGTTCAATCAAAATAAAGGAAAAGGAATCAAATTCTTGAGGTCTGCACTCTCTGAATGTGTTACACTGTTTGTCATGGTCATAGTTCAATCAAAATAAAGGAAAAGGAATCAAATTCTTGAGGTCTGCACTCTCTAAATGTGTTAACACTGTTTGTCATGGTCATAGTTCAATCAAAATAAAGGAAGAGGAATCAAATTCTTGAGGTCTGCACTCTCTAAATGTGTTTACACTGTTTGTCATGGTCATAGTTCAATCAAAATAAAGGAAAAGGAATCAAATTCTTGAGGTGTGCACTCTCTAAATGTGTTTACACTGTTTGTCATGGTCATAATTCAATCAAAAGAAAGGGAAAGGAATCAAATTCTTGAGGTGTGCACTCTCTAAATGTGTTTACACTGTTTGTCATGGTCATAGTTCAATCAAAATAAAGGAAAAGGAATCAAATTCTTGAGGTCTGCACTCTCTGAATGTGTTTACACTGTTTGTCATGGTCATAGTTCAATCAAAATAAAGGAAAAGGAGTCAAATTCTTGAGGTCTGCACTCTCTAAATGTGTTTACACTGTTTGTCATGGTCATAGTTCAATCAAAATAAAGGAAGAGGAATCAAATTCTTATGGTGAAAGCAGTTTTGATTTCGTCTCCACGTTCGTGCCCGTGACGTGTTCGTCTCAAAGTAAACGCTAACGGCAAGTTCACGGGCATTATCGTTCAATGCACAAGATGGCGCTTTCCGGAAGGGAAGCTCATTCTTGCTGGCTCGACGACTTTGCAGTAATTGTCGTCAGTAGGGAGCCTTGAAGATGGCATCCTACATATGTTGAGTCAGAAAAGGCCGCACTGACCACAAAGGCAATGGCTCGGCAGCGGAGCTGTGTCTCCTCTAGTGAGTTGCCTAGGGATTATCTGATATTAGCGGCCTGTGGATTGCTGCTGCTCAGGCTGCATCGTTAAGACTAGTGCGTGTATAGGGTGTGCAGAATCGTACCGAAGAAGTAATGTCATTGCGGAAGCACGAAACATGAGAGAGAGAGAGAGAGAGAGAGAGAAGAGAGAGGAGAGAGAGAGAGAGGAGAGAGAGAGAGAGAGAGGTACTTCATCCTTTGCTCGCTCAAACTTTTGCAGAGAGAACCTTGTCTACCTAGACTACCTTGGTTACCTAGACTAAAAGACAGACAAACTTACAAAGAAACGTCAGACGCAGTGAGCAACAAGGGCAACCTACGGTTTCTCGCAGATGA
>CM065720.1:68217232-68222232 GCA_033310375.1 Conus canariensis | reverse complement strand
GGTTCTTTACCAAGGAGTACACAACAGATTGGATCAACTTGGAAGTGGGCATTGCAATGGGCTCCCCAATACTGTTCGTGTTGGCAATGGAAGTCATCTTGAAAGCAGCAACAAGCAACGCAAGACAAACAGACCTTGGCGATGGATACAAGATGCCCCCTCTCAAGGCCTTCATGGATGACACTACAGTGATTTCATCCAGAGAAGACGAGACACGTCATGTGCTGGAAAGGCTGGACGACATAGTTGCCTCATCCAGAATGAAGTTCAAGCCAAAGAAATCACGGAGTCTCTCACTGAGGAAAGGAAAAGTGGCCGAATCTGTGGTCTTCAGTGTTGCCAACCAGGCCATTCCAACAGTCACAGAAGAGCCAGTCAAGAGCCTTGGAAGATGGTATGATGATACGCTGAAAGACACACAAAGAGCAAAAGAAACCAAACAGATGTCGGAAGAAGGCTTGGAAACCATTGACCAGTGTGGGCTCCCTGGCAAATACAAGGTCTGGTGTCTGCAGTTCATGCTGATACCAAAGCTCCTATGGCCTCTGATGATATACGACATCTGCACCAGCACAGTGGAGGCAATGGAAGCCAAAATCAACAAGTTCACAAGGAAATGGCTTGGTGTCCCACCCTGTCTGACTGACATAGCGCTGTACTGTCGCCAAGCAAAGCTGAAACTACCACTGAAATCCATCCTGGAAGAATACAAAGCAGGGAAGATCAGACTTCAAAGCATGCTGGAGGACTCAGGAGACAAGGTGGTAGAAGCAATCAAACCCCAGCTGAAGACAGGCAGAAAATGGAAAGTTCAAGAGGCAATGGATTCTGCAAAAGAAACTCTCAAGATCAGAGAAATAACAGGACACACACAGACCAACAGACAAGGACTGGGGGTGACCAAAACTGAATGGTGGTCAAAGGCCAAAGGAAAAGCCAAAAGAGACATGATTCAGGAGATGAGAAAAGAAGAAGACCAAAAAAGACTCCAAAAAGCAGTCCAGCAGAGCCAGCAAGGGCAATGGACAACGTGGGAAAATGCACTCCAAAGACGTCTCACTTGGAATGACATTTGGCACATGGTCCCTCTCAGGATCAGCTTCATTCTCAGAGCTGCATATGACCTTCTGCCCTCAAATGCAAACCTGGTGAAGTGGGGAAAAACAGACGATCCTGCATGCCCCCTCTGCCATGAAAAACAAACAGTGGAGCATGTCCTAAGCTCATGTAAAGTAGCCCTGGCTCAAGTAAGGTACACATGGAGGCACAACCAAGTGCTCAAAGAGATTGTACAAGTAGTCTGGGCTATTACCAACACCACAAAAGGGAAAAGCAGGACTCCAAAAGCACCCGCAACATTCGTCACGGCAGGAGGCGGCAAATCATGGCCAAGAACAACAGTGCCACTCGGAACATGCAGGCAGAGTCTGCTGGACGGGGCAGATGACTGGGAGTGCACTGCAGACCTCCCAGAATGGAAGAGTCACCCAGAGATCATCAGCAAGAGTGGCATGAGACCAGACATAGTAGTCCACTCTCAGTCAACCAAGCAGCTGATCATGATCGAGCTCACGGTGCCATATGAGAACAGAATGGAGGCAGCTCAAATCTACAAGACTGAAAAGTATGCTGATCTGGCAAACAGCCTGAGGAGAGAAGGCTATCAGGTCAAAGTCCTCACTGCAGAAATTGGAGCTAGAGGGTTTGTAGGAACGTCTGCATACAGCCTCATGAAACAGCTCTCAGTTGCAGGGAGGGAAAAAACCAGAGCCCTGAAAGCAATGGCAGAAGCGGCAGAGAGGTGTTCAAGCTGGATCTGGTCAAGGAGGAACAAAAGTGAACTTCATAAGGCTTAACTTTCCTACAAATATCAGGTGTCCCTGTGGCTCAGTGGTTAGAGTGCGAGTCATTAAGTGGAAAATGAGCATGTCCAGAAGGTCATGGGTTCGAATCCCAGCCATGGCTCGTCCCAAGATGGGGGGGGGGGGGGGGGGGGAAGGGCAGCAGAGGGACATCCGGAGTCATGAACCGGGTGTGGCCCAACCCCCATAGAGTGTCAAGAAACACTTGCTTGAAGGGGGCTCCTCTTCTGAGGACTCTCTGCTGCCACGCTCTCCACGAGTTTCTTTCTACTATTGTTGTTCAGCCATTTGTTGAGGCCTAGATGCTAAACGAATAAACCATTTATGTCTTATGTCTTTCTCTCTCTCTCTCTCTCTCTCTCTCTCTCTCTCTCACCTCTCTCTCTCTCTTCTTTTTCTCGGTGTCGTTCCTGTTGTTCTTGTGCTTGCGCTTGCGCTTCTTCTTCTTCATTTTCTTCTCCTACACTCCACATTCTTTCTTGCGTTTTTCTTCTTCTTCTTCTTCTTCTTCTTCTTCTCTTCTTCTTCTTCTTCTTCTTCTCCTCCTCCTCCTTCCTTCTGCTTCCTTCTTTTGTCCTTCGTTTCTTCTTTTTTCCTTGTCCATCTTCTTTCTTCCTCTCCTCCTCCTCCTCCTTCTTTCTTCTTCTTCTTCGTCTTGTTTTCCTTCCGGTTCATTACAGGGTACAGTTCAGAGGATCGCCATTTGGTGAGAATGTTGACAAGTATACTAGCGTTACCAATCCCACCATAACGGTATCTACAACCCGTCTTCGTGATATCTGTACAAATGTACATGTGTGTGTGTGTGGGGGGGGGGGGGGGGTGCGTGCGTGCGTGCGAGCGTGTGTGTGTGTGTGTGTGTGTGTGTGTGTGTGTGTTATCCATCTGATCTTAGTACAAGAACCTTCTCTTCAACAACAGATGGGATGGGATTTAATAAGCCTGCTTTTCTTTTTCCTAAATACATGCACTCACACACTGGTCCTTGGTTTACAGTCCCATCACGACTAGGAAGGGGACGGGAATAGAGTTGGTGGCAGTAGATCGAGGAGAGAGGAGCAGTATGCACAGGCGTCTCTAGCGTGGATCAAACTTTGCACCCTTATTTCCAAGTGCAATGTTCGTACGAGACGAGTCATGCTTCACCACCCTCTTCAAATGCCGCGGTGTTTTTGTGTCGTCAGTGTACAGGCCTAAAGCTCCTGTCCCTCTCACCTGTCCTTAATTCCGTCTCCCCGCTCCCTCTCTATCCTCCTCAACCCCATTTCTCCCCCTCTCCCGAGTTCGATGATTTGAGCCGGTGTGGAAAATAGTGACACAAGTTGTAAAGGAGCTTGAGAGTCAGTTGAAAGATGGGTAGAAATCCTACCTTTTTATTAGATCCTAAATGGCCGCATCATGTATTCATCATTACACTTGTCGTTTCCTCCGAAAGAAGGAAAATGTGTTTACAAAGGAAACAAAACTCACTTGTCCCAGACCTCCCTGTCTAATGTTCTGTGTTTTCGATTTGTCACATGGCATATATGACAGTAAGACTAGGCGAAGAAAACGAAACTGCGAACGCCTTTTTGAGAACCTTGGCTGTTGTCATCACTGTCATTAGCCAGTCTAAAGCACAAACAGTCGACGCAGTAAGCAGCAAGACCAATGTACGCTTTCTTGCAGCTTTACTGCGAGATCGGATTGATTCGGTGAAATTATTTCAGCATTATTAGCCCCCCAGAGCAGAAATCAATCGGAACACAGCTGTCACGCACATTTAATGAGGTCGGTGAAAATCAGAATATCTACGGCCCACCTTACCAATCATAGCAAATTGCTATTTTTGCATGCAGGTGAGGGTTAAAAAACGGCTAAACATAAGAAAATGTCTTCTTTTCAACCTCCAGCCCATACAGTCAACATTTGTGCTGTTTTATTGGAGATGAAGTTGATTTTAAACGGAAAGAAACTGAATGGGAGAGTAGTATTTGATGTTTGTCTTTATTTTTCATCTCTCCTTTTGTTTCCTTTTAAGCACATTAATTATATGTCGTGCTTCGTGAGTCGCCGCATTCTGTAACATTCCTCACGATTGGTAAAAGCAACCGTCAAATGTCTTTGTTGTGGTTTGCTCAATGCATGAACATCACAAAGGGCGAAGGACAAGGGGCAGGCACAAACTGTCGTGCCCGGCCAGACTAAATCACGGCGACTTCGATTGGAAAAGGCTTCCGCTTCAACTTTTGTGTGTGTGTGTGTGTGTGTGTGTGTGTGTGTGTGTGTGGGGTGTGTGTGTGTGTGTGTGTGTGAGTGTGCGTGTGCGTGCGTGCGTGCGTGCGTGCGTGAGTGTGTGCGTGCGTGCGTGCGTGCGTGCGTGTGTGTGTGTGTGTGTGTGTGTGTGTGTTGTGTGTGTTGTGGGGGGGTGGGGGGGGCATTACGCATGTTTTAACAGACTGTGTCCTGCTAGTGCTGTTCATTACAAACAGAAGTTTGAACTGGCTTTTTATTTTCATCTGTTCCTTTCAGGGATATTTTAAAACAATTTTGCGATTGGAGATCACATTACACCACCGATGAGAGAGCTTCACTGAGTACCTGTTCATTTTCGTTATCAGTATAATCTAGCCATTCCTGCCTTCCTTTCTGATGATACCTGACTGCCTGTTGAATTCGTTAACAGCACAATCTGCCTTCTGTTTCTTTGATAATTCCTGGCTGCCTGTTAACTTTCGTTATGGTTCCTGGCTGCTTGTTCACTTTCGTTATAGGTACAATCTCGCCATTCTTGCCTTCCGTTTCTTTGATAACTTTTGGCCACTTGTTTACTTTCGTTATTACTACAATCTAGCCATTCTTGCCTTCCGTTTCTTTGATAACATTTGGCTGCTTGTTCACCTTCATTAACGGTACAATCTAGCCATTCTTGCCTTCCGTTTCTTTGATAACATTTGGCTGCTTGTTCACCTTCATTATCGGTACAATCTAGCCATTCTTGCCTTCTGTTTCTTTGAAGATTCCTGGCCGCTTGCTCACTTCCGTTATCGGTACAATCTGGTCATTTTTCCTTTCTGTTTCTTTAATAAAGTTTGGCTGCTTGTTCACTTTTGTTATCACTACAATCTAGTTATTCTTGCCTTCTGTTTCTTTGAAGAT
>CM065720.1:68204732-68212232 GCA_033310375.1 Conus canariensis | reverse complement strand
TCTCTCTCTCTCTCCTCTCTCTCTCTGTCTCTCTGTCTCTCTCTCTCCTCTCAAACTCTTGACCTCTCTCATCCACACCCACACAAACACGTGCACAAACATCCTTGTAGATGTGCCCACCCCGCTCCTAGACTAACTCAGGTGTGTATGTACCCAAACTAACACAAATGTGCACATAAAATGCAGAAATACAAGATCCGCGTGGGGTTATTAAAGAAAAAGAAACAAGGTGAGTCTACAATGTCAATGTGACCGCTAAATGAAAAGCACTGTTCTGGCTAGCAAAAGGCAGTGGAGCGCAGAATTAGTTGGGAAAGGCATCATGTTTTCCTTTGGACGTTGGACATTTTGCAAATGTACACTGTACATTCAGTTTTGGTCCAGAGAGTTTATAAGTTTTCAAAGTCATAAAGATTTTTGTTTTTGTTGTGTAAAAATGTGAAAACTGTAACTGGCACAATTTTGGGGAAATGTTGGTTTGACTCTGTTAGGTCTGTCGCCCTCGCAAGGCTCGGGCGCCGGTGTCTGGCGCTATTTAGCGGCATCCGTGCAGTGCGCTGAGTTTAGTGGCTCGGACAAATACAGAAGGGCGTTTTTCGCAACGACCTGAAAGCATAGACAGCATATTTTGTACTGAATGCTCTTTTTTACTCGAAGCCAATGCAGCATTCTAAGCAGTGGCTTAATGTGCATGGTCTTACGAGATCTTTAAATGACCTGTTTGAGTAGTTCTGCTGTGGCAATGCATGTTAAATAAGTAGGAAATTGTTGTAGTCCAGTTTGGCTGTTTCAGATGTGAGACACTGGCGAATGAAAGTGAAAAGTCTGATTGTAATGTACACTCTGTACATGTTTTCATATGTTCCTTTAGTGTCAAATCATTGTCAAACACGAAGCCAAGATTTTAAACTGTGTGAGAATAATCAATATTGGTTTTGTTTTATGAAATATTTGTCGTAAGAAATAGAAGAGTGTTGGTGGAAAAGGAATTAAAGAATCCAACTGCTTCTGATTTATCATCGTTGAGCCTGAGTTGTTTAATTCCGCCTACATTTTGACTTTCTTAAAGCATTCGTGAGGTAATTTAACTATTTCTTTATAACACTCAGACGATTCTGAGTGACAAGAGTTGTGTATTGTCTGCAAACATTTCGTGAAGAACTGAAAGTTTTCCAGTAAGACTAGGGAGAGGAATTGTGTGCATGATGAATAGAACAGGATCTAGCAGGAAGCCCTAGGACGCACAAAACTCAAGAACACTTTCTTCAGGAATCTGAAAAATAATCATAAGGCTCCGCCGAAAAACCTAGACAAACGAATCACAAGACAAACCACGACGCGTTTCTACCTCTTAGGTCTTCTTCAGGCAAGATACACAACACCCAGGAAAACTAAAATTCACGAGCAAAAACTTACTTTCATCCAGTTTGGGGCAAGGTGATCGTTGCGCTGAATTGGATGAAGATAAGTGATTGCTCACTCATTTTTGTTGTCCTGAGTGTTGCGTAAAGAAGACCTAAGAGGTCGAAATGCGTCGTGGTTTGTCTTGTGATTCGTTTGTCTACGTTTTTTGGCGGAACCTTATGAATTGTTTTTCGAATTTGTTTTGATTTCCGCCAGCAGTCGCCTCACTTTGCAACTAGATCTAACTTTCTTCAGTTTTTGTTGTTGTTGTTGTATCTTCAGCTACAATATATTGTTTCCGATCAGATCAGTGAAGTCGAAGCTAGTCCAGGGCAGCGTCTTGAATACTAAAAGCATAGTGAAGACAGGGAAAAGGACCTCCGTTATTTCTTGTGTCAAAGGCGGGAGACAAGTCCAGTGCTGTGCTCAGACCATGTTCGGAATGATGAGCACTGAGAAAGTTATGGACAAACAAGCGTGAGGAAAGCTTATGGAATAACAAGTCCCCCATCTGCCCCCCACCCCCCTCCTCCCAAGCCCCACAGTTTCTGACGAGAAGGGCAGGTTTGAAATTGTCCGTGGTTAAATGTGCGCACGTATGCGTGTATGCATGTATGCACCCACACCTGTTTGCAGAAAGGCAAGGCAAAGAACTCATCTACGAACAGAGTAACTAGCGCGTGAACAGACCAAGAATCGCATGTCTCACTCACTATACCTGTGACAACCCCGACGCACAAGACCAGCAAACCACAGTGGATCAAGTAGGCGTTCATGGCTGCTGCAGCAGTAGATGGACAACAGATAGAGTGTGAGCCCGGACAAAACCCAGATCGCCTTTTGAAATCATGGCACAAAACATATGGCTCTTCCCACCCCAAAATAAGTTGGGGGGGGGGGGGGGGAGTTGGGAATTGGGGAAGAAAGGGGTGATGTGGGATGGGGGTTTGCTTTGTATTCGTGCTCCTCTCTCTCTCTCTCTCTCTTCTCTCTCTCTCTCTCTCTCTCTCTCTCTTCATCTCTTCTTATAATCTAGATAGGAATGATAACCTTTTTATTTTGGGATTTTGCTCTAAAGATAAGGTGAAGGATTGTGTTCAAACCACACGCAGTCAAAAACGGAAAAAAAAAAACATACCCATGTATAAGCCTACAAACCTATTTCTTTATCTGAGGTTTGAAACAAGTAGAAGAATGCCGTGCTCTCATTGGGTGTGATGTGAGTGGTGGATGGAGGGGGCTACTGAGGGGAGGGAGGACGCCATAACATTATCGTCCTTAAGCCCCGTCCCCATCCACATTGATCGTCAAAATAAATGAACCAATAAATAAATAAAACTTTGAACGCCACCCCCAGACCCACCCCTCCTCATTCACCTCACGGTGCACAAACATACCCTTCCTCCCAACCCCTTCTCCCCTCCCTCCGCTAACTGTCATCCGGTTATCTCTTCTCCTGTCTCCTTTACCATCCAGGTTCGTTTCCTTAGAGACTATCAGTTGATGTCTTTCGTGTCAGAAGATTGAAAGTGATTGTGGTAGCGCTTCTCCCTCCCCATCCCTCTCTCTCTCTCTCTCTCCGTGTGTCTCTCCCGCGCGCATGCGCGTATGCGCATACACACACACACACACACACACACACCACACACACACACATACGCGCGCACACACGCACCCCCCCCCCCCCCCCCCACACACACACACACACACGCACGAACGCACGCATGCACTCTCTCTCTCTCTCTCTCTCTCTCTCTCTCTCTCTCTCTCTCTCTCTCCTCTCCACAACTCATACACACTCACAAGTGCGCGCGCGCACTCACACACGCACGCACGCACGCACGCTTATATTTTGTCTTCTCTTCTTCACAGTACCATTTCTGCTGCCGAGTAGTCCCAGCGTGTCAAACGTCTACTGAAAATAGATATAAGAGACTTGAAGTAATTCACGGAACAAGCCTCTAGGAGAAACCCATTTCAAAATAGGAGATACTGTCAGAGGTGAAAAAAATGAAAGAACGGACAATCTGCTGCTCAAGGTGCTTTGATTGTATAGCTTTTACAAAACGGTCGTGGCATCGCGATTGATTCCTGTCTTTATGTTTGATACAAAAAAACCCCCTACATCCAGAAAGCTGAACTGAACCGATCGTCACTCCACTGTTTAAGAAAGGTGCAGTGAATGATCCTGGCAGTTGTGGAGGGATTTTAAAGAAAAAGCAGGAAACCGTACAGCTTTAGTAGAGAAGTAAGTCAGTCAAAATAGCATCACTGGCCAGTTTCGAGCTGGCTTCAAAAAGAATCATTCTAATGCTGATCACCTGTTTACCTTTTGGCTGCTGTTTTAATACAGATTTCATTTCACTGTAATGTCTTTGTAGCTTTTTGTGCTCCCAGTTCTTATAGAACAGGGAATACTTTACAATGGGAACGAAGACATTCTGTCTGTGTGTCTGTCTGTCCGTGGTCAAAATGGATTCCACTCGCTCCAGACAAAACTGCTGGACCGATCTTTCTGAACATTTGTAGATATGTTCATTATGGGTCACGGATGATGCCCGATATTTTATTTTACCAGAATAGCCGTTACTAACGGCTATACATGATAATTTTGTGATGTACAGTTTAAGCAATAACGGTTTATAAGCTTAAGTGTAACTGAAGTTTCTAAGTGCCTCGGTAGTATAGTGGATAATGTCCCCGCCTATCACGCGGGAGACCCGAGTTTATTTCCTCGAGGGGAGAGCAGTTTTTTTTTTTCTTTTTTCTTTTCTCTTACATACAACATTTCTACCACCAAAAGGGGGAGAAAGTGCTCTAGTGACTGATATATATATATATATAATATATATATATATATATATATATAATAAACTAATAAATTCCAAGGATAAGTACCGAGCACCATTCCAGCAACTTACAGAGCAGCTTGGTGTTGCAATGACTGCAAGAAATATTCAATTATAAACAAAGCTTGCTCTTATGTCTTAGATTGAAGAAATAGGGGGAGATAAGCATTCATATCTGCAGTGGTAGATCATTCTGCCTAACTAACAGTATGTGCTTGAGTGGGTGAATGGGGAAAAATAAAATAAATGCTTCTCAAAATGAGCCTTCAGCAAGCTTATAGTCTCCAAGTGGGAGACGATCTCCAATAGGGAGGAAACCCACTAACATATAACTCCTGGTCAGATACCGATATTTCGAAACCTGGTTGTTTCTCCTCAGTGACCGCGGAAAGTGGTAATTTGACTCCTCTGCCTTTTCGGTTTTAAGAAGAATGCTATCCCAGAAAAGGCTGGTGTGCAATACCGTAGTATGTTTGTTGAGTTTTCAAAAAACCAACCAAAGTCATTGCAACACCAAGCTGCTCTGTAAGTTGCTGGAATGGTGCTCGGTACTTATCCTTGGAATTTATTAGTTTATTATAATTTAGTCCCTTGCGGATTCTTCCAAGAACTGGCCCTCAGCACTTGTGTCTTAAGAGGTTATCTTTTTATATTTTCTACTTTTCACAAGAAAATGTAGCTTGTTTTGCTCTTTCATGATTTTCTTTTGCTTCTTAGGTGGCACCTTTGGTTGGTTTTTTGAAAACTCAACAAACATACTACGGTATTGCACACCAGCCTTTTCTGGGATAGCATTCTTCTTAAAACCGAAAAGGCAGAGGAGTCATATTACCACTTTCCGCGGTCACTGAGGAGAAACAACCAGGTTTCGAAATATCGGTATCTGACCAGGAGTTATATGTTAGTGGGTTTCCTCCCTATTGGAGATCGTCTCCCACTTGGAGACTATAAGCTTGCTGAAGGCTCATTTTGAGAAGCATTTATTTTATTTTTCCCCATTCACCCACTCAAGCACATACTGTTAGTTAGGCAGAATGATCTACCACTGCAGATATGAATGCTTATCTCCCCCTATTTCTTCAATCTAAGACATAAGAGCAAGCTTTGTTTATAATTGAATATATATATATATATATATATAATATATGAGAAAGGTGCTGGCCGCTTCGGGGGTGCTGTTGCATTCTCTTTTGAACCCTTGGTGGTGAGAACACCACAGAATTATGGACTGTGGTGTGTCTCTATTTGACACCAAGAGCACAGACACAATCAGCCGTGTCTCCCTGATGAGTCCGATCCAGCGGACGAAAGGCCTAGGAGCAGGCAATACAAATAGATGTGCCTTCGAGAGGGATTGCGGTGGTTCCTTCAGGCGGCTAGTGAAGGGTTTCTCATATTTATAATATATTCCCCCCATTTTCTTCATCCATTTTTTTTTTTTTCTTTTCTAAAAGTTCAAATCTTTGCCAAGTCATTACTATAATGACTGAAGAATTGTTAGCCTGCACTTGTTTTCCCCCACTACTTAATTGTTCAGCATTATATTGTTTGGTCAATCAGTGGGAGATTGCATCTCTTAGGAGATCCAAGTAAAGGTTGTTCTGTACAATTCTTAGCCACTGACAATGCTTGGGTTATTGAACAGCAGAGCTGACCACTCAGACTGTTCCACATCTTTTGATCTCCCTTGTATCCTTGAATGGATCCTCAAGCATAGGCTCAAAGATTGTCCCCTACATCTTATACTGTGTGCATAATGCTTTTAGTCTTTCAGCAACTTTTTTCCTCTCCACATTTTTGTTTTGTTCCATTTTGCTACCCTTCGCTGCCCGCTTCGGGGGTGCTGTTGCATTCTCTTTTGAATCCTTGGTGGTGAGAACACCACAGAATTATGGACTGTGGTGTGTCTCTATTTGACACCAAGAGCACAGACACAATCAGCCGTGTCTCCCTGATGAGTCCGATCCAGCGGACGAAAGGCCTAGGAGCAGGCAATACAAATAGATGTGCCTTCGAGAGGGATTGCGGTGGTTCCTTCAGGCGGCTAGTGAAGGGTTTCTCATATTTATAATATATTCCCCCCATTTTCTTCATCCATTTTTTTTTTTTTCTTTTCTAAAAGTTCAAATCTTTGCCAAGTCATTACTATAATGACTGAAGAATTGTTAGCCTGCACTTGTTTTCCCCCACTACTTAATTGTTCAGCATTATATTGTTTGGTCAATCAGTGGGAGATTGTATCTCTTAGGAGATCCAAGTAAAGGTTGTTCTGTACAATTCTTAGCCACTGACAATGCTTGGGTTATTGAACAGCAGAGCTGACCACTCAGACTGTTCCACATCTTTTGATCTCCCTTGTATCCTTGAATGGATCCTCAAGCATAGGCTCAAAGATTGTCCCCTACATCTTATACTGTGTGCATAATGCTTTTAGTCTTTCAGCAACTTTTTTCCTCTCCACATTTTTGTTTTGTTCCATTTTGCTACCCTTCGCTGCCCGCTTCGGGGGTGCTGTTGCATTCTCTTTTGAACCCTTGGTGGTGAGAACACCACAGAATTATGGACTGTGGTGTGTCTCTATTTGACACCAAGAGCACAGACACAATCAGCCGTGTCTCCCTGATGAGTCCGATCCAGCGGACGAAAGGCCTAGGAGCAGGCAATACAAATAGATGTGCCTTCGAGAGGGATTGCGGTGGTTCCTTCAGGCGGCTAGTGAAGGGTTTCTCATATTTATAATATATTCCCCCCATTTTCTTCATCCATTTTTTTTTTTTTTTCTTTTCTAAAAGTTCAAATCTTTGCCAAGTCATTACTATAATGACTGAAGAATTGTTAGCCTGCACTTGTTTTCCCCCACTACTTAATTGTTCAGCATTATATATATATATATATATACATGCTGATACCATCATGGGCATGTTCCTCAGCCGTGGCTACAGACCGAGCAAGCTACAACAGGCTTTGACAAAAGCACGAAACCTCCCCAGAGCTGAGGTGCTAATGTACAGGGCAAAAACTGTCAACACCAGGGTCCCCTTCGTCATCACTCATCACCCTTCCAACCCACCACTACGTGACTGGCTCAGGGAGCAGCAGGCACTACTCCACACAAGTGCACGCATGAAAAAGGCTGTGCCTGAAGTGCCTGTTGTGGGAGAGAGAAACTCCAGGAGCATCCGAAACCTGATCATGCCCTCCTCCCTTCCCCAAGTCAAGCCTACGCAAGAACAGGCTGGGGTGATGA
>CM065720.1:68192232-68199732 GCA_033310375.1 Conus canariensis | reverse complement strand
AAATGCAAACCTGGTGAAGTGGGGAAAAACAGACGATCCTGCTTGCCCCCTCTGCCATGAAAACAAGCAGTGGAGCATGTCCAAAGCTCATGTAAAGTAGCCCTGGCTCAAGGAAGGTACACATGGAAGCACAACCAAGTGCTCAAAGAATTGCACAAGCAGTCTGGGCTATTACCAACACCACAAAAGGGAAAAGCAGGACTCCAAAAGCACCCGCAACATACTTCACGGCAGGAGGCAGAAAATCATGGCCAAGAACAACAGTGCCACTCAGAACATGCAGGCAGAGTCTGCTGGATGGGGCAGATGACTGGGAGTGCACTGCAGACCTCCCAGAATGGAAGTCACCCAGAGATCATCAGCAAGAGTGGCGTGAGACCAGACATAGTAGTCCACTCTAAGTCAACCAAGCAGCTGATCATGATCGAGCTCACGGTGCCATATGAGAATAGAATGGAGGCAGCTCAAATTTACAAGACTGAAAAGTATGCTGATCTGGCAAACAGCCTGAAGAGAGAAGGCTATCCGGTCAAAGTCCTCACTGCAGAAATTGGAGCTAGAGGGTTTGTAGGAACGTCTGCATACAGCCTCATGAAACAGCTCTCAGTTGCAGGGAGGGAAAAAAACAGAGCCCTGAAAGCAACGGCAGAAGCGGCAGAGAGGTGTTTAAGCTGGATCTGGTCAAGGAGGAACAAAAGTGAACTTCATAAGGCTTAACTTTCCCTACAAATATCAGGTGCCCAGTGGCTCAGTGGTTAGAGTGCGAGTCATTAAGTGGACAATCCCTAAAATGAGCGTGTCCAGAGGGTCATGGATTCGAATCCCAGCCATGACTCGTCCCAAAGATGGGGGAAAAAAGGGGCAGCAGAGGGACATCTGAGTCATGAACCGGGTGTGGCCCAACCTCCCCTAGAGTGTCAGGAGATAAGGGCCGAAACACTTGTTTGAAGGGGGCTTCTCTTCTGAGGACTCTCTGCTGCCACGCTCTCCACGAGTTTCTTTCTACTCTCTAGATATCGGACTTTCGAATTTGTCTAATTGAGCCTTGGGGTGGATGTCAGGATTTATTTGTATACAATTGTGATGATATTGACTATCTGTGTCTGTCAATAACCTCTTTAAACTGTTAATGGATGCTTTATTAATCAAGTATAACATTATGATATGTCTAACAGCATGTTCAGTGCAGTCGTGCCTTCAATATTGCGAGCTGCTCTCCGAGCAGCTTGATCAACTTTCTCATTTGTTGAGATTCCACAATGTGAGGGCATCCAACAGAAAGTCACATTTATTCTTTTCATCGATAGGAGATGTGTCACGTAATTAATTTCTGTAATAGTCTCACAACGAATCTTTGGCTTTAAAGACTGTAAGGCAGAAAGGGCTGACTTTGAATCACTGCACAGTAAAAGGGGACAATTTTCTATGGGAGAATTTAAAGCATACTTTAGGGACATTAGAATAACAACTAATTCTGAAGTAAAAATGTACAAGTGTATGCCAAGATATTACGATTTCTCCACTTTTAATTTTGGTATTATAAAAGCTGTTCCTGTTCTATGATCATCTAACACTGAGCCATCTGTGAAATATGAAGATGGTCCTTATACTGTTTTCCAAATGAGAATTTTCATAAGATTTTAACAGATATCGTGGATCGTTTTTGTTCAGTTCAGTATAGTTTGTATCATAATTTGGGTTTGGTTTGTTCCCATTTGGGAATGTGTGGAAAGGACGAATTGACAGCTATTTTACTTTGGTTAATGTTGATTTTTTTTTCAGAAGAGTAGATGTATATGACTGAACCGATTTAGCTGTTTTTTGTTATTTGCTCTTTTAGCAAAATCTGTCTGAATTTAGGCCACAGAAACTTTTTTGTGAAAGGTTCTTTAAAACAAATTTAGAGGAGGACACTTTTCGAAACTCATTCAAAGGTAAGATTCCAATTTCATTGTAAGTCCCAATGTTACATGTATGTGTGGGAACTCCAAGAGTAAGTTTATGTGCTTTGCAGTCGACACATTGTAACTTATTAAGTAGATGCTGTGGAGCGCTGAAGAAGACTTCTTGAGCATAAATCAATCTAGACCGCACGAGAGCCGAAGAAAGGAGTGTTAAACTCTGTCTTGTCCCCATTTTTGTTTGCTTATGGTCTTTAGAAAGTTTAAACTTTTCCTTGCTTTATTCAAAATATATTCAATATGTTGGTTCCATGAGAGTTTTGATGTTAGATATACTCCTAAGAAATTAACAGATTTGACGTATTGTAAGTCCGACCAATTCAGGGTAAATTGTGGAAATTTCTCTGGGTCGTATCGAGAGTTAAAAAGCATTAATTATTTTTTTCTGCCAAGAGTGTCAATCCATTTTCTCGTAAGAAACTACTGATTTTGTTTAATTCATATTGATATTTGATCTTTATGTAATTTAAGGATCTTAATGGGGGTTTCTTTTCATAGTGACTTTCATCCATAGACATATGTCATGTGTATGTGTGTGTGTGTGTGTGTGTGTGTGTGTGTGTGTGTGTGTGTGTGTGTGTGTGTGTGTGTGCGCGTGTAAGAAGAGAGAGAGAGAGAGAGAGAGAGAGAGAGAGAGAGTTAATTCGGATTAATTGTTTCATCTTGTGACCATGCTGTTTATCATCTTTATAATCAGCCATTCATGAAACGTCCCTGCTTTGCTGCCGATGAAGATGACAGGCTGAACGAAGAACTTGTCTTTTCAGGTGAACATTCCGCCAAAGTGTGAACCATCGTGTAATCGCAGTGATCATGCTGAATTATTTTGTCTACCTTCACACGTTTGTGCATTATGTTCTTGTCTTCAGCATAATGAATTATATTATATATAATATATATATATATATATATATATATAAAGGTTATATATAATGGTTAATACTATGCAAACCACACTTAGCAACCCTGAACTCTGAAACAGAAATAGTAAACAACTGCAGGCACAAGTGGAAATCGTTGTTGGTGAACACACCCCAAGCAATAACCTGAAATTCCAAAAAAAAAAACCAGGTGCAATCTACCTGCACGTGAAAACAGCAATAACTGGGCCCCACACGCTATAAAACACCGGCGGTGGGTGACCCAAGTATTCATGCTGGCGAGAGCCCAGCTCGAAACAGTTCTGTAGATGCTTTTAGACTTCGTTTTAATTCTTTAATTTTAAACAAATGTTGCTCCCCAAGGGGTTGAGCATTTTAAAAACTGTTTTAGGCTTAACAGCTACACTTTTCTTAATCGCTCCTCACGTTGAGCACTGTGGCCTGAGAGGTTTTAAAATGGAGGAAATTAATTTTAGACAATCTACAAAAAATACACCGTTCTCTAACCGTCAACCCTTCGTAAAAAGATTAATAGAACAAACTGAAAAATTCATACGCAATATGAGATGGAAAGCATTCTTCTTCCTGAACCCGACAGCAAAAAAAGAAAACAAAAACACCTACGGTTTCAAATCATGCGATCACCACCAGCCATAGACGAAATGAAATCTTTCGAGAACAAAATGAAAAGAATGATAGCCAACACTGAATTCAAAAAATCCAACAACGATTTCCAAACATCATTAAAAGACCAAATAAAACAAATACAAAATGACAAAAGGATATTTGTGAAGGCTGATAAAACCAGTAATTATTACAAAATGGAACCAAATGAATACTCTCAACTCCTTGACAAAAACATCCAGAAAAACTATTAAGAAAAAAAAAAAAGCTGACAAAAGAACACACGACAGCATCCGTGCTGAAGAAAAAGAACTTGTACATCGCATAGACCTAAGTGACAGGGTAGAAGCGACAGCAACAAAAGAAGCCGTTATAACACTCAAAGACCATAAACCTAACTTCCATAACAACCCAACATGCAGACTAATAAATCCATCTAAATCTGAATTAGGCAAAATAAGTAAGAAAATCCTAGAAAAAGTAATAAAAAACGTAAAATCAAACTCTGAATTCAACCTCTGGAAGAACACATACGAAGTTATTCAATGGTTCAAAAAACTTGACAAACAAAGGAACACAGTATTTATCACATTTGACATAGCAGACTTCTACCCATCCATAGACGAGGAACTACTCACCAAAGCTCTAAAATTTGCTAGTAACCATACAGACATAACAGGGTCAGAAATGGAAATCATCCTCCATACCATGAAAACGTTATTACACAGCAAAAATGAAACCTGGATCAAGAAAACGAACAGAAACTCAACATTTGACGTAACCATGGGATCATATGATGGTGCAGAAACATGCGAACTGGTTGGACTGTTCATGCTATCCAACATCAAGAAGCAACTTGGAAAACAAGTTGGATTATACAGAGACGATGGTCTTGCTGCACTAGCCAACAACCCAAGAACCATTGAAAACAAGAAAAAAGAACTATGCAAAATCTTCCAAAATCATAACTTAAAAATAACTATTGAAGCAAACAAAAGGGTAGTGAACTACTTAGACATAACACTTGACCTCAACAACCACATATATAAACCATATAAGAAACCCAATGACACATCCATTTATGTAAACATCAAAAGCAACCATCCACCATCTGTATTAAAGACCATACCCAATGGCATAAACATGAGACTATCCAACCTGTCATGCAACGAAAGAGTATTCAATAACGCAGCAGTAGAATATCAAGAAGCACTGCAAAGAAGTGGCTACAACTACAAATTACAATACAACCCAGACAACAACATGAACAAAAGTAAGAAGAACAGGAAAAGGAAAATCATATGGTACAACCCTCCATACGACGGAAAACTTAAAACAAGCATAGGGAAAGAATTTTTCAAAATCTTAACAACATCGTTCCAAAAAGAGCACAAATTGTCCAAAATATTCAACAAAAACACCGTCAAACTATCATATTCATGTATGCCCAACCTCAAAAACCTAATTGATGCATCCAACAAAACAAAAACCAATTCAGCAAAGAAGGGTGAAGAAAGGAAATCTTGCAACTGCACTAAAAAAGAACAGTGCCCCTTGAACAACAAATGCCTCTACAACAATATTGTATATCAAGCCACTGTGACACCAGAAAATGAAAAAGAAACATATATAGGGATTACTGAAAACCACTTCAAAACCAGATATGCAAACCACAAACAGTCATTCAATAAAGTAAAATACAAAAACCAAACAGAACTGAGCAAATACATTTGGAAACTCAAAGATGCAAAAACAAACTATAATATATCCTGGAAAATCATAAAAAGAGCATCACCATACAGCAACATTTCAAAAAGATGCAATTTATGTCAAACTGAAAAATGGTTAATACTATGCAAACCACACTTGCAACCACTAAACACTGAAACAGAAATAGTAAACAACTGCAGGCACAAGTGGAAATCGTTGTTGGTGGACACACCCCAAGCAATAACCTGAAATTCCCCCCCCCCCCCCCCCCCAAAAAAAAAAAAAAAAAAAAAAAAAAAAACAGGTGCAATCTACCTGCACGTGAAAACAGCAATAACTGGGCCCCACACGCTATAAAACACCGGCGGTGGGTGACCCAAGTATTCATGCTGACGAGAGCCCAGCTCGAAACAGTTTTGTAGATGCTTTTAGACCTCGTTTTAATTCTTTAATTTTAAACAAATATATATATATATATATATATATAGAGAGAGAGAGAGAGAGAGAGAGAGAGAGAGAGAGAGAGAGAGAGAGAGAGATCTGTATTACGTTCTTGTCTTCAGCATAATGAATTATATATACGTATAGATAGATATATAGATAGATAGATAGATAGTTCTGCCCTCAAGAGGGATTATGATGGTTCTCTCATGCAGCTAGTGAAGGGTTTTCATATTTATAATATATTTTCTTAATTTTATGTTCCCACTTTCTTCATCTTCACCCTCCACCCCCACTTCTTTTTTTTTAAAGTTCAAATATTTGCCAAGTCATTACTATAATGATGGAAGAATTGTTAGCCTGCACTTGTTTTCCCTTACTACTTCACTACTTAATTGTTCAGCATTATATATATATAATATATATATATATATATATATATTTGTGTGCGTGTGTGTGTGTGTGTGTGTGTGTGTGTGTGTGTGTGTGTGTGTGTGTGTGTGTGTGTGTGCTACCATTCAATGTCATAGTGTTCTTAGAAATTGAAACAGATAACCAAAACGCTTCAGTAGATCCGATTGTTTTAGTAAATAGGGGTATACATTAAACTGTTTAGTAGGGCTGGTCTTAAGTGCCGCCCTAGATGTATTTAATAAGCTATAAAATGTAATATGTAAAAGAGTGCTAAATGTTTGTCTTCTTTAGGAGGCTGTGTAACTTAGGTTTTACCGCATAGCTCGGTTACAAGGTACGACAAGGATTGCTTGGTCAGTGGCGTGTATATGTTACGCTCGATGTGGATAATTGCCTAATGTGAACACTAGGCAAAAAGATGCCTAATGTTCACATTATGCAGTTCAATTTTGCCCGATGTGAATACGACTGCCTAACACACATTGTGCAGCTGAATTTGCTTGATGTGAATAAGACTTAGGTAGAGATAGGGATGCCACAGAACAAACATGTAGAGACAGTTTTAAGACATCTTAATGGAAATGCAATTTAATAGAAAAGAACACACTTGCAATCACAAAACGGACACAGACATCCAAATAAAAATCTCAAAACATGATTATCCACATCGATGTGGCCAATTGCCGAAAATCCATGAAAAACAATGAAAAATCAATAAAAGAGAAAAAAGTCAATCAAACAGATCTCAGGGTCCAGTCGAGTTTAGTTAGAAATTTTTGCATGATCTGCCCGGGTGACAGCGCGAGTTGCATTCAAGTTTTTTTTCTTAGGCAGCTGCATCGTCCTGATGTACACTGAGTTGTACATTGACACTTAGTATATCCTTGCCCGCCAGTGGCCCTTGCTGTTGCTGTTCTAATTGATAGGCAGACATCAGGAACATCTTCTGCTTTTATCAGGGCTGATCGATTGCACTTAGGTCAGCAGCTGTAAATTTTGGTCCTAGAATTCCCTCCCGGCAACCTACAGTGTATAGCCCATCTTGTTCCTTGAGGACGACCACTAACAGATTTTTGGGATCTGTTTGACCACGATCCATATCCGGAACCCTCAGCGTAGCACACTGGCCAATGGACAATGGCCTAAGCAGGTGTTTGCCGCGCCTTGTCATCCGTGCTGCTGACTTAGATTGTCCTCGATCAGCCGAAGCACGGATCTTTTGGAAAGTTGGATCTACTGCTTCTGCCTGTGCATGTGCCTCTGCTTCTGTCTCTGTCTCTGCTTCTGTCTCTATCCCCGTTGATGCTGCTGCTTCTGCCTCTGTCACTGCATCTGTCTCTGTCTCTGTCTCTGCTTCTGCGTCTGCCCCTGCAACTGCTTCTGCCTCTCACATTTGATGCCTCAGTAGGAAGTTCAGTGTCAGCATTTTCAGCTTCCTTTGACTCCAGAAATGCCTCAAGGTCTTCCTC
>CM065720.1:68149732-68187232 GCA_033310375.1 Conus canariensis | reverse complement strand
AGCGCAAAGCATTATTCAGTCTGTTTAAAATGCAACAGTCACAACAATAGTAACAATAGTGTCCCCAATTCACCTCCAAACCCCGCTCTCTTTGTGTGTTGTATGTTGTTCCTTTATTTTCCATTCTTTTTTCGTTGTCGTATTTGTATTTGAATGGTTGGCAAATTTCTTTTTTTTAAATCTTTTCCCCCTCCCCCACCCCCTCCCCCCTCCTCTCTTTCCGCCTTCGTGTACTAATGTCTATAACCTTTAAAAAAAAAAAAAAGCCAACAACAACAACAGCAAAATATTGAATTGAATCCATTGAAAATATTGAATTGAACCGTCTTGCATAAAAACCACATACAAACTAGCTCCCTATATTTCCATAGTTGAAATAACCTATATGTTTGTTCAGATAAAATAAAAACACAATGACTTCTACGATTTATAGCGAAAAAGGATTAAACCGTATACTTGTCAGTAAAAACGAATCAGATTTTAGACTGATTTAGTAATGCCTGCCTTCGCAAAATACTCAAAAATACCCACAATGCATGATGTTTTCCATGTATGAATTGTATATACGAAATGTATCTCTCTCCCCCTCCCCCCCTCCCCCCCTCCCCCCCCCCCCCCCCCTTTTTTTTTTTTTTTTCTTTTTTTTTGAGTGTTACTTGTTTTTCCTCAATACACCTTACCCACTCCCGTGTGCACATTCACAATTATTTCCATTTCCTATCGTTCATGTTTTTATTTTCGGTTTTCTTAACAACCGACAGGCCACAAGTTCTGCTGTCTAACTGTTAATGAATGGACAAAAAGTATGTATGTTTCCAAGTCTGTTTGCGTACCTGCGCTTCCAAATTGTGACAATGTGTTTTTTTCTCTCTGTTTCTGTGCTCGTCGTTACGAACGTTTGTATGTTTTCATGTTACTTTGTATGCTTGTCCTTGCAATACGTCTGTTTGCATGTATGCCGCTTTGTGTAAAACATTCAGGATCATGAATACATTACACTTCGTCTTGGCCAGTTTCATGGGCAAAACACTTTATTTCAGTGTTGTATGTTCATACATTTTTATTGACCACCCAAAATGTGTTATATAGCACTTTACATTAGAAGTATCTGCGGCTTCCCCAGTTCTAAGGAAAACATTGATCTTTATACTATGCGTCCCCGTAAAAAGATGAGAAATAATCTTGAATATAGATACGAAAACAAAATACTGTGGGAGTCTGCTAATTTTTCTTCTTTATCGGGCTATGTATTTCATTCTCTACGGATTGTATTTCTTAGTTTGCTTAGCTGTTGGTAGCTAAGTTTATTGATAAATTCCTATTAAAAATTTCAGCGTCTTGAAGAAATGACAGGCGAATCATTTTGTTTTAACAAAGGATATAGACAACAAACAACATACAAACAAACAAAAACACCTCAGAACTCGATCACATTTGATTTCAGATGAACTGTATAATGAAATGTGTTTCCATACAAACTAAACAAACAGTGACACAAAAACAAAGGAAAGAAACCGATAACATGAGAACAAATAAAATTACTGTCCTTAATTTGCAGCGTGTAGAATACACCACTTAAGAATATCCATTGGATGCTGTTGTATGTTGGCATCATAGCATTGTTGACATTGACGTGATTGTTCCTATTTCTTCAAATAAATGATGCGGGTCTTTTTCAAAGGGTTAAACGTCATCTGCTGGTGGACAGCACATCAGATATGAGAGCGATGTTTTTTCGAAAGTTTTCGATTCACGTTGACGAGAGAACAGCACTTGTAGGTCAGTACTTTGGTGTCAGCCGACGATCACTTCATCTTGGGTGGCTCTGAAACAATTTTTAAACACACACACACACACACACACACACACACACACACACACACACACACACACACACACATATATATATATATATAGAGAGAGAGAGAGAGAGAGAGAGAGAGAGAGAGAGAGAGGTGTGTGTGTGTGTGTGTGTGTGTGTGTGTGTGTGTGTGTGTGTGTGTGTTATAACATTATATACAGAGAGAGAGAGAGAGAGAGAGAGAGAGAGAGAGAGAGAGAGAGATGGATATTATGAAAGCATACCTCAAAACAGACGTTTGATCAATGTGAACATCATGTTATAATTTACTACATAAATTTCTCGAAAGACAGCACGCACACAGAGACAGAGACACAGACACAAACATACGCACACGAAGATACAAAGACACACACACGCGCGCGCGCGCGCGCGCGCACGCACGCACGCATGCTACACGCACGCACGCACGCACACGCACGCACACACACACACACACA
Source organism: Conus canariensis (assembly GCA_033310375.1). Taxonomy (NCBI): domain Eukaryota; kingdom Metazoa; phylum Mollusca; class Gastropoda; order Neogastropoda; family Conidae; genus Conus; species Conus canariensis. Next base: position 68,184,931 of record CM065720.1, on the reverse strand, counting down.
CACCACCACGCACCACGCGCACGCACGCGCACACACACACACACACACACACACACACACACACACACACACACACACACACACACACTTACACGCAAACCACCCGCAATGAAACCAAGCGCTTTTGATATCATAAAGTACGAAACCGGTGTTTTTCTGTCGATTTTTTCATTCTTAATAGACATGTTTTGGGAAAAGAAAAAAAGAAAAAAGAGGGGAAGATCATGCTTGTCTTTCCTTGGCAAACAGAGTTATCTTTTCTCAGGTCATTGGTGAAGATCATGTAATTTGTGCACGCATCATTTGGTACACAAACATCACATCAAACCCAGGACATGTAGATGTGAATCGACCAATGATTAGCTTAATAATAAAAAGCGAAGTCGAAATATTTGTATCACGGGTATCTGCATTACAAGCACATCGTTTCCCACCCATGTTTTGTGCATTTTTTTTCTCTGATTGAACTATTAAGCTGACTGATGGAGCAAAATAGGCTTTTCGGGGAAAAAAAAGATCAGGAGAAGATAACGCTTAACGTTCCATTGCAAATAGATTTACCGCTTCTAATATACGGGCCAAGCAAATCTATTGAGAGAAACGCACGCCAGGATAACGATCGTGATATCGATTGTCTGCATTACAGGTACACTGTTTCATACGCATGTGTTGGCCTTTTCTCTCTTTGAACTGTTATTATAACTAATGAGGCAAAATTACCTTGGGCATGCCAACAGCGACATGAGTTCCATGAAAATGGTGGGGCCACTTCACCGAACGCGAGTTTTAAACACTTTCCTTGCAGATTTCCGAAAATTGTCCTTGGCCATTCTATTGTTGATAGTCACCAGGGGAGAGTTTTGGGCACTTTTTTTTTTTTAACTATTGAAATATCAAAGGAAAACGTATTTGTCAAAAATCTAAACGTCTAGTTCGTATCGTGCAGTAACTGAGCACTACATGAGACAGTGTTTTGCTTGTTTATTTATATTTCGTCTTCTTTCGATCAACACCACATTCTGTGTCAGTCTTCGAACGGAAGAGAAAAAACATGGATTTATATAAACAGAGTATTCACCAAAGGAAAGAATCTGACATTCCAAACTCGTTTCATATTTGATACAGAAACTAGAGTAATTACTGACATGTACGGAGACTGGTATCAAGTATGTTTTGAAAGGAAGCTGGTGCTCTTGGCGTCATTCAAAACGACAGTTCTGAGATAACTTTCGGAAAGCAATTCTTCGCACATCATTTATAGCAAGTCGATGCAGAACTTTTAAGATAATACGAGCAACAACACTGTCCATTAATGGGAGGACAGTCAAATATTCTTTTGTCGTTCTGCGCAACAAAGCGAGTATCCCTTTTCTGAAATTATGCGCCAGAATCAAGACGTCGCCAACGCAGTTTACTGCATACTTACTTATACCAAACTGATGGGACTTTTTTTTTTACTGAATGCACGCTATTGATAATTCTATTTAATCAATGCGTCCTGCATATGGAATACACACATCTAGTTACATAATTATACGGAGCGCTCACATCTCGTTTCACACATGGAACGCTCACATCCTGTACTGTATATTGAACGCACATGCCCGGTCCCACACATGTTATATATATAATATATATATATATATATATATATATATATATATATATAAATTGAACAATTTAGCGGTGGGGGAAAGCAAGCGTAGGCTTACAATTCTTCCGTCATATACATGAATGACTTGGCAAAGATTTTTTTTTTTTTTAAAGGGTGGAGGGGAACGGGAGGGAGAGGAAGAGAATGAGAACCTAAAATTAGGGAAATATGTTATAAAAGTTAAGCCCTTCAGTAGCCGCATATGGGAACCGTTGTAATCCTCTTTGAAGACAGATCTATTCATAATGCCTGCTCCTAGGCCTTTCCATCCGCTGGATCGGACTCATCAGGGAGACACGGCTGATTGTGTCTGTGCTCCCTTGGCATCAAGTGGAGACACCACAGTCCATTAGTTTGTGGTGGTGTTCTCACCACCAAGAGTTAAAAAAAAGAATCCACCCGCACCCCAAAGCAACAGCGAAGGGTACAAAAGTGAAACGGAAAGAAAGAGTGGTGAAGAAATAAGTTGCTGAAAAATTAAGATGATTATGTACATGTAAACAGTATGAAATGTAGTGGGAAATCTTTGAGCCTATGCTTGAGGATCTATTCAAGGATGCACACATATAATAATATATATATATATATATATATATATATATGTATATGTATACACCATTTTCCGTTTACACTTGATTTTAAACGTGTGTATATATATATATATATATATATATATATATATATACCGCTTTTTTTTCCTAAAAGTTTAAACCTTTGCCAAGTCATTACTATAACGACAGAAGAATTGTTAGCCTGCACTTGTTTTCCCCCACTACTTAATTGTTCAGCATTATATTGTTTGGTCAATCAGTGGGAGATTGCATCTCTTAGGAGATCCAAGTAAAGGTTGTTCTGTACAATTCTTAGCCACTCGCAATGCTTGGGGTATTGAACAGCAGAGCTGACCACTCAGACTGTTCCATATCTTTTGATCTCCCTTGCATCCTTGAATGGATCCTCAAGCATAGGCTCAAAGATTGTCCCCTATATTTTATACTGTTTGAATAATGCTTTAACTTTTCAGCAACGTTTTTCTTCTCTGCACTTTCGTTTGGTTCCATTTACTACCCTTCACTGGCTGCTTTGAGGGTGCTGTTGTATTCTTTTTTGAACCCTTGGTGGTGAGAACACCACAGAATTATGGACTGCGGTGTGTCTCTATTTGACACCAAGAGCACAGACACAACCATCTGTGTCTCCCTGATGAGTCCGATCCAGCGGACGAAAGGCCTAGGAGCAGACAATACAAATAGATGTGCCTTCGAGAGGGATTACGATGGTTCCCTCAGGCAGCTAGTGAACGGTTTCTCCTATTTTTAATACATTCCCCATTTTCTTCAGCTTTTATTGTTTGTTTGTTTGTTTGTTTGTTTTTCCCTAAAAGTTTAAATCTTTGCCAAGTCATTACTACAACGACAGAAAAATTGTTAGCCTGCACTTGTTTTCCCCCACTACTTAATTGTTCAGCATTATATATATATATATTAATATACACACACACACACACACACACACACACAGAGTACCATATGTGAAATGCACACAATTGATTACGCACATAAACGGCGGATATCCGTTTCAATTACATGAAATGCACACATCCTGTACCATATATCAAAAGCACCCATCAGATCCAGTATTGACAGCACAAATCCAATCCCCCCCCCCCCCCCCCCCCCCCATGTGGACCACTCATATCCGGTTTTGCATATGGAATAAATAAATATATAGATGAATAAATAAATAAATAACAGATAAATAAAGAAATAAATAACAAGACGCAAAGCATATAAACGTACTCCCAGTTTATCCTGAATACACGTGAGATATTCCATAAGGAGGAAAAATCATCTTGGGCTGGTGTAACCGTTAGTAATGGCTATTCTGGTAAACATCGGCCATCATCTGTGATCTATAATGAACATACTTACAAATTTTCAGAAAGATCGCCCAAGTACTTTCTGAGATTTTCCATAAAGAAGAAAACCGTTACGGGCCGTTAGTAACGGCTATAACGGTAAACTTAAAAACATATGGCATCATCCGTACCCATAATGAACATACCGTCAAATTTTCAGAACTATCGGCCTTATACTTTCTGAAATATTCCATAAAAAGAACCGTTATGGGCCATTATAGCCGTTAGTAACTAAAACATTGGGCATCATCCGGGACCCATAATGAACATGCCTACAAATTTTCGGAAAGATCAGCCAGGTACTTTCTGAGATATTACATAAAGAATAAAAACCGTTATGGACCGTTATAGCCGTCAGTAAAACATCGGGCATCATCCGTGACCCATAATGAACATACCTTCAAAATTTCAGAAAGATCGACCACGTACTTTCTGAGATATTCCATAAAAAAAGAAAAACCGTTTTGGGTCGTTATAGCCGATAGTAACGGCTATAACGGTAAACTACAACGTCGGGCATCATCCGTGACCCATAATGAACATACCTTCAAATTTTCAGAAAGATCAGCCAAGTACTTTCTGAGACATTCCATAAAAAGAAAAACCGTTATAGTAACGGCTATAACGGTAAACTGAAACATTGGGCATCATCCGTAACCCATAGTGAACATACCTGCTAATTTTCACAAAGAGCGGCCTAGTACTTTCTGAGATATTCCATGAAAAAGAAAAACCATTACAGGCCGTTACAGCCATTAGTAACGGCTATAACGGTAAACTGAAACATCAGGCATTGTTTGTGACCCATAATCAACATACCTGCTAATTTTCACAAAGATTGGCCAAGTACTTTCGGAGATATTCTATAAAGAAGAAAAACCGTTACAGGCCGTTACAGCCGTTAGTAACGGCTATAACGGTAAAATAACAAATCGGACATCATCTCCGGCCCATAGTGAACATAACTACAAATTTTCAGAAAGATCGGCCCAGTAGTTTTGTCTGGAGCGAGTGGAACACATTTTGACCACGGACGGACGGACGGACGGACACACACACACACACACACACACACACACACACACACACACACACACACACACAACACACACACACACATTTCTTCGTTCCCATTCTAAAGTACTCCCTGTTCTATAAGAAATGAGAGTACAAAAACGCTTCACATATCCGCATGTTTTCGTTATCGGACGTTGTGTTTGTTTTGATCTAAGTCGGCGTTCCCGAGTAATGATGATAAATAGGAGGTTTGAGAACATATTGCGAATGAAAGTCAGTTTGTTGAACACACAGTCTTTTTTAAAAATCCTTTCTCAACAGTTCCCTCTTACGGAGCAGGAGCAGTAATAGTAGTTGTAGTCGTAGCAGCGGCAGACACAGTAGCGGCAGCAGCAGTACTAATGGTAGTAGTAATAGGTGTAGTAGTAGTAGTAGTAGCAGTAGTAGTAGTGTTGGTGGTAGTAGTAGTGCTAGTACTAGTACTTGTAGCAGTAAAGCAGTAGTGTTAGCAGCAGTAGTAAAAGAAAAAAAAGGAGGAAGAAGAAGAGGAGGAGGAGCGAGAGAATGCAGAGGAGATGGAGCGGCAAAATCAGCTGCATCGACAGCAGCGACGGCAGCGGCAGCGGCAGCAGCAGCAGCAGCAGCAGCAGCAGCAGCAACAACAACAACAACAACAATAGCAGCGGTAATAGCAGCAGCAACGGCAATAGCAGGAGCAGCAGCAGCAGAAGCAGCAGCAGCAGCAGTAGTCGTAATAACAGCAGTTCCGGCAACAGCAGCAGCACTACCAACAACAGCTCCAACAAGTACACCCAACACTGCGAACAACGACAACAGATAGAAGCAGTTAGAACCCAGCGAGTGAGCCAGAGAGGCAACGTACGGTTTCTGGCAGATGAAGTGGAATTCACTGCCCTCACAGTTGCTGTCAATCCAGCCCCCTTTGTGCAGGGCCACGCAGTCCTCCTCCCCGTGGCCGTCCTGCGGCTCCCCGGGTCTCCAGAAAGACGGAGACGCCTCACCCCCGCTTTGCGACCACACGAACACGTTCTCCTCTGCAAAGTCTTCCAGGCCGATCCAGGTATAGCCGCTTGTGGCGCCTAGAAGTGGTACAACAATCGGTGAACCAACCGCCGGCGACAGAACATGACCTACGTATGCTATGTAAAGTGAAGATTATGATTATTCACACTTGCCATTTTAACGATAAGGATGGGAAGGACGTTTGGGACCTAATCGTAGAACTAACTTATGGCACTTTTGCAAGACGTCTTTCCATCGTTTCTTGAACTTGAACATTTGTTTCTTAGGGGCAAACTGGTAACGTATGATAGTTATACACACTAAGAAAGCGTTTTAAGAGAAATAATGAGGAGAAGGGGGAAAGTCTATTTAAATAAACTTCGAGCCCGAACATGAAGGATAGGTCGAGTCCATATAAAATATTATAACACATTAGAAATTGCTAGTTGTAGGGCTCACAATCTGGGCCAGAGCTGTCACATGTGTTGTCAGGTTAGTCCGAACGCGCTGGCAATAATATTGTATTAACCATGCACATGGTGTTGCAACAATGCTATCAACAGGCACAAAATCTTTGTCTGTCTGTCTGTCTGTCTGTCTTTCTCTGTCTGTCTGTCTGTCTGTCTGTCTGTCTGTCTGTCTGTCTGTCTGTCTGTCTTGACTTGTTTGTTTACACTCGTTTCTCGTGCTGTTTCTTTGTTAGTGAACGGATTAAAATTTACCATTTACATTTCGAATGTCCCATCTATTTCCAAGCTAGCGAAATAATTAAACAAACTATGAAAAGAAAAGTATAGATTATTGACAAATCTGTGTGGGAGATAAATACGCTTATGTATTTTGTGACTAAAAGATCGTAAACCTGTATTATCAATTACGGATTATGCGATTGGTCGAATTGGCATTGATGTTAACACTGCCTGAGACTGTTCCATACCTCTGTTAAGAATCACGCGGAATGTATGAAGTAATAAATGAAAATAAATGACAGAATGAAAAAAGATGAATGATGCCTGCAAGTGCACATGAAGTTATAGAAGCTGAGGAACTCTTAAGAATATCTCGAAAAACAAAAAAAACGTTACAGCCAGTAACATTTATTGTCGAGCTGAAAGAAAATAAAGAAAAACTGCTGCTAAGGAAATGGAAACAAAGAATATAATCATATGTTATCAAAGAATTTAGTAAACTCGGAAGTAATCAGTGTGAGTTTTGGGGACCGAACGTAAAATGTATCGGTGAAACAACGTCACACACATAATGAAAAACCTGGTAGTGACTGGCAGCGAGATTTATACAGCTACTACAAAAAGACGAGGACGAAGAATGTTTCTATAATTTTGAAGATGAAATAATTCATTTTGAGGATAAAATATATGCGTTTGATCGCCCAGTTTCAAAACAGATGTTATTAGCAGAGAAAAAAAAAGCAAAAAAAAGCAACAACAACAACAAAAATAAAGCCCTAGAATAGAAAATCAGCAGGGCTGTATGGGTTGCTGGTGAATTGTTAAAACATGGAAGTAGTTGATTTTCCTGTAAAACTTTTAATGCACTTTTTGATAAAGGAATATTGTCTTTAAAATGAACACAACCTATTAAAATGTCACTGTTTAAAGAAGGTCCCACTGATAATCGAGGTGACTACAGGGGTGTATTTTCATGTGATGTAAGAATTAAACTTTATGGTACAAAAATTGGCTATAGGTTGCAGGGAACTCAGCAAAGTGATATGACAAGTGCACACCAAGCTGGTTTTAAGAAAGGCTACCTCTATCGACCAAATGTTCACACTTTCAGCGACAGTTCAAAAACAGTTTTGTTGGAATCGCAAGTGGGTACTTAGCTTTCATTGACTTTGACAAGGCTTCGGATTCTATTCCAAGACATTTGCTTAGGACTGTACTTCACAACGGTGACATTGAAGGTAAGATCGTTTTATGCATTTAAAGTATGTACACTTTTTTAAAGGCAAGGGTATAATCTACAGCTGATTTTACTGAACATGTCACGTGTATAAGAGGCAGTACACAGGGCGACTCCTGTAGTTCTGTTCTTTTCTCCTTATATACAAATGAATTACCTCAAGACATGAATTGAAACAGAAAACATGTGGCAAACATCTATTCTTAGTTTTATTGAATTATCAGTTTTGTTATTAGCAGATGGCATTGCACTGCGGCTTGAAACACTTAAAGTTTTCCAGAATCAGTTGAACAATTACTGTGCTGCAGCATCTCAACGTCAGCTTAAAATTAACATGAACGAGAACGACATTGTTGCGTTTAAAAAAGGTAGACATCCAGCACGAAAAGAAAGAGGGTTCTTAAATGGAGAAAAAATGCCTGTTGTACATCGATACGCATACCTTGGCATTTATTTTACACCTCATCTTAGCTTTATAGTTGCTCGAGAAGAGGTGAGGAAGAAGAAGGCTTTCTTGTGTATTATGTACGAGTTATTTTCCCTATGGTATTGTTTCAAGTGTGTTTCTTGAAATTCACCCTTATTGCTGAGTGTGGTCTGTGTTTGTATCGGTTGGATAACACCTATCAAAAACGTTCGTTTGTTTGCATATAAGGAATTCATTGGGATCAATTCTAAGACTCCAAACAAATTATTTTATTAAGATAGGGGACGTCATCCTGCCTACATTGGGGCACATATTCGATGCATAGGATACTGGCTAAAATATCATTCATAGACGAAAGGAGGTTCGAATAAACGCAAGCAGGATATTTTTAATCTAAATTCTTATCTATACACACACACAAGAATTTAAATTTAACAATATCCCACATGCATTTATCTGCAATCGTCTTTTTTCGTCTGTGAATACTATATTATATAAATAATATACGTCTGTGAATATTATATATATATATATATATATATATATATATAATTATAAACAAAGCTTGCTCTTATGTCTTAGATTGAAGAAATAGGGGGAAAGAAGCATTCATATCTGCAGTGGTAGATAAATCTACCTAACTAACAGCATGTGCTTGAGTGGGTGAATGGGGAAAAAAATGAAATAAATACTTCTCAAAATGAGCCTTCAGCAAGCTTTTAGTCTCCAAGGGGGAGACATTCTCCAATGGGAAGGAAACTCACTAGTATATAACTCCTGGTTAGATACCGATATTTCGAAACCTGATTGTTTCTCCTCAGTGACCGCGGAAAGTGGTAATTTGACTCCTCTGCCTTTTCGGTTTTAACAAGAATGCTATCCTAGAAAAGTCTGGTGTGCAATACCGTAGTATGTTTGTTGAGTTTTCAAAAAACCAACCAAAGGTGCCACCTAAGAAGCAAAAGAAAATCACGAAAGAGCAAAACAAGCTACATTTTCTTATGAAAAGTAGAAAATATAAAAAGATAACCTCTTAAGACACAAGTGCTGAGGGCCAGTTCTTGGAATGAATCCGCAAGGGACTAAATTACAATAAATACCGAGCACCATTCCAGCAACTTACAGAGCAGCTTGGTGTTGCAGTGACTGCAAGAAATATTCAATTATAAACAAAGCTTGCTCATATGTCTTAGATTGAAGAAATAGGGGGAAAGAAGCATTCATATCTGCAGTGGTAGATAAATCTACCTAACTAACAGCATGTGCTTGAGTGGGTGAATGGGGAAAAATGAAATAAATACTTCTCAAAATGAGCCTTCAGCAAGCTTTTAGTCTCCAAGGGGGAGACATTCTCCAATCTAAGACATAAGAGCAAGCTTTGTTTATAATTGAATATTTCTTGCAGTCACTGCAACACCAAGCTGCTCTGTAAGTTGCTGGAATGGTGCTCGGTATTTATCCTTGGAATTTATTAGTTTATTGTATATATATATATATATATATATATATATATATATATATATATATATATATATCAACACACACACACACACACACACACACACACACACACATACACACACACACACACACACACACACACACACACACACACACACACACACACACACACACACACACACAGAGTTAAGTTATGAATCCTCATGTAATATTATTTCAAAGCGGAATTCGATTATTATGGTTAAAGCGGGCAGTGAAAGATGTAAAACGATCGAATGTGTTGAACTAGCATTACAAAGTGGATGGATTGGTTTGGTCTGTACATCATTGCATTGTTAATATGTACTTGAAAATAATTAAACCTCATTTGTGAGGTTTTTCGAATTATCTACACAATCACACACACACACACACACACACACACACACACACACACACACACACACACACACACACCTCCTGTTGAAAACCCCCACATTGAGGTCAGATTCATATCGGCAAAGAATGAGTCAACTGGTGTGCTTATTCAGCATGTGCATGGATCCAAGACGTTTCCTAAAAAAAAAAAAAAAAAAAAAAAAAAAAAACTTTTCCTAACTACTTCATTTTGGAAAAAATAAAATGCACAACGAAAAAAAAACCTGTATTTTAAAACGCGAATGAAATGTCTCCTGAGTAGATGTGGTTCTGGCACTTTACATCGGCACCAGGCAAATGTGTGGAGGTGATGGAGAAAATGATCCAAAGTCCTTACCGTGGGTCTGTATCAGACCATTCAGGAACTGGTGTTTGCTGATGCTGTCGTCTTCAGCCATATACCCGCCCAGCAGCGTGCATACTCTCTGTACAATGATGGAGAAAATGCGCACGAGTCAAAGTGTATGAAACAAAAACAGGGGGGAAATATATAATTTTTATAAATCATTATACACTGATAATGCTGTGGAAAATTGTGACATAGAAGACTTAGTTGAGGACATCCTCAGTTTGAATGAAACAGAAGCAGCTGAATTAGAAGGTCTCATTACATTAGAAGAAGCTACATATGTCTTAAAGGCAATGAAAAATAATAAAAGCCCTGGTTCTGATGGCTTTACTGCTGAATTTGTTAAAGTGTTTTGGAAACAGATAGGTGTTTTTGTCGTCAGAGCATTAAACGCAAGTTTTAAAAAAGGAGAACTGTCATGTGTACAAAGAGAGGGAATCATTACATGTATTCTAAAGGGTGATAAACCTAGGCATTATATTAAAAACTGGAGACATATTTCTCTGTTGAATGTAGTCTATAAGATAGGATCTTCTTGCATTGCAAATAGAATAAAAAGTGTGTTGCCGAAAATCATAAACGAAGATCAAACTGGATTTATTAGAAATAGATACATCGGCGACAATATAAGACTGATATTTGACACTATTTCGTATTTAGACGAGAATAATCTGCCCGGGTTGTTGTTGAATATAGACTTCGAAAAAGCCTTTGATTCGATTTCTTGGGAATTCATGTCTAAAGTCCTTAAAGCGTTTGGCTTCCAAAAAGACATTTGTAGATGGATAAACATTTTCTATAAAAATATTAAGTCTTGCGTTATTGTTAACGGACAGGTTTCAGATTGGTTCAATATTAAAAAAAAGGCTGTCGACAAGGAGACCCAATTTCTCCTTATTTAATTGTGATTTGTGTTGAAATATTAGCCAACATGATTAGGGAAAACCAAGATATTCGGGGAATTAGAATAAATGAAACTGAATATAAGTTGTCTCAGTATGCCGATGACACAGAGTTTCTACTTGCAGGGGACAGAAAATCGTTTGAAACTTGTATTGACGTTCTTTTTAGATTTGACAGCGTCTCGGGTCTTCATAAGAATTTGAGTAAAACGAGCGCAGTTTGGTTAGGAAGCTTAAAAAATAGTCAAAATCGCTATATGGAGCATTTGAACATTGTTTGGAATCCACAAAATTTTCGAATACTTGGGATATGGTTCACAAATGACTTGAAAGATTGCGTAGAAATAAACTATTCAGAAAAGCTAGCAGATGTAAATCATTTGTTTAAAATATGGGTAAAACGCCAGATTACACCTTTAGGTAGAATAGCGATATTGAAATCCATCATCCTTTCAAAACTGATTCATTTATGGCTGCTTTTACCAAACCCGCCAGATGTTGTCTTTCAAACGTGTCAGAAAATATGCAATAAATTTGTATGGAATAAAAAAAAAACAGCAAAAATCAGTAAAAAAAAAAAAAAAAAAAAAAAAAAAAGCTTATAAAAATGTACAGAATGGAGGTATTGGTCTTCCTGAGTTAAAAACCTACGTCGCATCTCTAAAATTATCCTGGATCCGTAGAACTGAACGATCAAACCATAAATGGAAACAAATTTTAGTCAGTAATTTTCCTCAATGGCCTCTTATGAGTAAATATGGTCCAGAAATTGTAGCAAAGTTCACAAAATATAACCCGTTCTGGGCAGACGTTCTTGGAGCTTATATACGTTTTTTTTAAAATTACAAATGCCAACCCAAAAATTCTGCTGAGTTACTCGCAGAACCTATATCCTACAATAAACGTATTCAAGTCGGGAAAAGATACATTGTTTCTAAACTGCTCGCAAACGAAGGTGTCTATTATATCGCACATTTTTTGGATGATAATGGTCAGTTTCTTTCCCACAGGAACTTCAAGGAAAAATATGATGTTAATATTGACTTTCTTACTTTTGCAGGATATAAGATGGCAATAACTGAATTCATAAAGAAAGTTGACATTACCATTAAAAACAATAAAGGTAATATTTCTTCACTCTCTTATAAGATATTGTTTGCCACCTGCAGAGGCTCAAAGACGTATTACGATTATTGATTGATATAAATTGAGAGCTCCATGCTGTGACAAATGGACATGAAACTTTCACAGACTCATGACTGGGAATCGTGTTTCTTTAATATACATAAGATAACGGATGTGAAGCTTAAGTGGTTTCAGCTGAGAATAATCCATAGATGCTTAGGAACAAATGTAATTTTGAAAGAAATTGGAGTAGTTGATAATGATAAATGTAGTTTCTGCGGCTTATTTAAAGATAGTATTGACCATATGTTTTGGAAATGTACTTAAATTAAATGCTTTTGGAGTATGTTCACTGATTTAGTAAAAGAGAAATGTACCCATACACAGAATATACGTTTAACAGAATCTCTTATACTTCTAGGTTTTGAAGCAACAATTGCAGGTGATTTTATTTTCTACTTTATCATTCTTCTGGCAAAACAGTATATATATAAATGTAAGTTAGAAGGCAGTCTCCCACAATTCACTGTCTTTTTGAGAATATTGAAATATAGATTTAGAATTGAAAAATATAACTCATATTTAACAATGAACCACATGGATTTCCAGACGAAAATGGCTTACATATGAGCCCCTCGTCTTTGATGCTTAACTGTTGTTTGTCAGTGTGAATGTATATAATGCAATATATGATAACTAAGCACTAGAATAACAAACAATATTTCTGCTCCCTTGCTGATGACAGCCTATGAGGCCCATGTATGTTACTCAAGGTGTACGGTTTTGTTTTTGTTTTTTTCTCTTTCAAGGTTGCTATCATTGAGACAAAATGTTCTGTGAAAAATAGCATATCTTCATTTGCTATGAACCAACCCATTCTGTCTTAATGTTTGTCTGGTTAATTGTCAGTGTGTCCGCTTGTTTGTCCTCCTACCTGTCCTTCCTCGTGCTATTCGTTTATCATCACTGATCTCTCTATCCTATTCTTTTTTTTTTAATTTTAAAGCATGATTACACTACATAGAAAGGATTTGCCTTAATTACAATGCATTGTGCTATGTTGTTTACGTCATCAAGTAACCATGCTTTAGATAGATAAATGATGATATGCTGAAGGCTATATCTTTCTTTTTGTTTGTGTATGTACTTACTTGTCTATGTATCTATGTTTAGCTTGCCATATACCTAATTTCTGAATATTGATGTTGTTGCATATTTCAGTTTCTGTAATAACAATAAAAGAAAATAAAAATGTTTAAAAAAAAAAGGGGGGGGGGAAGAAATAAACAAGCAAGCAATCGATCAAGCGCGCGAGCGCACACACACACACACACACCCACCCACCCACCCACCCACATACACACGCACGCACGCACGCACGCACGCACGCACGCACGCACGCGCGCACACACACACACACACACACACACACACACAACACACACACAACACCACACACACACACACACATCCTTTTTCATCCCTCACAACTGTCCTACGTGATACAAGGGCTTGGGCACATGCACCTAGATGCTAATCGTGGGCACACACATTGACTGGCGTTGGTTCGGTTTTGATAGACAGGAAACCAATTTAGTGTTCATGCTTTCGAAGCAGAAGCAACAGACAGTATTAAGTGTTCAGAGAGAGAGAGAGAGAGAGAGAGAGAGAGAGAGAGAGAGAGAGAGAGAGAGAGAGAGAGAACTCAGATTTCTGATATTTTATTTACTTGACTTCTTCATCTAACATAAAGCCTTATTCCTTTTGTTATTCACAGGGAACACATATTTTAATACACCATATCTCTGGTTCGTGTTTGTTGTTTTCAACATAATATGTAGAGATACTGTCATCGATCCCTTTAGAAATCTAAGTCGAGTGTCTTTAGGGAACAGTCAAGGAAGAAATGATGTTCATTTTCAAATTGATCCATACTTCAACTTTGACAAATTCACGGAACAAATGCACATTATTATTCAGAGGAAGCACGTTAAATCTAAACTGCTACACGAAAGCAACACATATCCGTATTACAAACGGTTTTTTTTTTAATTCAGTACTCCGTAAGTGCTATATCAGTCCGGTGTCTAAAAGTTCGTTCCATACTTGGATAAACAATTCGACAATTCTCTGGAGAGAGAGAGAGAGAGAGAGAGAGAGAGAGAGAGAGAGAGAGAGAGAGAGAGAGAGAGAGAGAGAGAGAGACAGACAGACAGACAGACAGACACACACACACACACACACACACACACACACAGACACACACACACACACACACACACACACACACACACACACACACACACACACACACACAGAGGAAAAGAGGGAGAGAGGAGGGGAGAGAAGGAGAGAGAGAGAGAGAGAGAGAGAGAGAGAGAGAGAGAGAGAAGCAGAAGAGAGACAGACAGATGGACAGACAGACAGACAGGCAGACAGAGACTGACCATGGCATCAAACCAGCTGTAAGTCTCTATCTTGAAGAGGAAACAGGACTGCTCGTGTGCGCTCCATCCATTGGGGCAGTTGGCGCTGTGCACTGTGACATTGCACACAGGGAGATGACACACAGGGAGATGACACACACAACAGCAAATTTTGGTCTGAGAAAACGGTATCACGATTACTTGATACATTTCCCATTCATTTTCATTTGAAAGGAAAACATAAATGAAGCAGGGAACAGTAAACAGAAAATTACAAACATATAGATAACTTTTGCTCGCATGAAGAAAATAATTGCATAAAAATTTCATCATGGGAGCAAGAGTTACTCCACTTGTTTGCACTTCCTTTTCATTTGATTACGACCAGGTTGTCGTGAACTTCAAATGGTAACAGTTAGACACAGATGCGTTTCAAGCAAGCATCAGAACGTATGCGATTTATGTGATATGAACACGATAGTGCCAAGTTAAAGTTGAAATGTCTGAATGTAAAAATAATTAAAAGCGAAATACATATTGTCAAAGAAAGAAAAAACAAGATGCAAAGCATATAAACGTACTCCCAGTTTATCCTGAATATGCGTGAGATATTCCATGAAGAGGAAAAACCGACTTGGGCTGATGTAACCGTTAGTAATGGCTGTTCTGGTAAACATCGGCCATCATCTGTGACCTATAATGAACACACAAATTTTCAAAAAGATCGGCCAAGTACTTTATGAGATTTTCCATAAAGAATAAAACCATTATGGGCCGTTAGTAACGGCTATAGGGGTAAACTTAAACATCGGGCATCATCCGTGATCCATAATGAACATACCTACACATTTAAAAAAATATTGGCCACGTACTTTCTAAGATATTCCATAAAAAAGAAGAAACCGTTATGGGCTGCTATAGCCGTTTGTAACGGTTATAACGGTAAACTAAAACATCAGACATCATCCGTGACCCATAATGAACATACATACATATTTTCAGAAAGATCAGCCAAGTACTTTCTGAGATATTCCATAAAGAAGAAAAGCCGTTAGGGCATCATCCGTGACCCATAATGAACATACCTGCAAATTTTCAGAAAGATCAGCCCAGTAGTTGTGTCTGGAGCGAGTGGAACACATTTTGACCACGGACGGACAGACACACACACACACACACACACACACACACACACACACACACACACACACACACACACACACACAGAGCATTCTTCGTTCCCATTCTAAAGTACTCCCTGTTCTATAAGAACTGGGAGTACAGAAAGGAAGGAAGGAAGGGTGAAAGGAAGAAGTGGAATTAGCCTTGCGAGTCTTGAGTGCAATATATTGCATTCTGCTGTTAGCACATCAGGATGAACCGTCTAAATTATATGCTTATTTCTTGTTTGTTTCTCTTCTTACTTGTAGTGAATATCATCAGTGGATAGCAGTGTGTGAAAATTTCCACTAAGAATTCGTTTTTATACTCCAATGAAATGTTGACGACCAGTTAGTTCAGTCTCTCTCTCTCTCTCTCTCTCTCTCTCTCTCTCTCTCTCTCTCTCTCTCTCTCTCTCTCTCTCTCTCTCTCTCTCTCTCTCTCTTACGGTTTCTCTGTCTTTCTGTCTGTCTGTCTGTCTCTCTCTGTCTCTTTCTATCTCTCTCACGAAGAAATCTTTTTATTGTTTTACTTGCTGATGATATATGTTTGATTTCGACAACTCCTTCAGGGCTACAAAATCAGTTAAATAACCTTGATATAGCATCAACTTCTCTAGGACTTAAAGTGAATTTAAAAAAAAAAAAAGTTATGTTTTTTTTTTTTAGAAAAGGCGGACATTTATCAAAAGCAGAAAAATGGTTCTATCCGGGAAAACAGATTGTTAATAGTCATAAGTATTTGGGATTTACTTTAACCACAAAGCTATCATACGACATTGCACTCGAAGAATATGCAGGCAGGGTTAAAGCCAAAATTATAGAAATTATGAAAACAATGTGGAGTTTGGGAACAATGGATGATAGTCTGTTTTTTAAACTTTCTGATGCGTAAGTGAAACCTATGCTTTTATATGCAGCAGAAGTCTGGGGACAGTTTCATCTGCATGTAATTGAATTACATCACTTGTTTGCATGCAAACGCTTTTTAAATGTACGCCTTAATACCCCAAATACAATGGTATACAGTGAGCTAGGAAGGTATCCTTTGTATGTAGATTTGCAATAAAATCAATGAGCTACTGGTTCAAATTGCAAAAGCTGTCACTCGCTTGACTACCAAAACAAGCATATGAAATGGAAAAATCAAAATTATTTCAATACACTAGAAATCGGAGTGTGCAAACAATTGGATACCTTCAATAAAACGTTGTTTGCATACTTATGGCTTTTCTTTTGTTTGGTTAAATGGTGGAGTGAATTATGAAAAACTGTTTTACGTGAACTTAAACAACGCATGATTGACTGTTATAGACAAAATTGGGATAATCGGAAATGAAATGAGGCAGGGAACAGTAAACGATAAACAGTAAACAAGTTGGGTATTTTTTGGCTCCCATAAGAAAACCTAACACAGAGTAACTTGTATTTAAGACCGGCACAGCCTTTTAAACTTGAATAAAGTCAGACATCGGCCCTGGTTTGAATAAAGTCAGACAAATACATAGATACATGTAGATAGATGCTTGTTTTTTCCCCCACTATTAGATTGTTCGTCTATGTATTTGTCTGACTTTATTCAAGTTTAAAAGGCTGTGCCGGTCTTGAATACAAGTTACTCTGTGTTAGGTTTTCTTATGGGAGCCAAAAATACCCAACTTGTTTACTGTTTAAAATTGGGATAGTAAAATACTTGATAGTGACAGATATTCAACATATCGTTCCTTCAGATCCATATGGCAGCCTGAGAAATATTTACCTGATATTACAGTTCCTAAATTTTGCAAAGTGTTCGTGAAATTTCGACTTGGTATTAGTAATTTGAATGTCCATCAAAGATATACACTAAACTCCAAAAACTGTCCATTCTGTAATCAAATTGAGGACGAAATACATTTTTGATTGTTTGTCCATCCTATAAAGATTTAAGAGATAAATACATTTTGCCTCATACTAGAAATGTTCTTCAAGTGTCATTGCTTCTTTACTGCAAAATGAAAAGAGAATTGTAACTCGCTCTGTTGCTATGCTCATTTTTAAAGCACTAAAACGAAGAGAGGAACTGTTATCAGTTAATACACAAATGCCAGAGTAATTTCAGGAAGAACACTTTGTTACGCAAATATTTTCTTTCATAATTTTCAGTATATGCACCGAGCGCGTGTGCGTTCTGCTTTGTTCTTGACCTCGTTGCAGATAGGTCGGTGGCCTTTGCAATTAAACTATTTGAGTTTGAGTTTGAGTCTGTCTCTCTCTGTCTCTCTCTGTCTCTCTGTCTCTGTCTCTGTCTCTCTTCTCTTCTCTCTCGTCTCTCTCTCTCTCTCTCTCTCTCTCTCTCTCTCCCATTGTGTGTGTGAGTGAGTTAGTGTATGTGCGCGCGCGCGTGTGAGTGTGTATGAGTGTGTGCGCGCGAGCGCGCGTGCGTGTCCATGCTTATGCGTGTGCGCGCGCGTGCGCGCGTGTGCGCGCGCGTGTGTGTGTATGCGCGCGTGAGCGCTTTACAACAAAGCTATCAACCAAGCCAAAACACAAACACGTGTTCCCTACCTTTCAGAGTTCCAAGACACAGGACCACCAGCCCGCAGTAAGCGACACGGAGGTCCATGGTGGAAACACGTGAACAAAAAGCGGTATGCCGCGAACCGAAAAGCACGGAAAGCTTTTAAAGCCAGGACCTAACATCTGCCTCTACCCATAGCCTACATCTTAATCAGTTTGCGCAGGATGGAGATACGTAAAACGGACAATCCTCCGACTGGCAAAAAAGAACAGTAATTCAAACAATTATAAAGGAATTTAAGGCATGGGTTCGTCTTTGGGACGATAGATGAATTTAATATGAAGAAACGATAGTACTTAGGATTTTACAACAAAGGAAATGCATAAAAGTCAGTGAGCACGAACGGACACACACACACACACACACACACACACACACACACACACACACACACACACACACACACACATGCCCGCACAAACACACACACACACACACACACACACACACACACACACACACACGCACGCACGCACGCACGCACGCACGCACGCACGCACGCACGCACACACACACACACACATACATACATACATACACACGGATGTGAACGTGTACATACATACACATACATATAAGAGAGAGAGAGAGAGAGAGAGAGAGAGAGAGAGAGAGAAATATCACCCACACGTGTGTACACATACAAACACATAGCATTTCTAGGCTATTTCAGGCCATTGCCAATACGCGCATTAATGTTCAAAATCAGCCTTTCTTATCTTCATCTTTTATTTCTTTCTTTTTATGTGGAAGAGGGGTGGGGTTGGGAGACAGAGTGAGCCAGCCGGGGGGGGGGGGGGGGGAGGGGGAGAAGTGGGATTGGTAGAGGCAGAGAAAACTGGATAATGACAGGAAAACAATGGCACACGCGGACAGGCAAAGAGATAAACAAAGTAGAACAGACAGTGAGAGGGAGACGGTCGGAAAGGCACACTGGCAAGTGAACACGAGACACACAGATAGAAAAATATAGTCGAGGCATTCCAAACCGAATTTGTCAGAAATTTCATATATCTGTGAATTCTCTACATCTCTTTTTGAGCATGTCCAAAACGACGTCTGTAGTGACATCGGGATGCACATGACTCAGTGCGAAAACTTGCAGACAATAGTGAGAAAAGAAAAAGAAAAAGACTTGAGGAAGTTTAATTTGGTTGCAAAGTGAGGCGACTGCAGGCGGAAATCTAAACACAGTTTAAAATGTTAGTAATAGCGTCCATCGTGCGCTGAAGTGGATGAAGATATATCTCTTGCCTGAAGAAAACCTAAGAGGTCGAAACGCGTCGTGTTTTGTCTTGTCATTCGTTTGACTACGTTTTTTGTTGTTGTTGTTGTTTTTTGCGGTGCGCTATTACTAACATTTAAAATGTATTGAGGTAGTTTAGTCATGTAGCAGGATCGTGTGATCTCTTCGGAACCTTTCCCTATGGGAAACGGTGCAGTGGGGGAGAAGATAGCATAGCCTGGGACGACCAGGATGAGAGTTTTTGCCGCCGCAACCCAAGCGATTGCTCACAATCGATAGAGGAGACAAATGTTGCAGGGTTTGTCACTGCAGCGCCCCCAGGCTGTGGTGTAGGAACCGGGGTTGGGGGGGAGGGCTACCCCCCCCTACCCCCTCACCGCCCCCCCTCCCCGAAAATATTAGTCGGGAGGAGGACAGCACATCTTTTACCCCTTCCCTCCTATTTGCAGCCAATGAGGCACCAAAAGAACCAAGAAGAAAAGGAGAGTCAGAGAGAGACAAATAAATATTTGTATCACACTTTAAGTCATGACATTGTTTGTGCGTTCCTGTATCAGCATCTTGTGGAGATGTCTTGAGGTCAATTTGGGCTCAGGTCGCATCAAACGGCATTATCTCGTATCCTTGATTAAAAAAAAAAAAAAATGATTGGATGTTATTGCTCCCTCCCCGCCCCACCTTCCACCTCCCACCTACCACAATCCCCCCGCTTCCGCGTTTACAACAATTTGGAAGATCACACACACAGACCCCCCCCCCCCCACCCACCCACCACACACACACACACACACACACACACACACACACACACACACACACACACACACACACACACAGAAAAAAAATATTTGGCGATGACAGTCCTCCTCTTCACTCTCCCCCACCTCCACCCCCACCGACCCACCCACAGCTCCCTCCTCTCCCCAACATCCCCCCCCCCCCCACCCGCCACCCTTCACCAGCTTTTATGAAATTTGGAGGATTAGCTTAAGCTTTTGTCAAAGTGCTTGCCATTTCAGGCCGGCCTTGCCAATGCCAAATATGTTCCGACGCCTCCCCTATTGCCCTGATGGGCTTCGGAACCGGTGACACCAGCAGAAGACCTAACCTGGGACACAGCGATAAGCACATGACCTCCATTGTTCTTCGTGACCTAAAGAAAGCTTATCGACATAAAACGCCGAATACACCCCCAGTGCCTTATCCTAAATGCTGGTTTTGCGAAGATCACCGAACCATCCCATACATAATTGTGTATTGCACAGCGTTTGTGATGTCTTGGGTCGTTATTGTTGTATGGTTTCTCCTTGTGATTATCTGAGGCAGGAAGAGCGTATCGCCATTGTAACGTGCATCTTTCTCTATCAGTCTACGATTTGCTCACTGCATTTAGTCCTCCTCGTTCCCACAAGATTCAATGCAGATCTCTGTAGCGTTCTAGGTAGCGTTTCCATAGGATGCAATGCAAACCTGTGAAGCGTTCTGTGTAGCGTTCCCACGAGATGCAATACAAATATGTGTAGCGTTCTGTGTAGCGTTCCCACAGGATGCAATGCAAATCTGTGTAGCGTTCCCACGGTATGCAATACAAATCTGTGTAGAGTTCTGTGCAGCGTTCCCACAGGATGCAATACAAATCTGTGTAGCGTTCCCACGGTATGCAATAAAATCTGTGTAGCGTTCCCACGGGATGCAATGCGCGGATGCAATGCAAGTCTGTGTAGAGTTCTGTGTAGCGTTCCCACGGGATGCAATGCAAATCTGTGTAGAGTTCTGTGTAGCGTTCCCACGTGATGCAATGCAAATCTGTGTAGCATTCTACGTAGCGTTCCCACGTGATGCAATGCAAATTTGTGTAGCGTTCTGTGTGGTGTTCCGACAAGATTCAATGTAGATCTTTTTAGCGTTCTGTATAGCGTTCCCACATGATTCAATGCAGATCTCTGTAGCGTTCTGTGTAGCATTCCCACATGGTTCAATGCAGATCTCTGTAGCGTTCTGTGTAGCATTCCCACATGATTCAATGCAGATCTGTGTAGCGTTCTGAGTAGCATTCTCACATGATTCAATGCAGATCTCTGTAGCGTTCTGAGTAGCATTCCCAAATGATTCAATGCAGATCTGTGCAGCTTTCCCACCGGATTCAATGCAGATTTGTGTAGCGTTCTCACATGATTCAATGCAGATCTCTGTAGCGTTCTGTGTAGTGTTTAGTGTGACGTTCCCGCAGGATTCAATGCAAACCTCTGTAGCGTTCTGTAGTAGCGTTCCCAGGGGATGCGATGCAAACCTGTGTAGCGTGATTAATTTGTAGGTGTCCGCTTTTTCCCAAAAGCCTCAAGAGCCCCCTCACCCATTCTTCTTCCTCCCGTTCAATATTCTCCGGGTCTTTTGCCTTGTGGGTAATGGTCGTCCTCTTTTTGGTTTTCTCCCGGGGATTCCATCCGGTGCGTATAGTACAGAAGTTGTGTGGCCCTTTGTGCAGGATTTGTCCAATCCACTTTCACATTTTTGTTGCAGTATTGGTTAGTTTTACTGGAGAAGGTTTGCCAATGAAAGAAGTGTGTGTGTGTGTGTGTGTGTGTGTGTGTGTGTGTGTGTGTGTGTGTGTGTGTGTGTGTGTGTGTGTGTGTGTCGTTGTTGTTGTTGTTGTTGTTGTTGTTGGTTTTAGGTTTTAGGTTTTTAAACTGATTTCTACCAAGGAACGTTTCACTGTCGCTATTGATTCGTTAACGTCTTCAAGAACGAGCTACACTAGCAAGAACTCCGTGTGTACCTTTTGAAAAAGCTCACATTCGGACCATCATCTGGTGGTAAGGCGGAGAAAAAAAAAAAAACTGCCATTCACTTTTAGGAGTCGAACCGCAGACCTGACTCCTTTCACTTTCTTGTTATCTGAAGATGCATTACCCACCATGCCACTTTTCCCACATCATAGTCTAACTTCAGATCTCCATAACCCACGGCAAACCACATTAACACTAGGATGGAAACCCACTTTCTCTTGGAATGATGAAAACTCTCTCTCTCTCTCTCTCTCTCTCTCTCTCTCTCTCTCTCTCTCTCTCTCTCTCTCTCTCTCTCTCTAAATGCCCGTTACCACTATTGTGTGGCACAACTGAGCTCCATCTCTCTAATTGTAGCTCCGTTCAAAAATGGGTGTTTGATTTAGTACAAGACATGCAGAGCTAAGCCGCAACACAGCACCATACAACACAAGAAATAGAGTGCCTACGACACACAACACAGCACAATTCTGCACCGCAGCACAGCACCGACCAATAGGAGACAGTACAATATTGCTGCAACTGGAACGTAAGAGAAACGTCGAACTGCACAATTTTCGACAAATCAAGAAAATAAAGTTTCCTTCCTTCCAATAACACACACACACACACACACACACACACACACACACACCACACACGCACACCCCCCACGCCACGCACGCACACACACGCACGCACGCACCACGCACGCACACACACACCCACACACACCACACACACACACAGCGCGCGCGCGCGCGCGCGCCCACGAGCGCGCACGCGCGCGCACGCATGCACGCACTTATTGTCAGATT
This sequence comes from Conus canariensis, assembly GCA_033310375.1. NCBI lineage: Eukaryota > Metazoa > Mollusca > Gastropoda > Neogastropoda > Conidae > Conus > Conus canariensis. The sequence goes on along the minus strand of CM065720.1, from coordinate 68,161,737 downwards.
AACGCTTACTTGTACTCACACACACACACACACACACACACACACACACACACACACACAACAACACACATCTCTCTCTCTCTCTCTCTCTCTCTCTCTCTCTCTCTCTCTCTCTCATTCAAACACTTGGCATATTCTCTTGCTTCCGCTACAAAAATATTTAAAGATTAAGATTAAACAGTACACTCGTTTTAAGTCGGTCAAAAACGAACAAACAACTGTCAGTATGTCGACTTCCAGCTTCTTCATATCAAAGCTGCGTGCAGGATTTTGCTTTCATTTAGAGGCAGATAAAGCGGGGTAGTGCGGTGAAACACAATAAACCGCAAACTGACAGAACAGCTCAATAGGCACACAACTCAAGAGAACAAAGGGCATATTACACGATTCAACTCTCTGCGGTTCAAATCAACGCACAGAGGCATACGCAAGACAATCGCCCTGAACTGGATTTGAAAGCAAGAATGTAAGAGAAACAACTTACTCTACAATGTTTACAAATCGCAGACAATGAAGAGTTTTCTCCCTTCCAGTTAAACGCCCGCTCTCTCTCTCTCTCTCTCTCTCTCTCTCTCTCTCTCTCTCTCTCTCTCTCTCTCTCTCTCTGGTTTGTTGAATCAAGTGTTTTTTTTTAAACCTTTTGACGTAAGGTACAACCGCTTTTAACTTATGCAACGGAGGTTTGGGAACTTACTGTTAGTAACTACATGGAAAGGTACACACATTCGCCATCAAGCGTTGCATTGGTGTGCCATTGCATTTGTCAAACACCGTTTTGCACGGTGAATCAGGCCAGGATCCATTGGAAATAAAATAATTTATAAAATGTATAAAGTACTGGATGAAAATAACTACGTTACCAAAGTCGTGTAGAGAGCCATACAAAATGCTGTTGATGCAAGAAGAGAAGTGTAAACAGAACTTGGTATTTCAAATTAAAAAAATAAAATAAAATAAAAAAACCCTAAAATTAACAGATCTAGTTGCAAAGTGAGGCAACTACAGGCGGAAATCTAAACAAATTTGAAAAATTATTGGTAAAGCTCCGCCAAAGAAACTTTGACAAACGAATCACAAGACAAAATACGACGCGTTTCGACCTCTTAGGTCTTCTTCAGGCAAGATACACAACGCTCAGGACAACGAAAAGGAACGTGCAATCATTCATCTTCATCCAATTTGGTGCAAGATGGGCGTTGACTTAGCTTTATCAATACTTTTTCAAATAAAATTAACAGATCATGGAGTTGGAATTATTTGGGACGGCCAGCAGTAGATTGCGAATAGGGTTTTGTATTTGAATGTAAAGTTAGATTAATAGCGTCATATAAACAAAACTGGCATTAAAAACGGAAAGCAATGATGTCTGTAACCTTTTTTTTCCATTTAAAACATTATTTTACACAGAAAGATATATTTCCGTTGTTACAAATAGATAGCAAAAAAATAAATAAATAAATTAAAAAAAAAAATCTGTCTTGCCAGATTCACATTAAGAACTTATGGTCCATATACAAATCAAATGTGGTTTAGTACAAATGCTTCCATGGCACCCACTGTTCGATGTGTGGTCCTGCTGCAGAGGATGAGAACCATTTGTTTTCAGTTGCAGGGCTACGATGAATTAAGAAAACAAACCAACAGCATTCTTTGAGACTAAAACAGGGAGGAAGGGTATAATCGTAATCTGAAGGTCTGAAAATAATGATACCATTGTGTCTCTTCCAAAGTGTATATCGGAGGGAGGATCGAAGCGGGAAAAGAAAATGCTTAGCAAGTGAGAGTGGTGCGGCGTGTCTTTCGTGCTTACCAGTTTAAGAACTTTATGGAGTATAAGCTTTAAAAAAATGAGGACAAAATATTGATTGCTTTTACATTTGGATGGTCGTATTCATAGGTAAAAATGTGGTAGTGTGTGTGTGTGTGTGTGTGTGTGTGTGTGTGTGTGTGTGTGTGTGGTGTGTGTGTGTGTGTGTGTGTGTGTGCCTGTACCTGCGTGCGTTTCTATGCTATTGTAACTAAATTCAGATTCATGTAATTTATATGTCCTCCAGTCATGTCAAAGTCTCTCTCTCTCTCTCTCTCTCTCTCTCCTCTCTCTCTCTCTCTCTCTCTCTCTCTCTCTCTCTCTCTCTCTCTCTCTCGTGTACAATGAAAAAGACGTCTATATTGACACAGTCAAATGCCCAAGACGAGGCGTGAAACAAGGGTTAGTGTTGAGTCCTTCGATGTCTGCGTTGTTTCTTGTAAACGTCTCCATCATCCTCACTTTGCGAGTTCAGCTTTCTGCCATTGTAATGTGCAACTTTTTTTTAATTTGTCTACGAATGGCTTACTGCATTTAGTCCTCCTCGTTTCCACAGGATTCAATGCAGACCTCTGTAGCATTCCAAGTAGCGTTCCCACGGTGATGCAGTACAAGTCTGTGTAGCGTCCATGTAGCGTTCCCACAGGATTCAAAGCAGATCTGTGTAGCGTTCAGTGTAGTGTTCAGTCAGGATGCAATGTAAATCTGTGTAGCGTTCTGTGTAGCATTCCCACAGGATGCGTGCGTGCGTGCATGTGCGTGCTATTGTAACTAGATTCAGATTTATGTAGTTTATATGTCCCCCAGTCATGTCAAAGTGTCACTCTCTCGTTTACAATGAAAAAGGCGTTCATATTGACACAAGGGGCTTCGTGTTGAGTCCTTTGATGTCTGCGTTGTTTCTTTCTTTTTTTTTTTTTTTTTTTTTTTTTTTTTTTTTTTTTTGCCTGTCCCAACCTCTGCGCCACCTCAGAGGCAGTGCACCCACGCCGCTCATTCCGACATCCCATCCACAGCTGCAGACCGGTCGGCCCCGCCGCAGCCCCGGCACCGGCAATCCACAGGGAGCAGTCAATGTCAAGTCGTCAAGAGGCAACCCACCGGAGGAGACACTGCACTGCTGCCGAGTCACTTCGGTGGTGTTCAGTGGCACCTGTTCTGATCTAACATACGCAGGACACCACCTACTAAGCCCCCTACTGACGACAATAATTGCTTAGTCGCGGAGCCGGCGTGAGTGAGCTCTCCCTCCGGAGGGCGCCACCACGTCCGTCCAACGACAGCCCCCATGGACTCGCCGATACCGGTGACCCCGACGGAACCAAACCAAGACCACAGACGTGGAGAGGACATCGAAACTGAGGTCACCATGAGAGCAGGGCATGAAGGGCCACAGAATTTGAGACTTTTTTATGCTGATCGATGAGAATGAGGATGATTAAGATGATGCTACGGATTTCCATTTCGGTCTGAGACTACATGACAGGGCTGTACTCTACGCTTCATTTCATAATATATCCCGGCGTCAACCAGGCCCGAGAGATACAGGCACCTGCAGTGTTGGTCAGGAAATTTGAGCAACACTCTCAGAAACGCATCCATTAAGTGGATGAAACTCGACTGTGTCGTCCCAGCAAACTCAACTCTGGGTAGGAGCCGGTCGGGGCAGAAAAACCCACATGACTCTGATTGGATTCGAACCCACGACCTCCCAGCCGGGAGTCCGCGACGCTAACCACTTCGCCACGGCGGCTGGTGTCTGCGTTGTTTCTTGTAGACTTGTCCATCACTCCTCACTTTGCGAGGCCAGCTTTCTACGTGAAGGCCACCGTGCTTGGTGAATCGAAAGGTCAAAACACTGGGTGCTCTGTCACGTGCGTTTGTCTTGCATGTAGAAAATGTGCAGTTTGAAAAGCAATGCTTGTGTATATCAGCTGTTAGTTCAATTCGTGTGGCGGTCTGGGAGTTTTTTTGTTGTTGTTTTTTTTGTTGTTGTTTTTTTACTTTTTTTAAAATTTCATTTCAAACATTTACATGAACACAGAACATACATAAGCAATAAGAATTTTGGGAAAAAAAGAGAATTCAGCAATCACACAAGCAAGAAAAAATTCCGCATTTCTCATTTGAAAAAAAAAAAAAAAAAAAAAGAAAGAAAAAAGAAAAAAGAAAAGAAAAGTAGGTTTTGCAGAAGAAGTGGAGGGAGGGGTAGAGAAAAAGAGAGAAGATGAGAGAGAGAGAGAGAGAGAGAGAGAGAGAGAGAGAGAGAGGAGAGAGAGAGAGAGAGAGAGAGAGAGAGAGAGAGAGAGAGAGAGAGAGAGAGAGACGCTGGATGGATTACATTCAATCAATATGTTGACACAAGGTACTTTCACAAAGTAAATCACAGTGGCCAGAAAACAAAAACATAACCATCAATAAAAGAGATAGTGATGTCAGAACAGACATATGTACAGACTCATCTGCAACATTAGGTAGTCTGTGTGTGCAGAGATCAAAGCATAACAGGTTACTAAAAGTTGACAAAGCATTTAAATCTGTGAACATGGGTCATAGGATACAGATCGAGCGATGTTTAAATAGTTAATCATTAACAAATAATGGTTTGTACATTGACCATTTCACAGTGAAATCTACATGATTTAATTTTAAGTATGCGATGTGTTCTTCAATTTTATACCGATTCCTTAGTTTCCTTATAAATGCACTTACTTGTGGTAGACTGTTTTGTACTTTACAAGTGTATATATAGTATTTTGCAAAGAGAATTATAAAATAAAAGATTACATCACTAGAAATTGCTGCATCATTACCAAATAGTATCAGTGACTCTGTTAGCCGCACATTTTGTGCATTCATACATCTTTCTTTCATTAAATCAGTGAGATTATTCCAGAATAATTGTACATAATGACAATTCCAGAACACCTGATCAATACTATCTTTATACTCTCCACAAAAGTCACATCTATCGTTATTTTTTACACCAATTTCCTTTAATATGATATTTGTACACAGACATCTATGTATTATTTTTAGCTGAAACCACTTGAGTTTTATATCCTGTATCTTGTGTGCGTATACAAAACAAGATTTCCAGTCATGGGATGTTGAGATCTTGGCATCCCATTTTTCGCAGCATTTAGGCGTTACGTTATTTATAATCAATATATCATAATATAATCTACAACCTTTGTGAACTGCAAACAGTTGTTTAAAACACAATGATGAGTTTCGGTATGTATTGTTATTTATATTAATGCCAGACTTTTTTGTATAGTCAAGTATTACAGATCTGTAACCAGCGTAAGTAAGGAAATTGATATTAATATCATACTTATCCTTGAAACATGTGTAAGTGAGGAACTGCCCATTATCATCAAAGAAATGGGCAACACAAAATATGTTTTTGTTATGCAATACTTGTGAGACGATAAATTTTCTTCCCATTTGAAACCTCATGTTATAGCATAAAGGTTCGGCGAGAAGTTCAGCAGAATTTTTAAGAATGCATTTGTAGTAAAACACCTTATATGCTTCAAGAACTTCTGACCAAAACTGATTGTATTTAGTGAATTTTGACACAAACTCTGGTCCATACTTATCAATAAGTTCCCACTTGGGAAAGTTATGCAACAAAAGACTTTTCCATTTATGTTTTGTTTTCCCAGCTTTACGAATCCATGAAAGTTTCAAAGATAAGACAAATGTTTTCAAATCAGGAAGGCCAATGCCCCCATTCTTCACACTATTGTGTGAAATGTTTCGACTGATTTTGTCTGGTTTCCTATTCCAAATAAATTTATAACAAATTTGTTTACACGTTTGAAAAAATATGTCTGGTGGGTTTGGTAAAAGGAGCCAGAGATGAGTCAGCTTTGAAAGGATTATAGATTTTAATATTGCAACTCTGCCAAGAGGTGTGATCTGACGTTTGACCCATATTTTGAACAGATACTTTACTTCTGCTAATTTTTCTGAGTAGTTAACTTCAAGACATCCTTTTAAATCATTAGTGAACCAAATACCTAACACACGAAATCTCGGCGGATTCCAGTTTAAACCTAAATGTTCCATATAACGAGCTGTGGAATTTTTGCGACTCCCTAGCCAAATCACACTAGTTTTGCCCGAGTTTATATGGAGCCCTGAGACAGAATTAAACATGTCAAGTACATCTATGCAAGTTTCAAAAGACTTTCTGTCTCCTGCCAGTAAAAATTCAGTGTCATCAGCGTACTGTGTCAGCTTGAGTTCAACATTATTCACCGTAATGCCTTTAATATCTGTGTTTTCTCTGACAGTCATTGCTAATATTTCAACACACAATATGAAAAGATATGGAGATATGGGGTCTCCCTGTCTACAACCTTTGTTATTTGAAACCATTCTGACACCTGGCCATTCACTATAACACAAGATTTAGTATTTCTATAGAATATACTTATCCATTTACGTATGTCTTCTTTAAAACCAAATGTTTTTAATACTTTAAACATGAACTCCCAATTTATCGAGTCAAAAGCTTTTTCAAAATCAATATTTAACAGCAATCCTGGTAACCCATGTTTATCTAAGTAGGCAATTGTATCATAAATCAGTCTTAAGTTATCCCCAATATACCTATTTTTCATAAATCCGGTTTGGTCTTCACTGATGATCTTTGGTAGTACTATCTTTAAACGATTTGCAATACAGGATGACCCAATTTTGTAAATCACATTTAATAACGAGATAGGTCTCCAGTTTTTTATATACTGTCTTGGTCTATCATGTTTCGGAATGCAAGTAATGATTCCTTCTTTCTGTACATTTGAAAGTTCTCCTCGTTCAAAACTCGCATTCAGTGCTCTTACAACAAAGAGTCCTATCTTTTTCCAGAAAACTTTAAAAAATTCCGCGCTGAAACCGTCTGTACCGGGACTTTTATTATTTTTCATGTTCTTTAGAACACATGTAGCTTCTTCTAGACTTATTTTCCCCTCTAATCCTTTTGCTTCCTCTTCATTTAAACACGTGATATTTTCTACTAAATCTTTAATTTCGCAATTTTCTACCTCAATCTTTGCATATAGCGATCTATAAAATGTATTTACTTCTTGAATAATGTCTTTCTGGTTTGTTAGAGTATTGCCATGTTGGTCTATCAATCTAGCCATATTTTTGCTAACATAGTGACGTTTCTCTAAATTACAGAAATAATTACTCACTTTCTCCCCTTCCGCTATCCATCGAGCTCTGGACCTTAACAATACTCCCTCCATTCGTTTTTCCCTTATCTGTTTTAACTGTTCTTTTTTCATGTCTATAAATCTGATGTCTTCTTCATTTTTATTTTCGATTCTGTCTAGCCGTTGTACGTCATGTTCAAGCTGTTCTTCTTCTTCTGTCAGTTTTTTCTTTTTCATCGTGGCATATGAAATTGTTTTGGATCTTATTTTCATTAAAAGAAAGTCAAGAAAGATGTCATCCGAGATAGAAAACCTCAGCTCTTCGTCAGTTACTTCCTCTACGTTTGCATTTAGCGCGTTTTCTTTTTTAACCTTATCGATTTCCGAATTTATTTCATCCAAATACATTTTATCTTTTAGAAGGGACGCATTGAATTTCCAAAAGGTGTTATGCTTACTGGTGTCTTCAAATTTTAATTTTAATACAACAGCCGAATGATCTGTCCTGTAGCCACATTCAATATCTGCGTCCTCTACAAACGACACTACTGAGTCTGAGATCAGAAAAAAGTCTAATCTGGCCTGCTGAAAAGGGTTGGTTCTTCTCCATGTATAACGAAGGCATTCTACGTTCAATTCTCGCCAGATATCGTTCAAATCTAAGTTTTCGATCATATCATCAACTGCCTCTTTTGCTTTAGGATTATTAACATGTTTATAATTGTGGTAATCTTTTTCAGGCTCAAGAACTAGATTAAAATCCCCAGCTATTATAATCTTTTCAACTTTTATTTCACTAATCTTTTGTTTCAGGTTATTATAGAACTCTGGGTTGTCTCTATTTGGTCCGTATATGTTTACAAGGAGAAAACTCTTCTTATGGATTTCAACAACTACCATAATGTAATTACCTGAATTATCTTTAATAGTTCTTTCAATCTTAAATTCAAAGTTATTATTAAACATTATCGCGACTCCTCTTGCATTTGATGTAAAGCTTGAGAAATATCCCTGATACCCCCATTCCGCTAAAATATACTTTTCCATTTCCTTCTCAAAATGTGTATCTTGCAAAAAATAAATGGAATGGTTTTTATTTCTCATGTAATGAAAGATATCCCGCCTTTTCTGGGCGGTATTGAGGCCCTGACAATTAACAGAAAAAATGGATACACCACTATCCATTTTTTACAAGATGAGGTTTAAAATGAACACCAAAAAGACACAGTAATGTTTTACTATATTCCAGGACATCAAATTTGTCCACACACATTGAATACAAAAGAGCACATCCATCCAACTTCATAGGGAGAGAGGAACAGTAACAAACCAAAAATTTCAAGTCTAAAGGAAAAGGAAAATGCGTGTCTTTGAGCACAATAATTGTCATGAGAGGAAATAAGAGAGAGGGAGACAAAGAGACAGAGACAGAGAAAGAGAGAGACAGGGAGAGAGAGAGACAAAGAGAAAGAGAGTATGTACAAACAGTAACAATTAACACAAACAAAAGCAACAACAATAAATCCAAACAAAGGCAAAAGATACTTAGTAAGTAGCCAGCAGTATCAAGCCAAAAAGAGCTAGCCCATTGCTTCCTCTCTCTCTCTCTTTTAAAAATTTTTTTTTTTTTTTTTTTTTTTTTTTTTTTACAATATTTGGTGGTAGATAGGAGTCATTCTCCTCCACTAATGCTGAATCAAAAAAGCAGAAAACAACAACAAAAATGACGCCGATATTTTTCATTTTGTTTAAGGTTCAGAAATCGTCTGAATGCAAAAAACTTTGTTGCATCAAAAATCGTGCATGCGCAAGAGTATGCGAAAGAAAAAAAAAATCATGTACGTGCAGAATTTAACCATGTTCAAGCTGTAAAGACACAATTATTTCTCAGGTTTGCTTACAAACATTCCAGGAAAAAAAAAAAGACTGACACGGTTCTTAGCCAACACTATGGGGAATAATTCACACACACACACACACACACACACACACACACACACACACACACACACACACACACACACCTTTTCACCCCACCCCCCTAAAGTATGAACTGCCCGTGCTTGGTTCAACCTCACTCACAGGCATCCCATCCTAATATTCACCCAACAGTAAAACAGTGCACGAAAAGCCCCTAGAAGCACGGGAGGAAGGGGTAGGGGGGGGGGGGGGGGGAGGGGGGGGCAAAAACCGATCTCTTTCCGATCTTTTCGTCAAAAGGACTCACCGGATGGCAAGAAAGAGGGGGGGGGGGGGGGGGGGCAGAGTTACCGGGGTTGGAAGAGAAAAAAAAAAAAAAAAAAAGGGGGAGGGTGGAGGGGGGCAGGAAGATGAAAGGGGGAGGGGTATCGGATTGGATTCAACAGACCATTGCCATATGACGCGTCATACAGGTTTTATTTGTACTAGAAAAATAAGCTTAATGTACGACTTATTTCACATTCAAGTGCACCATGCCATTTACCTTTCTTGATCCGAGACAAAACAAACAATAACATCAAATTAACATCAAATATGCAAAAAGCACACACACACACACACACACACACCACACACACACACACACACACACACACACACAAGCCCAACCAACAAACAGAGTCAAAAAGTCAAAAAGTCTACTACACCGCGCGCCAAACGAAGGCAACAAACAAATTACAAGACAGATTCATTGTCTGCTACATCAGCCCGGCGGCAGACCGACCCCCCTGCCCCTTTCTGTTTCTGCCTGAAGTCGCCTTCCTTTGGACTGAACAGAAAACAAACAAACAGAAACAAAACACAAATAATCACATCCTTTCGGGTAATATCACACGACTTATTAACAAAACAGAAAAAAGCAGACCCCCCCCCCAAACACACACACACACACACACACACACACACACACACACACACACACACACACATCATCCAACCCTCATCCCGCCATTCTCTCCATTGTGCGAACGTGTATAGACAGTATTTTTGTGCGCGTGCATCATTCGACATGGAATTCAATTTTCCAAGCACAAACAAGTGATACATAAAACTGATAGAGAAATCGTATAACGCTGCACTCTCAAAAAAAAAAAAAAAAAAATGCACCTTTCTTATCACAATTTAAAAGCACATGTCATAACACACACTGAACTCATCAAGCAAAGAATGATTACCTTTATCAGATCCACCATCTCAGTACCAACGGAGAACACAGGGGCACGGGGAGGGGGGGGGGGTGCGGAAGTGGGGAGGGGGGGGGTAGACATAACTTGGCCAAAACTCGTGATAAATTAAAAAAAAAAAAAAAAACCCCAACAACAAACAACAACAACAACAACAACAAAAAAACCCCATGTCACCAAAACTAGACTCATACACGTACACTCATAGCTGAATGTATGAAAGAAGATCACAATTACTTTCACAAACTCACAAAGGGTGAGGGGAAGTGGGGGTACAGGGTGGGGGCGAGGGAAGGGGGGGGAGCGAGCAGGGAGGATGGGGAGGGGAGGAGGGGAGGAGGGGGCGCTTGGGCGGGGAATGAGGGGGGCGCAGGGGCTGGCGGGGGTGTGCGGCACGGGGCAGGAGGGAGGGGTGGGGGATGTTCACAACCTGGCCACTACTCGTGATCAATCACACCAAATACAGACCATTCTCCCTTAGAAGTGACAAGGCGATCACATGTATAGAAGAAAAAAAATCAAATCAGTGAAACAATACCAATAAAACTAAGCACAACTCTAAGCGTAAATAGATGCATGCGTACGCGAACGCACACCAACACATGCCAACATATTATATGCATACATATACACACGTATGTCTGAAATGAATGCATGAAAGAAGCACACAATGATTTCCATAAATATATAAATCGGCCTTTCCATCAGTTTAAGACAAAGTGGAGAAAATATGAAGGAATAAATGCATACCATATAGGCCTGCCTGCATAGATATCAAATGGAAAGACCACCTGACCAAGCTTCCCACAAACTGGCAGTCTCCATCAGACATCAGATATTAACAGATCAGGTCTTACCCTATTTGAAATCCCGAAACCATTTTTTTTCACCCCTGACACATTTTTAGTAATATAGTACGGAAATCCATTGGTGCTGATCAACGAAAATTTTTCACACAAAGGAAAATGTAGTTAGCGTAAACAATAGCCAATCTCTTTTATATGAGGCATGTTGTTCGCCTACAATTTTAAATGTCAAACTCTCATTGTCTTACACATACACACGCGCGCGCGCGCGCGCGCGCGCGCGCACCACACACACACACACACACACACACACACACACACACACACACACACACCCAGTCTCAATTTGCATCGGAAACACACACACACACACACACACACACACACACACACACACACACACACACACACACACACACTCACACACACACACAGATATATATATATATATATATATATATATCACCGCCACCCCGCCAACAAACAAAAGTTTACCTTGTTTTCAATGGAAGAGTAGTGTTTTCATAAAGTAAACATTTTTTTTCCGACCTTAAAGATTTGAAGACTTCCCACACATTTGTAAGCACATTTGTAAACACAAGATTTTCACCATTTCCAGCACTAAACAAATCACACACACACACACACACACACACACACACACACACACACACACACACACACACACACAACACCACACACGCCAGACTACTGGATGCAGCAACATACACGAACAGAAGAGGTATGGAGAGGGCATGAAACAAAATCCTGCACTGTGTGTGTGCGCACGTGTGCCAATCCCAACGCATCCGCACGTATGGATCTTTCAGTGTTCCATTTCCGAACGCAACTGTTCACTGAGATTGGTGCCGATGGTCAGCCGCACCGTGGAACCGTTTATAAGTTTCGCAATCACTTTTCCGTTGGAGGACCACACGGACATCGTTGCCGAGTGGTTAGCCGCCTGCTTCAACAGTTTCAAGTTCGCCATGGTCAAATCCTCACTGATCGATATTCCAGTCTGTTTCAGCTTTCGTCTATTTTGTAACACTTCAGA
>CM065720.1:68137232-68144732 GCA_033310375.1 Conus canariensis | reverse complement strand
CTGAACCCGGTATCAGATGATACAAAAAAATCTCACAATGATCTGGCGTCTGTCCAGGGATAACGAGACATTCTGTATTAACCTGTTCGCGTAACAGAGACAAAACTGCAGTGTGGTGTGCAGTTGAGTTAATGTGGAAACCAGGCCATGTAAGAACCAATTTGATTTTTAAGCCAAGATCAGGGAGTACAGACCTCTTGTGCTTCTACTGCCATTATTGTTTGTGTATTTGCGATTTCCGTGTATAGAAATTACATTTCTTGTTCTTAGTGATGTCAGTAGTGAAGTGTAACACTTCAATCCCAGAGAAACTGGAATGTATGACAGGTGTATGTGTACATATAAGTGTGCACGAGTGCAAAGGTATCCTTTGTGTGCAAAGCCAGACATTCACAATGGCAAATTCACTTAAGCAGAAAGCAACAATACACGAGTCCTCACCAAATGTCAGCGAATTTGTTTCAAGGACATATTCCATCCTTTCACCAGATTTCGTGAAAATCGATTCATAGTAATGATATTTTGATTTATTTGATAATCTTTCTGAACAATTCTGGATTCGGCGTTTAAGCTTATTCTGCACCACGCTTTAACGCCAAGTTTTGATAGATCCGTCTACGAATACATTAATCTTTTGGACGAAAGTTGATGACAATGGTTTCAATGTGTGTTTGTGTAGCAAAAATAGACGATCTTGGCCGCTAAACACAGCAACTAAGGAATTTCAAAACACAGCCGACACGTTTTGATCCATTATGTCTTCTTCAGGCAGGACAAATAACATTCAAAACAATGAAAGACGAACAGTCTGAGGTCTAGATGCAAAGTTTGTCTTGGGTGAACAACTGAAGCTGTGTGTGTTGGATTTTTTTTTATAGCAGTTTTGCACGCAAACGAACATGGGAAAAATCATAAATCTTTTGGGTATATGCCGTGACGTTTTTTAGAATAAGCAAACGGGTAATCAAGGAGTGTTCAAGTTTATAGCCTTTAATATTTACAATCAGGTCAGACCACAATCCACCCTCCACTACTCACTGTCTATCTCTTCACTTTGCGTCATCATCCCAGCTGTCTTTTCGCGCACCTCTTTCCTTTCTATCTCTTGTTTTGGGCGTTTTCGTTGCAGACGGCAATGAACCACCAGAAGGTCAAATGGCGATACTAATAGACGAGAGATAAGAAGCGTGAAGGCTCAGCAAGATAAACAAAATAAAACAGGACGAGCAAAATAATAAAAATGGATTTTTTATATTGGACGTTCCAGTGCCATGAAGGAAGAAAGAAACTGAGGTAACGAATATTTTGCCTTCAAAAGAAAACTAAAATTAGAAGGCACCCAATTGACAACAGCTCAAAACGTGAAATTCACCAAATCAGTCTGCTCTGGGCAGGTATTTATCCAGCTGCTTCAATTACTAAGCAAACTCGTGCAATCTCTCTTCTACTCTGCTTTTTTTTTTGTTAATGACACCAGATATGACTTGTGTGCGAATGGGAGACAAAAAGGAAGGGAGCGGTTGATTGAGAAGGAGAGACTGTGTGTAGTGAATGAGGGGAACAGGGAAGGCGGGAAACTGGGTTGATTAGAAGAAACAAAAATGATTCAACTTCTTTCAGTATAATTAAAAAAAGGACACGAAAACTAAACATGTTGTTAATGTGTAATGATCTGCAATGGTGAAATGCGAAATGTGCCTGATTTTTAAGTTGTCATTGTCAAGATCAGAAGTTTGTCTTCACTCTACTCGTTCTAATTTTTTCCCCTTTTCTGACTTTTTTAAAAAGAAGTCCCTGAAGTCAAAACGCATAGCTTCTATAACCCTGTTTTGAAAATGTATCGAAAGAACTAAAAGGAAACCCTTTCCTGACAAAGTGAAACAATTATGCACAAATCATTCTTAAAGTAATATCGTTAGCGAAATGCATTCAACTAGCACACATACAGACCAGGGGCGCGCACGTGCACATAATATGCTATCCATCTTTCTCATGTCTTTCTTGAGCCACCTTTCACTAGGTACCCCACCCCCACACCGAAAGATGCCCCCACTTTCATCACCACCGGCACTACCACCCCAAGCCCCTTCTGCCCACTCCCTCCCCTCCCCCTCCCTCCCCACCACAACCACTCCCCTTCACTCCTCCTCCACCTCTTTTCTCCCCGGCTTACCATACACATTGTCTTGCCCTTTTCTTCCGTTCTCCCCACCCCCCCCCCCCCTCTCCTCTCTCTCTCTCTCTCTCTCTCTCTCTCTCTCTCTCTCTCTCTCTCCTTCCTGACGCGCCTGTCTGGTCCTTACGGCATTTCACATATGAAGCTGTGGCGAACGTCCTCGCAGGACGCGTCGAGCCAGTTTCCCTGCTGTGTTATTGCGACGCAGTCTTCAAAACCGTTTCGATCGTCCGGCTCATGGCGCTGCCAGTGAGTCGCAGTGACGCGCTGTCTGGTGGACGCCCACACGAACACCCCTTCCTGCAGCAGGTCTTCCAGACCTATCCACGCGGTGGTAGCTGGGCAGACAGAGGATGGCGGAGAAGGGAGGAGGCAGGTTGATTAAAAGGTGGGGGGGTGGGGGTGGGGGACAAGGTGATGGAAGGTAGTTGAGATGTTTGTGTGGACAAGTTTAACCACTTAAGTGTTCTTAAATGTACAGATTGAAATATACATATGCGTGAGTGTTCACACACACACACACACACACACACACACACACACACACACACACACACACACACACAACACACACACAATGTACAGACACATCCCCCCCTATCTCACACATACACTAGTACACACTTAAGAATTTACATACATACATAAGCATTAACACACACCGTTTCTCCCCCCCCCCCCCCCCTCTCCCCAACAGAGAGAGAGAGAGAGAGAGAGAAGAGAGAAGAAGAGAGAGAGAGAGAGAACATGCATTCATCATTCATTAGAAGCAATGATAGCCGACCATATTCATAGGGAAGTGTGGTCTGGAATTTAATGGTCTGAAAATGGCCGCAAAGCCTAATTCCAGCAATGAAATGCCTCCCTTCGATGGGTCACTCAAGAGAAACAATGACTGAGCTTGCCAATGTCTTTTATATGCAGAAGCCTTCACTCTGCATCTCATATGCACCGACCCTAAGCAGGGCCATCGCTCTCGTGACCCTACCGATCCAGGATTCTTGCTCCTAGATACGAGTGTCTGTCCGAAAAGTTCTGCTTAAGGTTGTCTTAGAATGGTTTGTGTTGAGTATCATGAGACTGTGTCTCTCCGGGAATGGCGCAGACCGAAGACATGTTTGTGACAGTCAGGGTCCTGTACCAAGCGTCCTGCCGCACTGTTACCTCGACAAGCTGAACGTTCCAACACCGTAGAGAGCGCCGCATTTTCAGAAGAGCGACCGTTAACAACCAGAAGTGCAGGTGCTGGACACTGAAACAGTGGGGGTCAAATTGTGGAAGTCAGCTGCAAGCTAAGCCAGACTTGAATGGCGAAACGAATCAGATGCAGACCAGGCATGATGTTCCTGTAAGGACGGGATAGGGCAACATGTCGCACTGTCGGCCTTATGACAAGCTCCATGTGATCAGTGCATCCTGTGCGGAAAGATCTGCACCCAGCTGTAGTCACAGGATGGAGCAGTGCAAACAAGAGAACAAGGGTACCCATCAATATGAGGAAAGGTTTAAAAATAAGAGAACAAGGGTACCCATCAACATGAGGAAAGGTTTAAAAATGGACTGGCCGCTTTATCCGAAAAGCGCATGATGACAGCATGACACTAACTGTCGTTTACTGGACAGCAGAAGGAAAGGGCTAGAGAGGAAGGCCCAGTAAATTGAAGATTACTGTGACACGTACACACAGCGATGTATTCACCCTGACAGAAAGTTCTCTCTGTTCTTTAATTTGTTTGCCCCTCTACCCCTTTCAGAACATCCTTCTTTTCTCTTGTCCTCTCATGCCCTCTACGAAGCTTCAGGTAGGTGACAACACCCTTACCTCTTTCTGTCCCCTTTGTTCCCCATTGACTTTCGAGCCTCACGCCTAGCTTCAACCTCCTACACGCATACACTTATGCACACGCATATATGCATACATTCGTTCGTACATACATATATGAATACAAACAAACACGAAAACGAAATTAATAGACACATCCATACAAATCGGGCACATAAAATTTCTGTCTTGCACATACTCTCTCTCTCTCTCTCTCTCTCTCTCTCTCCACACACACACACACACACACACACACACACACACACACACACACAACACACACACATACACACACACAACACACACACACCACCTCTCTCTCTCTCTCTCTCTCTCTCTCTCTCTCTCTCTCTCTCGCTCTGTGTGTCAACACACACACACACACACACACACACGCGCGCGCGCGCGCGCGCGCGCGCGCGCGCGCGAAACCAGAAGACAACACAGAAGTCACACACACCGACAAACAGACAGCAAATATACACGCAAATGGATACACAAATAGACGGTTAAACAAACAGTAGTACAGACAAACAGACAGGTGAGCAGACAGGCGGGCAGACAAGCAAATGAACAGAGGCAGAAAGGCAGGCAGAAAGGCAGGTAGTCAGATGGATAAGCAGACAGACAAACGCAAAGACATGCAGACGAGCACATGAAAGCGTACCCCTTTGAGATTGCAACAGTTGACCCAGGTAGTGGTTCTCTTCTCCTGACTCGATTTCCACTAGATGAGCTCCCAACACGTTGCAGGCTACCTTCATCATCATCATCATCATCATCATCATCATCACTATCATCGCAGTGGCAGCAAAAGCAGCGGCGGCAGCAGCACCATCGTCATCTTCATCATCATCATCATCATCATCATCATCATCATCATCATATCATCATCATCACAATTGTCTTGTTGGTCCTGTCATCACGATCATCATCGTCAATATCATCTTCGTTGTTGTCATCATTGTCATCATTATCATCGCTGTCATCGTCATTATCGTCATCATGGTTATCGTCTTTAACGCCATATCCATCTTCGTCGTTGTCAAACGTCATTGTAGTCGTCACCATATTCTTCATCATCATCGTTATGGTTGTCAACGTGATCATAATCGTCGTCTTTTTGTCGTCGACCTCACCATACTCATTTTCATCGTTATCATGGATAGTGCTATCAGTTCATTTTCCTTCTTCCCTTATCATCTTCGATTTCTTCTCACCCCTCAACGTTGCCCCCCCCCCCCCCCCCTTTCTTCCCCTGGGTTCTTGCACCTCAGTAAAAATCGGTGAAAGCCTGTCAAGAAATCATCATCATATCATTGTCATAATCATCGTTGTTGCCGTCGTCGCATTCTTCGTCTCCATCGTCTTTGCATTCCTCAATGTTTTTCTCTCTTTTTCTTCTTCTCTGTCTTTGTTGAGGTGCATGTGGGTGGAGGTGGGATGGGCGAGTGTTTAAACAGAATACCACCATCACAGACACCACCAATACCATCATCAAGTCAGTAGCACTGACCACCACAACCACCATCACCATCATCATATTCATCACCACTGCTATAAACATGACTACATATTGAAAAAAGTATACAACAGCAATATTTCTAAAATGACGTGACCAGAAACAACAACAATAACAACAGCAACAACAACAACAAAAAAAAAAAGAAAAAAGAAAATTGAATTTAAAAAAACCTACTTGCACACTGTACAAAGCAAATAGCTATGTTACCCTCCTCGACACAATCCATACCAATAATGTTAGCCTACTACATCAGCGACATCGACACCGGCAATGGTGGCAGATGTGACAAGAACAACAATAACAACAGTAGTAATGACATCAGTACCACAAACAAAAGGCATCGCGATCTACCGACCATCTATAAACAACCTCCTTCTCTCCATCCCCAAACCCCGTGATCAACACTTCCCTTCTGTGACTATATGATGACGGCCCGTGTATCCCTCTATGACTATGTGATGACGGCCCTTGTATCCCTCTATGACCATGTGATGACGGCCCTTGTATCCCTCTATAACCATGTGATGACGGCCCTTGTATCCCTCTATGACTATGTGATGACGGCCCTTGTATCCCTCTATGACTATGTGATGACGGCCCTTGTATCCCTCTATGACTATGTGATGACGGCCCTTGTATCCCTCTATGACTATGTGATGACGGCCCGTGTATCCCTCTATGACTATGTGATGACGGCCCGTGTATCCCTCTATGACTATGTGATGACGGCCTGTGTATCCCTCTATGACCATGTGATGACGGCCCTTGTATCCCTCTATGACCATGTGATGACGGCCCTTGTATCCCTCTATGACTATGTGATGACGGCCCTTGTATCCCTCTATGACTATGTGATGACGGCCCTTGTATCCCTCTATGACTATGTGATGACGGCCCTTGTATCCCTCTATGACTATGTGATGACGGCCTATGTATCCCTCTATGACTATGTGATGACGGCCCTTGTATCCCTTTATGACCATGTGATGACGGCCCTTGTATCCCTCTATGACTATGTGATGACGGCCCGTGTATCCCTCTATGACTATGTGATGACGGCCCTTGTATCCCTCTATGACTATGTGATGACGGCCCGTGTATCCCTCTATGACTATGTAATGACGGCCCTTGTATCCCTCTATGACTATGTGATGACGGCCCTTGTATCCCTCTATGACTATGTGATGACGGCCTTGTATCCCTCTATGACTATGTGATGACGGCCCTTGTATCCCTCTATGACTATGTGATGACGGCCCTTGTATCCCTCTATGACTATGTGATGACGGCCCTTGTATCCCTCTATGACTATGTGATGACGGCCCGTGTATCCCTCTATGACCATGTGATGACGGCCCTTGTATCCCTCTATGACTATGTGATGACGGCCCTTGTATCCCTCTATGACTATGTGATGACGGCCCTTGTATCCCTCTATGACTATGTGATGACGGCCCGTGTATCCCTCTATGACTATGTGATGAAGGCCCTTGTATCCCTCTATGACTATGTGATGACGGCCCGTGTATCCCTCTATGACTATGTGATGACGGCCCTTGTATCCCTCTATGACTATGTGATGACGGCCCGTGTATCCCTCTATGACTATGTGATGACGGCCCGTTGTATCCCTCTATGACTATGTGATGACGGCCCGTGTATCCCTCTATGACTATGTGATGACGGCCCTTGTATCCCTCTATGACTATGTGATGACGGCCCGTGTATCCCTCTATGACTATGTGATGACGGCCCTTGTATCCCTCTATGACTATGTGATGACGGCCTGTGTATCCCTCTATGACTATGTGATGACGGCCCTTGTATCCCTCTATGACTATGTGATGACGGCCCTTGTATCCCTCTATGACTATGTGATGACGGCCCGTGTATCCCTCTATGACTATGTGATGACGGCCCGTGTATCCCTCTATGACTATGTGATGACGGCCCGTGTATCCCTCTATGACTATGTGA
>CM065720.1:68109732-68132232 GCA_033310375.1 Conus canariensis | reverse complement strand
ATGAAACTATCTTTTGTCAATATGAAACTATCTTTTGTCAATATGAAACTATCTTTTGTCAAGATCAGACCGTTTACGCCATTTCTAAAGAAGTGGAGATATGAATTCATGAATAACTAAACATAGGATTGAGCTAGACAAATAAACACAATTAATGTCATGCTTGTTGTCACGATATTACGTCACGCTGATGACGCATGTTTTCAATACTAGAGGCCTGTTGCTTTATATAAAGGAACCGAGATCACGCTGTAGATCTCAGGTACAAACTTTGCACCTTGAGAGGCGCACAAATCGTCATTGCTTATCTGGCTGAGAAAGCAGCAGAAGTCAAGGTAAGGATATTTCAGAGCTTCAAGAAAGTTTAGGGAGGTTGGGTGGGGGAGGGAGGAAGGGAAGGACTTGTAGTGATAGTGATATGACCTTGGAAGGTGGGGAGAGAGAGAGAGAGAGAGAGAGAGAGAGAGAGAGAGAGAGAGACAGACAGACAGACAGACAGACAGACAGACAGACAGACAGACAGAGAATGTGTGTGTGTGAGAGAGAGAGAGAGAGAGAGAGAGAGAGAGAGAGAGAGAGATAAGCAGTCAACAAAGAGTGGCAACTTGCTATGCCATCTGCTGGTATTAGTGCTGTTATTTACATTTTGCGTCCTCATCGTCTGGCGGTGTCGTTAGACTGGTAGGCCTATGTACGTGCCTGTCTCCATCTCCCACCTACCTGCCCCATGCCTTTCGCTGTGCTGTTATGTGTATTCATCACATGTGCATCAAATATAGCGAAATTGCCTCTCTTGTTTTGTTGTTTCACTTGGTTAGTTGTGATTCTCTCCTCCGTGGGAAGTTGTTTCGAGCCTTCAGCTGCCTTAAAGGACAAGCCGTTCCCCTGCTCGCTGATAAAATCCTCTTTTCTGTCTCCTTTTGTGACTCTTCCTCTTTCTTTCATTTGCGCTTTCTTTACTGTCTATTCTTTCCTTGCCTTTGCGGATCATTCTTCTGTCCTTGGTCTTTAGCTCTTTCACTGTTTCATACTGTTCACAGTCTATGACAGGCCAGCTTCTTCGCTATAGTGAAGCGACTAGAAAGCACACTGCACGAGATGGACACTGGTCGTCCTTTCTTCAGAGTCTCATTGCCCATACAGAATGTCAGTGTTTGTTCATTTTTGTGGTTGTTTGTTTGTTTGTATGTTTGGGGTTTACGTTGTTGTTGTTATTGTTGTTGTTGTTGTTGTATTCAACTCTTAATCGATAGTTTTAAGCTCGTGTTTAACCTGAGAGTGATAACTTAAACAGTGTGGCTGGCGATTTCAGTTCGTCCCAGTCTTATCTGTTTAAAAGAACACTGATAGTTTAGACACCATGTCATGCAATGTTTTGGTTATCTATTCAGTGCAGGGTGCCTTTTGTAATCATTAACGGCAAATTATATCTTGTACCTACATGCATCACCAGCCGTCCACAGCCACACATACATATCTGCTCTCACAGGTATACTACACATATACAGTACACTCAGTTAGCAAATGGTTTAAACAATTATGAAGAGGAATACAAAGGAAGGAAATGACAGACCACCAAATCTGATCAAATTAAGTTTAAAGGGAAGGCAGCAGAGAGAGAGAGAGAGAGAGAGAGAGAGAGAGAGAGAGAGAGAGAGAGAGAGAGAGAGAGATGTACACACACCCGTGTGTGTTATGGGTATGTCTTTATATCTGCTTGCAAAAATCATCATCTTGGGTTTCTTGTCATTTTTGCAGCTATTGATATTCTTCAATTAACCTATAGAGTTAATCAAGTCGTGGTTTCAAGAACAAATATTCATTGATTGATTGATTTTATCTGTTTACCTCTCCTTCAGTTATTGTGTCTCTGCCTGTCTGTCTACCTATTTTCTACCTACCTATCTTTTCACCTATCCTTCTACCAACCTGTCTGTCTACCTGTCTGTCTATCTATCTATCTATCTATCTATCTATCTATCTATCTATCTATCTATCGATCTATCTATCTATCTATCTATCTATCTATCTACCTACCTATCTATCTAACTATCTATCTGTCTAAATTGGAAATGAAATGAGGCAGGGAACAGTAAACAATAAACAGTAAACAAGTGGGGTAACTTTTGCTCCCATAAGAAAACCTAACACAGAGTAACTTTTATTCAAGACTGGCACAGCCTTTTAAACTTGAATAAAGTCAGACAAATACATAGACGAACAATCTAATAGTGGGTGAAAAAAACAATCGCAAGCCAACAACTCAGTTGTCTTCATAGTAATGACTTGGCAAAGATTTGGACTTAAGGGGGGGGGGGGGGTTGAAGATGGAGAAACTGGGAACATGAAATTAAGAAAATATATTACAGATATGAAAACTCTTCACGAGCTGCATAAGGGAACCATCGTAATCTCTTTTGAAGGCAGATATGTTTGTATTGCCTGCTCCGAGGCCTTTCGTCCGCTGGATCGGAACTCATCAGGGAGACACGGCTGGTCGTGTCTGCGCTTCTGGCGTCAAATAGAGACACACCACAGTCCATAATACTGTGGTGTTCTCACCCCCAAGTGAGCGCAGACACGACCAGCCGTGTCTCCCTGATGAGTTCCGATCCAGCGGACGAAAGGCCTCGGAGCAGGCAATACAAATATATCTGCCTTCAAAAGGGATTACAATGGTTTCCTTATGCAGCCAGTTCTCCATCTTCAAACACCCCCTCCTCCCCCCCCCCCCCCCCCAAGTCCAAATTTTTGCCAAGTCATTACTATGAAGGCAACCGAGTTGTTGGCCTGCGCTTGTTTTTCCCCCACTATTAGATTGTTCGTCAATGTATTTGTCTGACTTTATTCAAGTTTAAAAGGCTGTGCCAGTCTTGAATAAAAGTTACTCTGTGTTAGGTTTTCTTATGGGAGCAAAAGTTACTCCACTTGTTTACTGTTTATCTATCTGTCTGTCTGTCTGTCTATCTATCTATCTATCTATGTCTGTCTATCTATCTATGTCTCTATCTCTATCTATCTATTTGTCCGTCTGACTGTCTATCAGAGTATTTATCTGTCTGTCTGTCGTCATCTCTCTGTATATCTTTCTGTCTGTTTTTCTTTACATCTACCTGTCTGTCTATTAATTTACTGAGCTATCCGTATATCGATCTGTCTATCTATTTATCTATCTCTCTTCCTATCTATCTGTCTATCTATCTATCTATCTATCTATCTGTCTGTCTGTCTGTCTCTCTCTCTCTCTCTCTCTCTCTCTCTCTCTCTCTCTCTCTCTCTGTCGATCGATCGATCTGGTTATTTTATGTTGTTCGTTGCTCAGACGGCCACAAACAGACCTGATCTTATCTATCTGATTAGCATATAAGCAGAAGTAGCAGCAGCAACAGCAGTAGTAGCAGTAGCAGTAGATGTAGAAGTTGTAGGAGGAGGAGGAGTAGTGGTTGTAGTGTTTGCTGTATTGGTAGTCGTGGTGGTAATAGTAGTGGTAGTAGTAGTTGTTGTAGTAGTAGTAGTAGCAGTAGTGTTGGAAGTCCAAAGTGGTAATAATAATGATGATAAAATAAGGCCTGCAGTTATTTTGCTGCTAGTGTCTTTAAACTGGACCAACTTATATCCACCAGCCTCACTCAGTTGTGCATACGAAACTATTATCCAGCTAAAGAGTCAACCAGCCAACCAATCAACCAACAAGCCAGCCGTATAACCGACCAACCAATCAACCAAACTATAAAAAAAAGAAAAGACACCTACCGTTCACAACACATAAGCCAACAAAGACCAACACACATCCCGTCCACCAAGAACCCATGGCTCTTCGGCTTTACTGTTCTCTTCTGCTGTTGGGACTTCAGATAAAGGACGAGGGAGACACCATTATATACACTGCTTCCAGACAGAGATTCCTTATCACCCAACACTTATGTCACACGCCTACAAACGTTATCTATGGGTTCTTCATATTTCATGCTCAGGCGCGGCTTTTGATTGCAAGGATGGATCTCGCTCAGATGCACGAAGGCAGATTAGGCACAAAATGATATATGGCTCTATTCCCTAACACATCCCAGACTCTGTGTGCAGTAAAGTCTTTTTCTCTGCCTTTTGCCCTTTCACCTGTATATTTTAGAAAGTCTTGACATGCGTTTTACGCATGATTGTCAAAAGTGAGTCTATATAATTATGCCATTCCAGTTCTCTCTCTCTCTCTCTCTCTCTCTCTCTCTCTCTCTCTCTCTCTCTCTCTGTCTGTCTCTGAGTGTCCGTCTGTCTGTCTGTCTGTCTGTCTCTCTGTCTCTGTCTCTGTCTGTCTGTCTGTCTGTCTGTCTCTCTCTCTCTCTCTCTCTCTCTCTCTCTCTCTCTCTATCTAAGTGTCCGTCTGTCTGTCTGTCTGTGGTAAGCTGGAATGTTGGCATTTTCTCAGCAAGTACAAGCACGAGCGATATCAAACGTGGCATAATGATGAACACTGTTAGACGCAGTTCAGTAATCCCGTGCATGAAAAGTCAGGAGAAGACGTGAATTCATGAATTACTTAATGTAGAACGAAGCTATGCTAAGTCAAAATACTACCTGACGCTGATATAGCACATTTTCAGTAAGAAAACGACAGGTTGCTTAAACAAACTGGGACCACACTCTTTGCCAGAAACAGATTTCTGGGACTGACTTTTCGCCTTTAGAGGGGCACGAGTGATAATTGCAGCCGTAAACAAAGTGCGGACAATTCAGAGCGTTCAAGAAAGTGCAGTGAGGAGGGTGGGAGAGAGGGACACGTTGCGGCACTGGGAGATGAAGGGAGGGAACCGTGGGGTATCGGCACCTGAGGGTGCTGGCGAAATAAGTGACCACTTACTGAATCATCTGCTGGTGTTAGTGCTGACAGCTGCCTATAGGCTGTATGTTTGTGTTCTGGTGTTGTTGGATGTGTTTCTCTGTACCCGTCTCCCTCCGATCCACCCTGTGCGTGTCATTCTGTTGTCAGAGACTGACGCTTACAATTCATGTGCCTTTTGTCTAGTATTGTCATTTGATTTTTCTCTTCATGCTCCTCTACGTACCTATCCTGCACCTATAATTCTGCCGTCTCATGTACACCTCACATGTTCAAATTTATGCGGATTGACTCTCTTGCTTCTCTTTTTACAATCTATATCAAGCCAAACTTAAAGTTGTGATTCGGCTGTTAAGTAATAAGAATTACTAGAAAAGGACTTAGTTCTCTGTTGTGCACTGCTGCATGTCTGTGTAATTTTTCGTGCATTATTTTGTCCCTGCATTGAATACTTTTCAATTATTTTTGTTTGCATTAGAATAAGTCTGATTGATGAAAGAAAGTGAGCTGAATAGCTGGCATACTCAGCATGGCGTAGTTTTATCTGCCTTAAGGAGTCGGTGTTAAAATCAATGTCCTAATGTGCTGGAATACAGTGTTGATGTGTTGATTAATGA
This sequence comes from Conus canariensis, assembly GCA_033310375.1. Classification (NCBI taxonomy): domain Eukaryota; kingdom Metazoa; phylum Mollusca; class Gastropoda; order Neogastropoda; family Conidae; genus Conus; species Conus canariensis. Next base: position 68,126,781 of record CM065720.1, on the reverse strand, counting down.
GGCATGTCCTATGTCGGAAATTGTGCCCAAGTATTAAGTCATTTGATGTGCGTTTATTTGTGCAAAGAGCACGTTGACGGAAAACATAGATCATTTAACGCAAGCTTTTGGGAAAAAACGGGATTTTAAAATACCCCATTGTACCTTGGTCATGGATAGTGAAGCTTACATGAAGATACAAATATCAGAAGGTAGTTGGTTTCTCATCTGTAGTATGGTCACTTCAATCAGAAGACAGACTGGTCAATGGCGTCGTCAGCAGATGGCGGAGTCGCATGCCTCTTACAGTTTTCTTAATTACACAGAAGATGCCTGTGTTATATTTAGAATAAAGGCCGCCACTGGCCTATGATGGGCTTAGCAAACCTTCAGGTTATATGTGGTGAAGAAAAATAAAAGGGGAAATACGGAGATTAAGGTTTTACAAATTGAAATATTTTTTAAACAGATTTAAATAAGGTGATCGATTCGTTTTTCCTATATTTTCAGGAACTTCTCCCCCAGACAGACTAGGGACATATATAGTCATTGGGGAGGGGGGGGGGGGGAGTGCAGTTCCGAGAGGGGCACAGGCACAGGTTTCGTTTTGTAAGTCGACGTGAGGTCACGAATTTGAAAGGATTTTTTGCTTACTGTGGCAAAAACCAGGAAAGAAAGCTTTATTACAGGTTGGTGAGGACCAGGGAACTTTATTTGTTAAAACAGGTATTTTCGTCACATTTTCGCCCGTTTTTTAAACAGGGTTCTTCAAGGCAAAGGAACGTAGTACAGCATGAATCACAAAACTTACGACAGTTTAACTCTTTTTTTTCTTTGTAGACTGGTGATCTCTTAAACTCCTAACACCTATATACATTCATCGACAAAAATAGATAGCACGTATATTGTACTCACTGCGATGAAAGAGCAGACACTTAGAGAATTCATCAGATAAAACTTCTGCAAAATACTTCATGAGATATCACCAAACTGGACTCATGTACAAATGATCTATGAAATAGGTCAATGATGCAATTACGTTTCAAAAGTGGGAAAATCTGCTGGTGTCCTGATGTACACAGTGCTGAATTTTGTGAAGAATATGCTGCATGCCTTTAATGTATCTGACCACACTTTTCGATAAATTGTTTAATTAAGGAACATTTGCACCATTCTGATCAGAAGCAGACATACAACATAATCTCCATATAGTTATAGAGGGATATCCCTCGCTGAATATTTCAGGCAAATTTTATTTCTGGACAAGCGGCTTTGCGCCTGGACTGAGGAAAGAGTTTTATGATACAAATTGCATTCAGGATTTCAAGAGAATATAGCACCTTGGATTATATGTTCACTTTACTCGCCAACTTCTTCTCAGCCTGGCGAGCCCTTACTTATTTTAAGAAAGCTTTTGATTTCGTTGACAGGAAATATCTCTGACTGGTGTTACTCAAAATCCATTTATAGGAAATACGTAAGGTGAGAACGTGCATGTATGAAAGCAAAAGCGTAAGTGGACTATGATGTAACATAACAATTTTAATGTCCACTAAATCAGAACAAATGATAATTGTGATCAGTTTTGTTTTTCACTCCTTAATTATGAACTTGCCGACGATCTTATTGGGCATGACCAAGATGACTTTAACCTAATACTATTCAGTAGAAAGAAACTCGTGGAGAGCGTGGCAGCAGAGAGTCCTCAGAAGAGAAGCCCCCTTCAAGCAAGTGTTTCGGCCCGTTATCTCCTGACACTCTAGGGGGGTTGGACCACACCCGGTTCATGATTCCGATGTCCCTCTGCTGCCCCTTTTTTCCCATCTTGGGGCGAGTCATGGCTGGGATTCGAACCCATGACCCTCTGGACATGCTCATTTTCCACTTAATGACTCGCACTCTAACCACTGAGCCACTGGGGCACCTGATATCTGTAGAGAAATTTAAGCCTTATGAAGTTCACTTTTGTTCCCCTTGACCAGATCCAGCTTGAACACCTCTCTGCCGCTTCTGCCATTGCTTTCAGGGCTCTGGTTTTTTTCCCTCCCTGCAACTGAGAGCTGTTTCATGAGGCTGTATGCAGACGTTCCTACAGACCCCCTAGCTCCAATTTCTGCAGTGAGGACTTTGACCTGATAGCCTTCTCTCCTCAGGCTGTTTGCCAGATCAGCATACTTCTCAGGCTTGTAGATTTGAGCTGCCTCCATTCTGTTCTCATATGGCACCGTGAGTTCGATTATGATCAGCAGCTTGGTTGACTGAGAGTGGACTACTATGTCTGGTCTCACGCCACTCTTGCTGATGATCTCTGGGTGACTCTTCCATTCTGGGAGGTCTGCAGTGCACTCCCAGTCATCTGCCCCGTCCAGCAGACTCTGCCTGCATGTTCCGAGAGGCACTGTTGTTCTTGGCCATGAATTGCTATCTCCTGCCGTGAAGAATGTTGCGGGTGCTTTTGGAGGCCTGATTTTCCCTTTTGTGGTGTTGGTACTGGCCCAGACTGCTTGTACAATCTCTTTGAGCACTTGGTTGTGCCTCCATGTGTACCTTCCTTGAGCCAGGGCTACTTTACATGAGCTTAGGACATGCTCCACTGTTTGTTTTTCATGGCAGAGGGGGCATGCAGGATCGTATGTTTTTCCCCACTTCACCAGGTTTGCATTTGAGGGCAGAAGGTCATATGCAGATCTGAGAATGAAGCTGATCCTGAGAGGGGCCATGTGCCAAATGTCATTCCAAGTGAGACTTCTTTGGAGTACATTCTCCCACATTGTCCATTGCCCTTGCTGGCTCTGCTGGACTGCTTTTTGGAGTCTTTTTTGGTCTTCTTCTTTTCTCATCTCCTGAATCATCATGTCTCTTTTGGCTTTTCCTTTGGCCTTTGACCACCATTCAGTTTTGGTCACCCCCAGTCCTTGTCTGTTGGTCTGTGTGTGTCCTGTTATTTCTCTGATCTTGAGACTTTCTTTTGCAGAATCCATCGCCTCTTGAACTTTCTATTTTCTGCCTGTCTTCAGCTGGGGCTTGATTGCTTCTACCACCTTGTCTCCTGAGTCCTTCAGCATGCTTTGAAGTCTGATCTTCCCTGTGTGACTTTGACTTTGACCCAACCACCATCCTGCGCCTGACTGAACTTGTTTTAACTCTGAATTCTTTCGAATTTGGAAACGAGGCCTACCAACAAATCAAAGGAGTTGCTATGGGCACGCGCATGGGCCCATCATATGCCTGCCTCTTTATGGGGCACATTGAGACACAAATCTTTGCTCAATACCCTGGACGTCTACCTGAAGTCTTCAAAAGATTCATAGACGACTGTTTCGGAATCAGCACTCTACCCAGACAGGAACTCCAATGCTTCATTGACTACGCTAATGCCTTTCACCCTTCAGTCAAATTCACATACGAAATCTCGGACTCTTCCCTCTCATTTTTGGACATCAAAATCAGTATCCAAAGCACTTTACAGTCTCTCCACACAACAGTGCACTATAAACCAACTGATGCCCACTCTTACCTCCTGTTCTCATCAAGCCATCCTCCTGCCATGAAAGAAAGCATCCCATATTCTCAATTTCTTCGACTTCGCAGACTATGTAGCACCGATGATAATTACACCAAAGAAGCAGCGGCCATGACTACCTTCTTCACTACTAGAGGCTGCCCACAAGCTACAGTTCAGATGGCCCTTGAACGAGCACAGTCCATCCCCAGACACCAGCTCCTACAAGACAAGGAAAAGATGACTACAGACAATGACCGATGCATTGCCACTCTGACCTACCACCCACACAATCTATCTGTGAAAAACGTTCTGCTCCGCAACTTCACTATTCTGAAGGAGGATCCAGCTCTCCAAAACATTTTCAGTCTACCACCTATGGTGGCATTCAAAAGGGACAAAAACCTTGGTGACCACCTGATGCACTCTACCTTCCACCCTTCATCCCCCCAACCCAACCAGGCAATTTCCAGTGCAGGAAACCCAAATGCAAAACCTGTGACTTTCTTAATCCGACAATTACTGTGAAAGGCCCATCCGGACGCAGCTTCCACATGAGGTCCCACTTCACCTGCCAGACTCAGAATATAGTCTATGTTCTTAGTTGTACCCTGTGTCCCAAGATGTATGTGGGTGAAACATACAGATCTCTAAACGAACGTTTTAAAGAACATAGAGACAGCATCCTCACAGGAAAAGACACTCCTGTGGCAAACCACTTCAATTCGGACAATCACCATCTTTCCCACATCAGAGTGGCAGCCCTTTGGAGAAATGGTCGTCAAGAAGGGAACTACAGAAAATACATGGAAAGCCAAAACAGTAAACAAGTTGGGTATTTTTTGCTCCCATTTTATGGAAAGCCAGTTAATACAGCGCCTTGGCACCTTGAGCCCACATGGGCTCAACGTCAGGGAATGATACCTCACCCCAAACCATCAGCCCTCCTCTTCCCCCGCCCCCCTTCCTTTCTTTCTCCCCCTCCTCTTCCCCCCCCTCCCCCCCTTCCCCCTCCTTCCCCCCCTCCCCCCTCCTTCCCCCCCCTACCCCTTCCTTTGTCTCTCCTTTGCTGCCCATTTCTATTGTGAATCATGATCACCCCTACATTCAATATTGCCCAACACTCCCACCTCTGCCCTTTCCACCCCTTCAAACCGTGAACTGCGCTCAGTGACTCAAGTCAACCACCATCAACATCTTCCCTCTGCTGCCATTCCCTGTTGAAGTGTCTACGACACGAAACGTCGGCCATCCCCTCTCCAGGTACTCTTTTTGCCACCTTTTCCCTTTATTTATTTGAGACGAGTACAGCAGTCACTACTTTATTTTTCTGTGATCTTCCCTGCTTTGTATTCCTCCAGGATGGATTGCAATGGTAGTTTCAGCTTTGCTTGGCGACAGTACAGCGCTATGTCAGTCAGACAGGGTGGGACACCAAGCCATTTCCTTGTGAACTTGTTGATTTTAGCTTCCATTGCCTCCACTATGCTGGTGCAGATGTCGTATATCATCAGAGGCCATAGGAGCTTTGGTATCAGCATGAACTGCAGACACCAGACCTTGTATTTGCCAGGGAGCCCATACTGGTCAATAGTCTCCAAGCCTTCTTCCGACATCTGTTTGGTTTCTTTTGCTCTTTGTGTGTCTTTCAGCGTGTCATCATACCATCTTCCAAGGCTCTTGACTGGCTCTTCTGTGACTGTTGGAATGGCCTGGTTGGCAACACTGAAGACCACAGATTCGGCCACTTTTCCTTTCCTCAGTGAGAGACTCCGTGATTTCTTTGGCTTGAACTTCATTCTGGATGAGGCAACTATGTCGTCCAGCCTCTCCAGCACATGACGTGTCTCGTCTTCTCTGAATGAAATCACTGTAGTGTCATCCATGAAGACCTTGAGAGGGGGCATCTTGTATCCATCGCCAAGGTCTGTTTGTCTTGCGTCGCTTGTTGCTGCTTTCAAGATGACTTCCATTGCCAACACGAACAGTATTGGGGAAATTGCACAGCCCATTGCAATGTCCACTTCCAAGTTGATCCAATCTGTTGTGTACTCCTTGGTAGAAACCGCATTGAGAAGCCATTGAAGTACTTCTTGAGCATGTCGCGGATGCTCTTTGGCACATGATACATCTCAAGAGCCAGCTGTATCATTTCATGGGGTACAGATCCATATGCGTTTGCCAGATCAAGCCACACACGTCCAGGTCTCTCTTTTCTGTTTTTACTCTTGGATTGCGTCCCAGATCATTGTGGCGTGTTCTACACAGCCAGCCACGCCTGGGATGCCACCTTTCTGGACTGACACATCCAGGTACTTGTTTTCCATGAGGTACTTGGTCAGCCTTGCTGCCGTGACAGAGAAGATTTTCCCTTCGACGTTCAGTAGTGTTATTGGCCTGAACTGGCTGATGTCACTTGAGTTTTGCTCTTTGGGGATGTACACACCATCTGCCGTCATCCACTGACCGCTGATCTTCTGGTTTCTCCAAGCTGATCGCAGCAGCCTGTGAGCCACTCCAGCGCCTTGGGACATTTCTTGTACAGCTGGTAAGGTATTCCGTTTCGCCCTGTGATGATTTGTCTCTGGCTTTGTCGACCACCTTCTTGATTTCCGCCAACGTTGGTGGCTTGTCATTGAACTGTTCCTCAGGGTTGGTTGGCCACACCAGACCTTGAATGTCGAGTGGTGCTTTGCTCTGTGAGTCAGAGTATGTTTTCCTCAGATGCTGCTCAAGAACTCCTTTGTCCACATTTAGGGTCCCAATTTCGGTTGCTCAAACAGTGTTCTGGCAAACTGGAAGGGGTCTCTGAAGACGCGCTCTTGGGTCTTCTTCTTTTTGCTCTTCGTCTTCCTCGCAGATTCTGCTTTGCTGAGGGCGCTGTGTTTTGCTTTCAGATCTTTCCAGAGTTTTTCCAAGCCTTGTTTTTCAGCTGGCAGTGCGGTCTTCATTTGCTTCTTGAGGTTTTTCTTTTGGACCTATCTTGTCCATCTCTTCTTGGCGTCTGGATTTCTTTGGAGGTGTTTTCTCTTTGGGTAGTTTTGCTCCATAGGCGTCTCTACACGTGGTATACACAATGTCCCCATATGTGGCTAGTTTGTGTTCCAGGGTGCTTTTCCCTATCAGTGCATCGAGTCTTTGGACGAATTTTGCATCCAGTTTCTCCCAATTTTCAGTTTCGTTTGCTCTTGGCAGGTTGAGTTTCAGGCGCCTGGCATCGAGGCCTGTGAAAATTCCTCATCCGAACCAACAGCGTGGATGTCCTTGGCACTGTGGTTTAAATCCTGGCCTTGGTCTTCCGACATCTTATCTGCTGATGCAGTGCGCTGCTGCTCATTCAGATGGTATTCAAATTCTTACCACACTTTTAGCCAGTGACGTGATTCTTCTCTCTAATACAGTAATTGATCTCCACTGTCAATGAAAGTATTAATGACAATGCAAAATTACTCAATCGTTATTGACAAGTAAGACAAAAACATATATAGGAGCGGAGGACACATTGCCTCAAAAGAAAAATGGTTCAAAGACAGCTACAAGCTCAAATGTCATTGATATTTACAAATGTATAGGCGTTTTTTTCCCCACTGATTTGACATTTTGCATATGCACTGGTTCACATGTCCTCGAAAGCCTAAAAGATAGCTTAATTAACTGTAATGTTCTTTTGGTCGTTAAGAGAACATTGCCCGAAACTGTCAGTGAATTGTAGTTTTGACAAATTCAACCAATGTTAGCACACCGTTCAGAAGTTTGATAACTGATTACAGAACAGAACTTATTGTTATTGACTATGTACATTGATATGCCATTAAAAGTTTAGTAAAATTAGTGTAAAAGCACGAAGCATACTAATTTATTGCAAAATAGGAAAATATCCTTTACACATCCAAACACATCAAAACATGTTAAATGTTAACTAAAGAGTAGCAGGATGCAAGAAAACGGTATGCACTTGAGGCATTCAGAATTCTTTACTGACCCATACTTAAAAAAAAAAAAGACGACTGTGTGTCTGACATTTGATTTTCATTGTACAGTTAAGGTTATGACTACACTTCGGGTATATGAGACTGTGGAAACTGACAACGAATTTCTGGACGTCTTCCAAAAAAGAGATTAATGGAGTGCCATCTGCAAGATACAGAGGTTATCAATTTACATTGTATTCCACATTCAGATGGCTGCATAACCCACCACAGTATATAAACATACCTAAGAACCCTGTTTCATGTAAAGTTTTAGCGAGACTCAAGCTTGGTGTCTCACCATTGAAACCACATCGCAAAAAAGTGGAGGCTATTTCCTATACACTTTGCCATATTGCAAAAGCACCAACACTACACATTGCAAAAGCACCAAATAACTCACACAACATTACTGTGATATCTCCTGAGTGTCAACATTCTAATAACACTCTTTTCCAAAGAAACGTTATGTCCATCCTGACGCTTTTAGATTGTCACTTTTGTTCGCAAATTGCAAAACACGCATGTCATTTCCTTCTCCTCCTCCTCTTCTTCCTCCTCCTTCTCCTACTACTATACTCTGCTACTGAGCTACTACAACTACTACTACTACTACTCTCTATTCCTCCCTCCCTCCCTCTCTCCCTCCCTCTCTCTCTCTTCGTGTGTGTCTGTCAGTGTGCATGTGAATGCGTGCGTGCAAGGATGCGGATTGTAATATACGTCAACAAAGGGTACGCCATTTCCATCATCATTCTCGACAGTTTATTATGAGCATGATTATTATAATCGTTTTCCCTCTCTATCCAAGTTGCCTGACTGTGATGTTCAGCCGATGAGGTTCCCTCCAATGTGTCTGAAACACATAAAAGTTTAAACTTTCTATTGTTTCCTTTGTCCGGTAACTGATAAAACAAAAAAAAGGAAAACAAGAAGAAGAAGAAGGAGACGTAGGAGGAAGGAAAGAAAGGAGAAGAAGAAGGAGAAGAAGGCAGTAGAGGAGGCGGAGGAGCAGGAAGAGGAGGAGGAAGGTTGGAAGAATGTGAAGCAGAAGAAGTAATCAGAGAAGAAGAAGAAATACAGGAGCATCCGAAAAGGAAAAACAAAGATGGAGATTGCTGAGGCAGTCATAACAGTGAGAACAACATCAAAGATAATGAAATACACAACGACAGTGGCAACGATGCTAATAGCATAAACAAGAGAGACATTTCGCCGATTTGACCCGCCTATGACAAATACACGCAGCAGTAGAATGGACAACTCAGGGTGAGTGGGGAAAGAGTAGATTATGTGTAAACAATTCCGTCAACAAAATCTGATCACAAGCACGTGTACTATTAGTCGCAGATCACTTTGAAGCAAGTTTTCACTGCTGAGTACGAATAACAAACAGGTAGGTTAACTTGCTCCGACTATGGAATAATCACGGATCCACAACTCTGAACGAATGCTGTTTACGACGCCAAATCGCCCAGCAGAAATGACAATACAGAGAGCACACAGAACAAACAAGGAGACATCCCCGTTAAGCGGCTCATCTATGACACGACTAACAAGAAAACAATAAAAGACTCGATATGTTAACAAATTAACACACAAACAAAAATGAAAAACAGAATACGCAGAATAACTGAAACCTTAGTGACATATTCTATGGTCATACACATCTCTATACATGGAAAATACACACAATCAGTGATTACTGAATAGATGAACAATGATTCCAAGACGTACCCTTTTCTGTCTTATACGCCATGCATCTGTAATACATTTTGCATTATACTGTATAATGGACTTATCAGATGGTGATGACAAACCAGACAGATTCGGTCGTTCAGCTGTGTCTAACTTGAAAACATTGCATGATGCTCTCACATCTTCAAAAGCTATACATTGAAATAAAATATGCTTTTCGTCATTTAAAGAATACCCATTTGCTCGGCGGCACGTCTCCATATAATGGTGAAACTATTTTTTCTGTTTCCATTATAATCAAAGGTCCTCAGTCTCAATCAAGCAGAATGTTTTCTGTGCCATTTGTGATCGCCAAGACGCAATGCTCAGACTGCAAAAAGAAGTTCTCAAATGAATAGAACCACTTCTGCGTTTATTTACATTCCATGTCAGAGTGTCTGTTCTGTTTGTAACATGCTGTCGATCTGACCCTGAATTTTGAAATAAAACTTTATTCTTGTTCTACCTCTTGGGACAGCCTCAAGTTGCCGAACCCATTATTGAATAAAAAGTGTTTACACGATAAACTCATTTTCTCTGCTACATCCTGTCTGCCTTATCACCATGCCATAGGTATCATTTCTGGACTGTCATGCGACCATCTGTCATGTACCCACAGATACCTACCACTACCAAATATTATCATGCTTGTTTTATCCAAGCTAACAGAGAAATACAGTCAGTCAACTTCTTTCAACACATTTAAGCGATTACGTAGCAGAGAGAGAGAGGAGAAGAGAGAGAGAGAGAGAGAGAGAGAGAGGAGACAGACAGACAGAAGACAGAGACAGACAGAGAGAGAACAAACGAACTTCATGCTATAAGGCTTGTAAAGCCCATTAAGCAAATCGGCGCGATGTACAACGACAAAACGCGACTCGATTTCGATTTCATTGACATGATAACCATAGCAATGTCCTTTTCTTTCATTTTACATAAAATCGAGAACGAAAAAAATGTTACTGGTATGCGTTCACTGTCAGTTTTGTAGATGACCGTCACCCCAGGTAGAACTGGATCAGTCCGTGGAGAGCGTGCAGCCGCCGTAGGGCACGTGCTTGGGTCTCTGCATGTTTCATGTTGCCGATGCGTCTTCCTTTCCGAAGGCTGGCCAGTTTAACACATTCCTCTGTTGACATGTGTCTTTCTTCCTGCTTCCAAGCCAGAATATACAATCGTCCTCAGAACACGGATTGCAGGAATATTCCAGAACGACATCATCTGACTCGCACAGCAGCACACTCACGTCATCCGTTTGATGAAACACGATCTTCCGGAATGCTTGATTTCTGTGTGGATCTCGCAATCGTCTCTGCACCCGTCGTTCTGTCAGAGTAGCGACATAACCCTTAACCACTCCCGAGTAAAAACCGGCGAAAATTTTGTCTACAGCTTGTTTCAGACTTGTGCCGATGTCCGACGGGTGGATTTTGGGGTCCCTGATGTTACACTCCCACAGATCGAAATGCAAAGACAGAAGCGTATCCTGGATATGCGATGTGTCATCTTCATCGCGAGTGGGCTTGATGTGTTCTTCCGCACCATGCTGTGTACTGTGTTTTTCCGATTCGGTGTTAGGCACGGCCAGTTCATTCGCATCACTTGTGGTACTGAGACCAGCACCAACCTGTTCAAGACGTCTGTACTGCTGCTTCGCTCTCTCTATCTCGTCGCACCTGGTTGGGGGCTTCTTCCTGTACTGAACTTGCGTTCTCCGGTTCAACACAGGATCCGTCATTGTTGTTGACACTGGGCTGACCGGCTTCAGTCGCGGAACGACCACTGTGTTGCTGCCTTCTCCAGTAATTTTCAAGCTTGACACACAGTTTTCAGTCAGCAGGGCGTTTAGGGCTGTCTCCGCTGTCGCTGGAAGTCCAGTAACTGGCATTGTCATGGAAAAATTGTAAACAATTGCCGCAGCTGAAATAAATGGCGCCCTGTTTCTTCGTGTCAAACCATGTGACCCCCCAGAGAGAGAGAGAGAGAGAGAAAAGAGAGAGAGAGATCCTACTCACGTTTACGCGCATACACACCTATTCACGCATGTGCACACACAGAAACATTCGCATGCACTCTTAGGCATGTCCAGCACGCGCGCGCACACGCACACACACACACACACACACACACACGCGCGCGCGCACACACACACACACACACGCGCGCGCGCGCGTACACACACACATTGATGACAATAAGAAACGAGCAAAAGATGTTCTGGTAACAAATTGCAGTTTTCAGATCATAATCACTATAATCACTATATTCATATTTAAGAACCCAGTGAGCTAGGAGCAGTGAAAATTATCAATCATCATGGTTATTACGGACCCACCCATTCGGCCATTCAGCGCCTGTCCAAATCGATCATATGAACGACTGAAATCCACAATACCAACGATACCAGTGCGCATCCACATGAATCATAGTTACCTGTTCATTAGTTTTGACATAATTATGTGTTTGCTTAAGTCATAAATACTGTTTTCGTGGTGATAATGACTGACCGTCATGTCAGGCCCAACTGCAAGAAAATGAGTGGGTAGAAGGTGACCACATCAGTGACATCTAGAAAGGAACACATGAAAAAAGCCGACCTACATCGAGATCGAACCAATATTGAACTCATACCAGCCGCCGTGGCGAAGTGGTTAGCGTCGCGGACTCCCGGCTGGGAGGTCGTGGGTTCGAATCCCATCAGGGTCATGTGAGTTTTTCTGCCCCGACCGGCTCCTACCCAGAGTTGAGTTTGCTGCGGACTCAGTTGGGGAAGACTGGGACCACAGAGTCGAGTTTCATCCACTTAATGGATGCGTTTCTGAGAGTGTTGCTCAAATTTCCTGACCAACACTGCAGGTACCTGTATCTCTCGGGCCTGGTTGACGCCGGGATATATTATGAAATGAAGCGTAGAGTACAGCCCTGTCATGTAGTTTCAGACCGAGATGGAAATCCGTAGCATCATCTTAATCATCCTCATCGATCAGCATTTTAAAAAAAAATTGAACTCATCTTCTGAGTCAGTTTACGAATGGAATCCAAAGTATTTCCCACTGGGGGGATGGAATGGATGGAAGGAATTACTTCCCGTGTACTGTTTTCCCCTTAAAGAGGGCACGCAAAAAGACGAAATGTCATACTTCATATAACCAGTAAGTGCTATAATCTCATGCAAACATATTGCTTCTTAAGTATTTATCAGTTCCTGACGGTAGCATCACATAGTTCGCGTTCAGTGAAAAATTGGCAGTACTCTCGCAGAAGAGATCATGGATTCGTCGTTTGATCCGAATCCACCCCACGGATCCTCACTAACATTGAATGCGTCTGTTGTTGATCCACGTTCTGTCTTTCCAACAAGCTTTACTAAGTTGATTCCGTAGTTTGGGGTTTTTCTTTCCGTCATGAAATACGTCATAGTCTTGCCGAACGATCGTACATCCAGCGTTTGAACTGGATATCCATCATGGATCCTTATCCAAGTTTAATAGATTCGTCCATAAGTTAATTTCACCTTTTGGACAAAGTCTGGTTAAAATGGGTCTGGTAGATTTTTGTTGTAATTTTGCTGACAACAAATAAACATTAACTAACACCAGTGAAAATATGATCTCCTCGGCAAATAGAACGACTATTGTCACGAAGATTACGGGTAGGCCCCCCACTCTGAAGCTTAAAGCCATATTCAGAATCAGACCTGATTCGTCTCCCTTTCCCCAACTCCTTCTCACCTTTCTGTCCCCCCGCTCTCTTCCCCTCGCATCTCGCTGCTCCTGGCGTAATATTACAGATTAAGTTCCATCGGGCATTTTCTCCGCAGAATTCACTGGAACGCTAATGGGTCAGATGTGAATGACATCAGATGCGAGGTAAAGCATAGTGGCATACCAGGATTACACTAAGGGGGGAAAAGAAAGTAGGATGTGGAGAGCGGAAGGTTTGAAAAAAGAAACTGAAGCTTGAAAGAGACAACACACACACACACACACACACACACACACACACACACACACACACACACACACACATGCACAACAATTCAGGAAACTACGTCTTCAGTTACTCGAGCCATTTTCCCGTTCCCCCTCTCTATCCTCCATCCTCCCCTATTCTTCTCCCTCCTATGATCCATTCCCACCCCACCTCCACCTCCACGCACACACATTCAGCTTACCATGCACACTACCTCGCCCTCTACCCTTTCTTTCGTCTGGGCTGGCCTGCACCCCTCACCCACACACACACCCTTAACCCCCCCCCCCTCCCCCTGCTCATCGATCCTTACGGCATTTCACAAATAAAGCTGTAGCGGACATCCTCGCATGGCGCGTCGAACCAGTAGGAGCCAGGCACAGCTATGGCGGCGCAGTCCTCGGTGTCGATTTGAACGTTCGGCTCCCCGCGCGACCAGTAAGTCTGATTGACGGGCTGCCTGGTGGACGCCCACACGAACACCCCCTCCTCCAGCAGGTCTTCCAGACCTATCCACGCGTAGGAAACTGGGCAGACAGAGGACAGTGGAGACGGGAGGAGGCAGGTTAATCAAAGGTGGGGGGGGGGGGGGGGGGGGGACAAGGTGACGGAAGGTGGTTGAGATGTTTGTTTGAATGAGCTCAAGCGCTTTTGTATGCATATGCTCGTAATGAAATATTCATTTACCCGTGTGCAGATACACACAGACTCTCCTGTACGCACGCATGTACACACGTATACACACACGCGCAGGCGCGCGTGCGCACCCACACACACTCACACACGCACACGCACGCACCACACACACACACACACACACACACACACACACACACACACACACACACACACACACACAAAACACACACATACACATACCACACATACACACACACACACGCGCGCGCGCGCGCGCGCGCACACACACACACACACATACCACACACACACACACGCACACACACACACACACACACACACACACATACGCACGCACACGTACACACATTCATTCACATAATGCTCGCTCTCTCTCTCTCTCTCTCTCTCTCTCTCTCTCTCTCTCTCTCCCTCCCTCTCTCTGTCTCTCTGTCTTCGTCTCTCTCATGAAAAATGCAAAATGTATGCATAGGTACATAATGAAACATACATTTATGCGAGTGCAGATACACACAAACACTCATATACGCACGCACGTAAGCGCATATACACACATACGCGCAGGCGCGTGCGCGCGCACACATACACACACACACGCGCACACAAAGGCACGCGCGTGCGCACACTCACACACATACACACACGCGCGCGCTCACACACACACACACGCACACACATTCATTCACATAGTGCTCTCTCTCTCTCTCTCTCTCTCTCTCTCTCTCTCTCTCTCTCTCTCTCTCTCTCATGAAAAATGATAGTATCCCGTGTCGAGCTTAGAATACATACTAGAAGTAAAGAAAACTGGGTGACAAAAGTACGTGTTTGTTTTAATATGATTTTAGATTTGTGTGCATGAGCCAAGAATGAAAGATTTTCGTCAAAGTATGGTTGACTGTATGTGGTAAAACTGGAATGATCAGATTCGCACTAGCGGGAAATTTGAAATTAACGGAACTTTTAGCAATCCGCCTTGTTTAACATTCTCATTTGGCTTATATGTAGACCAACATTTTAGATACATCTCTACGAGATTTAGATTAGAAATTTCTGACTTGGTGACCCATTGTTTCAGATACAAAACCTGTTATAGTGCCGATTTGGTTTGTCCATTGTACGGGCAAAATGAACAAAATGAGGTTCATTTTGTCATATACTGTCAAGCACTTGCAAATATCCGAGGATAATTCATACAGTCTAAGTTCTTTAGACAACCATCTTAGTTTAAGTCAGTTGATGTCTTCATCCGTTACTGAAGTTGCGTAGAATTTCTCGCTGTACATGAAAACATAAAAAGGTTTCAAATTTAGGGAGACTGGAATCCGATGAATAACGTTTCGGGGCACGAATCTCAATTTTTGTTCCTGGAGTCTTACCTTGATCTGTTTGGGGCTGATGCATATAGCATGATATTCACCCTTCCTTCTTAAAGGGCTAAGGCCTGTACATGAATAAATTACCGCATCTCTCTCTCTCTCTCTCTCTCTCTCTCTCTCTCTCTCTCTCTCTGTCTCTCTCTCCCTCTCTCTGTCTCTGTCTGTCTGTCTGTATGTCCGTCCGTCCGTCTCTCTCTCTCTCTCTCTCTCTCTCTCTCTCTCTCGCTCTTTCACTCTCTCTCTCTCTCTCTCTCTCTCTCTCTCTCTCTCTCTCTCTCTCTCTCTCTCTCTCCCTTCCTCTCCTCACATGCTCACATAAGCATGCACGCTCTCTCTCTCTCTCACACACACACACACACATACACACACACACACACACACACACACACACACACACCACACACACACACACACACACACACATTTCCAAGACATTCCACATTCGAACAACGACTGACCTAAACATGGAACATGTAAGCTGTTGAAGAGGGCAAACCTTCAACACCAGCATTACATGCACAGAAGCGAAATCCCTGTTGTACGTATTTCTGCCCGTAATGGCCTTATCCGGGAATGCAGAAGAAGCACTGCTACTTAATATTTGTCATTTAATTCAGAAAAGATAGTAGAGAGCGATGCAGTCTGTGCGCATGCCACCGGTAGGCAGTTTGGGTGGAGTATACAGGAGGGCTGGGAGCTCGACAACACAATTTTAGACGGCTTCATATTATCTTATAATGCTGACACTGGCCTTGGCAATACTGCGGCTGATTCTATCATCTGCCTTAGAGAGAGAGAGAGAGAGAGAGAGAGAGAGAGAGAGAGAGAGAGGAGGAGGGAGGAAAAGAGTTCTGCCTCGGAATGTGAACTTGTCAACTGGTTCGTTGTTTCTGGCAATACAAAATTTTCAAACGTAAGACTGGTCTGGGAGGGGGGGGGGGGGTACGTAATCTATAAATATTGTTAAATAAGAATGTAGGTTTCTGGATTCTGGATTTAACATTAGAAAAGTAGTTAAGGACTCAGAATCAAGACTTACTTGGAGAATATTTCGAAATCAAGACCAGACGCCCCAGCCTGAACAGAGATCAAGGCTTTGAACTTCCCCCTATCTACAATCAGATCCTGACAACTGTTCACCCCACACAACAGTCGCCCCACCAGGCCTCGCTGCCACAACAGCAACAGTGAGCTGATGAAGACAGGGCGATCCTGTCGAAACATTCAAGTAAGTTTTGATTCTGAGTCCTTAACTACTTTTCTAATAAATGTGGTTGTTTTAGGGCTTACTGTACAGCTAAAGCAGTCATGTTAAAGGTAATCAGCCCATGCCACCTTAAACTTAATCATCACAGAGAACGCCTTTGAGAACAGTTTTCTTAATCTTGACGCCCGCGTGGAAGCGAGGCAAAGTCAGCACTTCGATTTCTATTCTGTATCTGGTGTGGATGCTTTGTTCGCTATCTTTGCAGCCATCTTTGCAATAAGGCTTAGAACATCGTCCAGAAGAGAGTGGGAGCTAGCAAATTCCCATGCTTTGCGCCATTTTAAGATTGAGAGGGGATCTGGCCAGTGACCGTTGTTCAAATAAGGGCTGTAATTCCATTATGGGACCATGATAATAAAACTGTCCGTATATTCGAACGTTGCCAAACGGAAATCGTCCAGGCCCCTTAGCACTTACAAATGTCAATAGCTTTGGTAAGCTCTACAGGGCTTAGGATTAAGCGCCTGTTCTGCTCGTTTTTTTTTTGTGTTTTGTTTGTAGATGATAAGCAGCGAAAACACGTCGATGATAATTTAACCTTTGCCTGCAGCTCCAGGAAATCTCTCTCTCTCTCTCTCTCTCTCTCTC
>CM065720.1:68049732-68104732 GCA_033310375.1 Conus canariensis | reverse complement strand
TTAAGTGATATTTGTGGCGGTGGTGGTGGTGGTGGTGGTATTTTCAATATAACTTGATTCTCATTTTCGCATTAATGTACTTGTTTTACTAAACATATGCATTCACGTACGCGGCGCGCGCGCACTTACACACACACACACACACACACACACACACACACACACACACACACACACACACACACGCATGCACGCATGCACACACATACACCCACACACCACGCACACACACGCATACACACGCACGCACGCACGCACGCAGCCAGCCGACCAACCAAGCACCAGCCAACAAGCTAACAAAATTATAATCAGTCCACAAACCAGCCATCTACCAGCCAATCAGCAAAACGACTTCCAGCCAACCAACCAAACAGCCAAAAAAACTCATCAACCAGTCGGCAAATTACCAGTCAATCAGCTGACCAACCAACCAAATAGCCAGTCAACTATCCGTCCACACATTAAGCTAGCTGACTGTCCAACTAACCCGCCAACCAACCAAAGCTGTTTAATTTCAAGACAAAACCCACCATTTGCAGCACATATGCCGATAAAGATCCAAGCACTTATTATCCAGCAAGACTTCATTTGTCTGGAACTGAACTCCACTCCACCTTTCCGCTGCCTTGAACCAGACCATGGAAGACAGAATGGTCCTTATAAATACCGCTTCCAGACAAAGTAGGACTCCTTATCACCCAACACTTACGTCATAGACAGTCTGCAACTTTATCCAAGGTTTTCTCAACGATGTAATGTTCAGAGACAACTTGGGCTGTAGGGTCGGGTTTTGCACGGGGTCAGACGCACCAACGAAGATAAGGCACAAAATAGAATGCGAGCGTGTTCCTGTATTGCATCCAAGACTATGTGCGCTGTTCATTGTCTTTTGTTTGTTTGTTTTTTCTGCCTCTGTGGCACTTGTTTGTGTTCCAGGAAGTTTTCACGCATTTTGTTTGGTCTTACTTTCAGTGATAAATTATATGACTGTAATGCAAGGAAATGTTTGTTGTACTGGTTTTTTTTGTTTGTTTTTTTTCCCTCCTTGTCATGATTTGTGAAAAACTAAGGTTTCATACTGTGTTCTGGCGACTAGATAGTAGCCGTTTCACCGCTAGTGTACTTTTTCACTCTACACTGCAATTTACTTGCAATGATACGCTTTGTTTGTTCGTGTGTTGGTTTCGCAGTGAAATGCTTTTAAATGATCTTTATTGATTCTTTAAGAAAATCGGTTTGCAACAATGGAAGCAAAATGGTTCACATGACTTGGCCAACTTTTATCCGTCTTCAGGATTTGATGTTGAAGTTGATATGGTATGATTTGTTGGAAATAGGTATTCCCCTCCTCCTACCCCCCCCCCTCCTCCCCCACCCCCCATTATCAATATGAGGGCTTTTTCTTGACTGAAGTGACCCTTCATATTCTAGTTACAGCGCTGAAAAAGTCCTGGTGGACACTGAAAGCCCGTCCACCAATACTTGGTCAATGTCCAAAATATTTCCTAGCATAAATCTACTCCTTTAGGCCCATCCTGTGAAAATACTGGTTCAGAAGCCCCCCTTTGTGTTAGTCTCGTTGATTGGAGTTCTGAGGTCAGGGTTACGATTAAAGAATGAGAGTACCAATTAATGGTCGACACAAATGGGGGAAGGAGATGGGGGGGGGAGAGAGACGGGGACTTCTAAACTAGGATTTTGACGTAGTATTGATACTGCAGGCTTTTTTCACCATTATAATAATTTTGCTCCCAAACCACTAATTGTTACCTGACTGAATAAGAGATAAAACATAACTCAGACAAGACGTGATGGTAGAAGTCCAATTTATTTGCCTTTGCTTGACTGACTCTCTTGGGTAAATGGAACACTGTATGAAGTGAGTCACACAAACTACACCTTACTTCTTCTTTTGTGCTGATTTTGTCGTCAGCTGGCCTCTACATCACCAAACTCTCGGATAATATACTTCCGCAGAAATACAAATAGTGCTTATGCTGTGGTCACTTAAGTGCTGCTGATGATGATGGTTAGAATGTAATCAGATACAAACATCAGATGCAAAATTTAATTTTTCACAGCTCCAAAACGTTATGAAACTGTCTTTTTTTTCTCTGTTATTATTTACAGATGGTTTAAATAAATTTGACCTCATCAGTTCCAAAGCACCTGAATTAAAGACAGGCAAACGACTCATTCAAAGACGAATGCAAATTCAATTAGAATTTGTTACGGATCTCTCTCTCTCTCTCTCTCTCTCTCTCTCTCTCTCTCTCTCTCTCTCTCTCTCTCTCTCTCATATGCATTATTTAAAAAACAGAAAGAAAGAAAAAAAAGTTGTTATTATTACCCCTTCAGTTTATGTGAGGTGTAAAGGTGACGCATGCACGCTGGTAACTCTTCAAGGGAGAGCACTTGTACCTAGTCTCGCAGATAAGACATAACAAGGAAGGGTTATCACCCATGCCACCATTGTCGTTTGTGATCGCCTGGTTATGTCCTCTCGTCATGTATCGACTTAGATAGGTACCTTTATGTATATGTATGTACACACACACACACACACACACACACACACACACCACACACACACACACACACACACAGAGCGTAATTGCTCCAAAACCACCAGTGTCATTGCCTCTGTGTGTGTGTGTGTGTGTGTGTGTGTGTGTGTGTGTGTGTGTGTGTGTGTGTGTGTGTAAATGACTCGTGGAATCAATAACCAAAAAATGAACACACACACACACACACACACACACACACACACACACACACACACACACACACACACACATCCGCGCGCGCGCGCGCACGAACGCACGCACACATACACACACATCTATCTAATTATCTATCTATCCATGTATCAATCTATCGATGTGTATATACATATACATATTTACATATACATACATACATACATATATATATATATATATATATATATATGCATGCATATGGTCGGTTTGTTATTGATTCCTTGAGTCATTCACTCATTCATTCACTTATCTTAGACTGCGAGGATGTCATTACCTTTTTTCAGTATGAATGTTATTACCGCTTTCTGGAAAAAAATTGTGCGAATGAATTACTCTAATGTCACGGTCGTTAATTCTGTGGTCTTTTTCTTTTATTTCCTTTTCTTTACATATAATAGCCAAAAGAAAAGAAGGAAAAAAAAAACAGTGTAAACAAAAACAGGTGACCGACCAAAGGAGAAAACTGAATCTAAAAATTGTGAATGTGTGTGCATGTTGTTGTTGTTTTTTTCTCTTTTTATTTGTTTGTTTGTTTGTGTGGTTTTAAATCTTCACTTGTGTCACATTCAAGAGAGAGAGAGAGACAGACAGACAGACAGACAGACAGACAGACAAACTGACTGACTGACTGACTGACAGAGAGAGAGAGAGAGGAGAGAGAGAGAGCAGAGAGAGAGAGAGAATGCGAATGCGAATGGTTTATTCATTAGGCCATAGCCCCTTATGAAGGGGGTGAGTAAACACAAGACATCAACAATGAACTTGTTCATGATATAGGGCATTTGAAATACACGATTACGAGGTCATAATTTCTCTGAACTTAAAAGCTTTATACAAGAAAAGCGATAAATTCCTAACATCACTGTGTTTAGAGGATGCCATCAACAAGCAGAGTTTAAAGACACAAGGGCATTGATAATATTTGCTGGGAATAAACTTTTCTCTAATTTTACTAAGAGCTGGGCAGCATAAAACAAAATGTACTTCATCTTCCTTAGAATTTTTGCATAAACAACATATCAAATTTGCTTCGTTGTGTTCTCTGTATCTATAATGATGCACCGCTATCTCTGAAACCCCCAACCTAAATCTCGTTGTTATATATTTTAAGTGACTATCCATATTCAACAAAAGGTGTGTTTTTATTTCATGTGTACTACAAAACATCCTAAACATATTAAATCTTTCACTGTTTTCAACATGATCATGCCATTTTTGCCATCTGCAATCAATTAGACGTTGACGAAAAACACATATAAATCCCTTAACATTGCCAACGCCCTGATTCATCCATACTTCTCCAAAACCATATTCGTATAAACATGTGCGTACATCCGATACCCAATTTTGCTTTCCTTTCTTATCTAATTCAAACAACATATTATATGCTTTACGAGGTAAGCGACACTCATCCATTTGAAGCAAATTAAACCAATAACGAATACACTGAACAGCAGAATTTAAATATAAGGGATATCTATTGGTTTCACCATAAACTAAATCATTGGGTGTACACATGCTTACACCCAAAAATTTCTTTAAAGCAAATAAGTGCACAGATTCAGAAAATAAAGCAGCTCTGTTGAGTCCCCACAGTTCCGAGCCATACTGTACAGCAGGTTGCACATGACAATCAAATATTTTAACAAATAATGTCAACGAATTGTTATTGATTGACGATAACTTTTTCATGATGCCAAGCAGACCCCTCTTTGCTCTACTAGCAAGATCCTTGCAAGCAGCAGTAAAGCTTAAACGAGTGGAAAACAAAATCCCTAAGTATTTATACACGTTTACTACCGGCATTAAAACACCATTATAAGTCCATTTTTCTCTCGCACCCAAAAAACCACCTTTCCGAAACACTATGATGTTACTTTTTTCCATATTAACGTTCAACTGAAGTGCCAGTGCTGAATTTCTTAAGTTATTAAGCTGGGTCTGAAGGCCAATGATGGTTTCAGACAATAGAACAATATCATCTGCCAGTAAAAGAATAAACAACTCAAATGCATCATAAGAAAACATGGCACCATGTCTACCATTATTCAATACTTCTAGGGCCAGTTCATTTATAAACAATGAAAATAATATAGGGCTGCACACATCACCCTGCTTAACACCAGCAGTACAGTTAATATATTCAGTCAGTTGAGAGCCACACCTAACCCTACATTTAACGTTATCATACATGCTCCTAATACACTTGTACAATTTACCTCTTACACCATTTTTTATCAAGATTGGCCAAAGCAAATTTCTATTTATAGAATCAAATGCCTTCTCAAAATCTATGAATGCTACATACAGTTTACGATTAAATGAAAATTGTTTTTGTATCAAGGCTAACAAAGTAAACATGTGATCTATAGTTGAATATCCCTTTTTAAAACCAGCTTGATGCTCACCTGTGATATTATGTTCAGTTACCCATTCCTGCAATCTAACATTAATAATTGTACTATATAATTTACTACTAATATCACTAAGGGATATACCTCTGTAATTGTTGGGATTATTCACATCACCTTTCTTAAACAATGGTAAAACTATAGATTCACTCCAATCTCGAGGAAAGATACCCTTATCAAACAGTGTGTTAAATAATTTTAAGAAGAACTGGAGCACGTAATCACAAGAATTCTTGTATAATTCACTAATAATACCATCAGGTCCAGCTGCTTTGCGACTTTTCAACTTTCTGAAAGCGTATAACACTTCTTCCACCGAAATTGGACGATTCATGAAACCATCAACATCATCATGCTCGCCTAAGCTTTCGTTCGTATTACAATCCAATGTTTCTTTTTCTAATAATGATTTAAAATGATTAAACCAGGTCTCAACATTAATGCTATTTCTTGGTTGTTTTCTTTTAAAGGACAGTTTATGTACATTATCCCAGAACTCTCTTTGATTACGTATGGAACTCTCAAGTCTATCCAACAGCACCTTATTAAAGAGCTTTTCTTTTCTTTTCAACAAGTTTTTTATATTCACGTCTTGCTATTGTATATTCGGAGCAGGCTGTATTGTCTGTTGGACGTCTGTTATAATGACGTAGCAATTTTCGAACATTTCTTTTACTTGCTTTACATTCCTGGTCGAACCAGTCATCCTTTTTATCAGTTTTATTAACATAAATATGTTTTTTCATACATTCCGCACATCCTCTCATACATTCATTAAACTCATCCAGCGCTCTGTTTATGTCAACATCAATCAAAGTCATAGCTATGTTAAATCTTATACTAGCAGTTTCTGACAACAAATTATCTTGAAATAATTGGCTATTATCACTGTTCCACACAAACTTTTCAATGACCTGATTGTTAACAGTGTTATCTTCAACCATATTTACGTTAGGAAAAACAACAGAAAATACAACAGGCATGTGGTCAGAGTCAATACGTTCAGCAACACAAAGTTCACAGGAATCACATACGACAGAACAGATCATTCGACAAAATAAAATAATCAGTCACACTACTACCTGTTTCAGAAATGTATGTGTAGTGACCTTCAAGGTCACCATTACACACTCCGTTTAAAATATTCAAACTCAAAGCAGTGCACATGTTTAATAATGCTTTTCCATAACTATTTATATGACAGTCTTCTGAACATCGACCATAATCAAGTGAGTGACTTTTATATTGTATATCTATGGCAGGGTCTGAAAAATGAATCTGAGAAAATTTAGCTATCCTACTGTTTAAGTCACCACATAAGATAATATGCGCATCCCGTTCCATTAGACAATCCTGTAAACTTTCTTCCAACAAAAGTATTCCATTTTCAAGATCAAAGTATGAATAAAAAGGTGATCCTTCTGGAGGAACATAGGTACAAAAATAGATTATATCTTTTGTAGTGCCAAACAGTTGCTTATCAATCAAAAACACACAAGCGTTTACAAATTTCACATTAATTATTTGTATAAATGGGGCAAATGTACTCTTTAACAAACAAACAACCCCTCCTGATCGTCTCCCCTGTTTGGACAGTTTAAAGGCAGGCTTAAAGAAGGCTGTGTAATCAGAAAATAAGTCGTTATCAAAACTCTCCCAAAAAGTTTCCACCAAGCACACGAAATCAAATTTACAAACATATGATACAAAGTCCCGATCCTTGATTTTAGATGATAATCCGTTAACGTTCCATAACAGAAAGGAGAAGGGGCGTTTATTTACAGTTGCAGGCGACGCTTGAAAGGGAGAACGTGCTACTGACATTTCTGGTAATGTGTCACAAAACTCGTATTCATCACACACAGATGCGCTCCCCCCTTGACTGTGTGACGTCGATCCGAACTGCACGTGCTCACACACCTCTGGCAACTCAAGGCTGTCACTCTGACCGGACAAGTTCTCACGTGCGACATCGACAAATAAACATTGTTCCGGTGACAGTTTAACTTTATACCCCCTCCCATTTGTATCAGGATCGTGTGCAGGGTTTTTACGAGAAGAAATGGGCCGGCCAGAACATTATTTTGAATTTTGCAGTTTATCATTACCATCCAGATAAAACTTCTGCCCATCAATAATGAGATGGTCATAGACCATGACACACCTCTGTCCTTTACTTCTGGCAGCTTTCAAATGTGGTGTCAACTTTCGTCTCATGTCACGAACACTTGACGGAAAGTCCTCTCCAATAAATACATCACTCCCTTTAAGTTTTCTTTTTTCCTTCAGAATTCGAACTTTATCCTTATAAAAGCAACATCGGACTATTACAGGGGAGTCGGGTTTACCATTCAGGCGATGGACACGGTCAAATTCTATATCTTTTGCTATTTCTAACTGGTCAGTAATCAACTCTTTAACAGTGTTCTCACAGTCTTCAGTCGTTTCGTCCGCACGTCTTTTTAAACCATGGAGGATTAAATTGTTGCGTTTCGATCTCCCTTCTAAATCGCCAGTCTTTTTTTTCAAGCGCATCAATTTTATCCAGAAGATCAGCATTAGTTTTCATCAGCTCCTGGTTCTTTTGGTGGAGATAATCCAACTCCTCCCTCAGTCCCCCCAACTCTCCCTGGAGGTCCGCAAACTGGTCTCTGAGTTCGTTAACACTGTGCTCCACATTGTCCAACTTACTGTTCATGTTGCTGTCCATGGAGTCCAGTCTGGCCATCACGTCCACCAGAGTAGGGGGATCCTGAGAAGGAACAGGGAAGGAGGCCGACTGCCCGCTGCCTGCTGCACCACCAGTCTTCCCCGCGCTGGTCCTGCGTCCACTGCTGCTGGAGGTCCTGGGCTGCTTACTGTCTGATCTCAGAGGTCCGGGGTTCTGCTCCACGTCGCCACATCTCAGCAACAGCCCGCCCCAAAACATCAGGGTGAGGAGCAGGCCCAGGGTGACACCGTCCACTCGACAGCGCGGTGTCAACATGGCGATGCGCGAAGCTGCTTTTGCCCTGGCCCGCTTCAACATAAAGGCCTGAAATATCGGCTCGAAGCAGCCACAAACGGCCCTAAAAACTAAAGGAGCCAATGGCATGGTCCTCCACTCATCCACCTACAAAGCACCGCACTGGCACACCGCCGCAATCCTCACTTCTACGTCAAACACCACGGAAGATGGGAAATACGACCTGCTTGCGCAAAACCTCCGTTCACTCCCCCCCGAGAGAGAGAGAGAGAGAGAGAGAGAGAGAGACGACACGAGTGCGACACGAGGGAAACAAATATTGACAAACAGCTTAGAACAATGGACAGCTAATGGCCATTCGAATGGTTAACCTGTTGCTACCTAGTCGTCACACCGAAATATTACAACTCTCTCTCTCTCTCTCTCTCTCTCTCTCTCTCTCTCTCCCGGGGCGAACACTTCGCAATCGAACAAGCAAGACGTGTTTTTCAGTTGCAGCGACAAGTTGAAAACTTGTTTGTTTGTTTTTTCAGATAATCTTCTAAACGTTATCTAAAACTAATATATTTCAGGATGCCTTGCAGTAATCAACAGTTTCGTGTAAAAAAAAATTGGAATGCTTGATCCAATACTAATTACTCTCTGCTGAGAAAGAAAGGTGAAAGGTCAGGCCGACTCAGAACTGCAAAATCGTGTTGCCCTTTCACACCAAGGGATTTCCACACGGACTTCTCGTATTGCATGATTTTGACGATGGTGTGCGGCGTGTTTTTTTTTTTTGTTTTTTTTTTTTTTGCAGTCAGACAGCCTACGTGCTGAACATTGAATGTGAGCTTGGACTTGCACAGTGTGTGGTGGGGGAGGAAACGTCAACAATTGTGAGTGTTGTTGCTCGTGTGTGTTCCAAGTCGCTGCGACAAATCAAAGGTTAGTGACTATGTGGGTGTGTGAACAGATTGTCAATCAACTAAAATATGGCAGCCTTCGTCTGGACTTTTCTTTTGCCTTTCTAGTAAACATTGAGGAAAACCTCGGCCCCTCAGCTGAAACAAAAATGTTAGTAGACAATAAGATGTCCATAGATCACCGCTTTGACCGTGCGGCGAATGCCTCTTTTCTCTAATGTCTTGTCTGTGTCCGCCCAACTCCAAGATATTGCTGAACAACTTGGGGGCCGAGAAGAAGAAATATGTAGTTTGAAAGAAGATGTTGAAAAGTTAGAATATAGACTAGTACAAACAGCGCAACAATTCGAACGACTCAGCATATTAATGAAAAAGGACAATATTGTGTTGTATGGAATATCAGAGGAAACAGACGTGGACGAGACAGGGGAGGACTGTGTACAGACTGTCGTTGACTTACTTAATCAGCATGAGTTGTCAAAAGCTTGGTCTTGAGAAGATTTCTCCTCCGTGTAGAGACAAGGTCAGAAAAGGGAAACCCAAACCCGACCACGCCCTATATTGGTAAAGTTTTTGAGGAACAAAGACAAACGAAATATGATTAGCAAGAAAACCATTCTTAGTAGTAGTAGTAGTAGTAATAGGACGGCGTTTGGTTACGCCTAGACCGCGAGGTCTAATATTTGTCCCCACATGGTTTGGTTCTGGTTATTTTTATCTAGATTGGTCGTACCTAATGGGGTTTCTACTCGTCATGGCCATAAAATAGATCTCCTAGCTGGGGCAGTTTGTCGATCAGGTTCTTGAACTCATTCACAGATTTTGCAAATTTAACTGATGAAGGTAGTGCATTCCAGGGGTTAACAACTCTGAAAGAAAATGAGAATTTGCGCTTGTTAGTTCTGGCATGCATTACAAAGAGTTTTCCTGCAGAGTTCCTAGTAACATTCACAGGTGCATAGGAAAACAAGGAGTGCAAATCAACATCATCATATCCGTGGAAAATTTTAAACATCTGTATAAGACCACCTCGTAGTCGTCTATCCTTCAGTGAATGTAGGTTCAAAAATTTTAGACGATCATAATAGTTCATTTCTTTGCATTCCTTCAGCAGTCTAGTTGCACGCCTCTGAATTCTTTCAATCAGGATGGATTGCCTCTTTAGGTTTGCAGGACACCAGATAACATTTGCATATTCCAGATGTGGTCTCACAATGGACTTGTATAGTGTAGTGAAAGTAGCCTTGTCTAAAAATGTGAAGGCTCTCTTTACCATTCCTAATACTTGGTTTGCCTTACCAACAATTCGGTTTATGTGCGGGTCAAAATCAAGACTTTCATCAAACGTAACACCCAAATCTTTTTCTTCGTTGCATCTTGTAATCTTTTGAACATTATTACCCAGTTTCATTTCATACTCATTTACAGGATTTTTATTCCCCATATGTAGAACATGACACTTTGACACATTGAAAAATAAGCTCCAGGTCTCTGACCACTCTTGTAGTTTGTTGATATCATTTTGGATGGTGGAATTTTCCTTTGCAGTGTTCATTATTTTGGTATCGTCAGTGAAGATGTGGCACATACTCTGCAATGTAGAGGGCATATCGTTTATGAAAACAGTAAAGAGAATGGGACCTAATATGCTACCCTGGGGTATACCACTCAGTACTTCTGCTTTTTCGGACTTAGCATCACCTACCCTCACTCTCTGTGTGCGTCCTTTAAGGAAACTACTAGTCCATTTCAAAATGGAACCACATACACCATAAGCAGCGAGTTTGGTAAGTAACCTTTCGTGTGGGACTGAGTCAAAAGCTTTTTTAAAGTCAAATGATGTCTACAGGTTCCCCTTCATCCAAATAAAATGTGAGCCTTTCCATAACTTGTAAACTGCGTCACGCATGATCTTTTCTTCCTAAAACCATGCTGGCAATCAGCATAGAGTCCATTATCAGTGAAGTGTGGAACGAAAGTATCTCTCACTAGGCTTTGTAATACTTTGCATAATACACAGGTAAGTGAAACTGGGCGATAGTTTCCTGGATCTGATTTACCTCCCTTTTGAATATTGCCGTCACCTCGGCCGTCTTCCAGTCCTCGGGTAAAATTCCAGTCTCGATAGACGTGTTGAACAGAAGACAGAGAGGGCTGGCTATTTCATTGCACACTTCACGTAATACTCGAGGAGGAATAGCATCTGGACCCTCTGCTTTATCAGGTTTGAGCTCTTTCAGTTTCTGTTTTACCGCTCCGCTGGTAACCCTAATGTCACCAACTGATACACCATGTGAATAAGAACATTCGCTTAAGTTAGGTACATTGCTCACATCTTCACGCGTAAATACACTTGAAAAGAATTGATTCAAAACATCAGCCTTTTCAGCATCAGCTGTAGCCATGGAGCCATCTTCTTTTTTCAAAGTGCTGATACCAGTATTGTTTTTAAGCCTCTCCTGGATATATTTCCAAAATTTCTTGGGATTGGTTTTGCACTCTTTAGCAATTTCCTTTTCATACCTCTTTCTGTGTCTTTTTAGCATTTTTGTACATAGATTCCGTTCCTTTATGTAACTGAGATAATGTTGACCAGATTTGGTGTTCAAATATCGTTTAAATAATTTATGCTTTTTCTTAATTATTCTCATTGTTTTCTTACTCATCCACATAGGTATCAACTTTTTCTTTTTGCGCCTTTTCACCTTGGGTATGCATTTCTCCATTCCCTCCCGGAGGATACTTTTGAATTTTTGCCACATATCTTCTACCTCATTCTCAGGCAAAGATGACCAGTCCTTTTCTCTTAGAAACTCTCTCAGTTTATTATAGTCACCCCTCTTAAGATTGTACACATACTTGCATTGTTCCTCATTTGATTCACAGTTCACATTCAACTCAAAAACTAAGACGTCATGGTCACTGTTGCCGAGTGGGTCTTGGTGTTCGACCTCTGAAATCAAGGCTTCATCATTAACTAGCACCCAGTCGTCCAGGGTTGGGTTCTGGTTTACTCTCCTCCTTGTGTACTGCTTCATCTGTTGGATGAGGAAAGCATCTTGTATCCTCATTTTAATTTCTTCCCCTTTATCACCTGAGAAATTTCCATCCCATCTTACAAACGGAAAATTGAAGTCACCCATGACACATACTTTATCATACTTTAATATTAAATCTGACTCAAGCATGTCAAAAAGTTTCTCCTTCTTCTTGGCAAACTAAATGTTGGTGTTCGCCTCAATGACGAATTGACGTACGTACAGTGAGTTTATTTTAGATTACACGTGCCGCCGATGTGATGTGATGAAAATTCTTATTGTCTATGCTCCCCCCCCCCCCCCCCCCCAACCAAGGGAGGTAACATAGAAATCACCTGCCTGTATTTAACACGTGCGTCGACCTACATGTGTGGATTTCCGACACCTATGCAATACCGCCAAGACGGTGAAATTTATTTATTTCTTCAGACTTTCGAGTTACGTAAACCCCCCTTCAATTTTTTTTCTTCCTAAACAATATAGTTCATGAATACTGTAACAAATGATGACACTCCATATTAGCGACTAGAACAGTTTACACACGTGGAGGACACCACACACACACACACACACACACACACACACACACACACACACACACACGGAGAGAGAGAGAGAGAGGGGGGGGGGGGGTCCTCCGTGCTGCGGCAGGAAACCAGCTGATCTTGCGAGCTGGACAGGAAAGGATAGGGAGAGAATGAAAAGGAATGCATGCCACAGGCCCATGGTTTCAGAGAAACATAATCAGCTGAAATTTCAAAACCATTCCGTGTCGTTGTTGATCATACGTGCAAATGGGTGTAGCTCTAAACGTTTATCTCCCTCTTGAGGTTTACTCTAACTATTGAAAAAAAAATCTGCATACAAGAAGCAATTCATCCTATGAGTTAAAAATCTACTGAAAGCTGTAACCTAATAAGTCTACCTAAGCTAAAGTCAATTCATAAGCAAGTAAGATGTTAAATAATTGAAAGCTTACTGAAGTGAGTAAATAGATTAAACCAAGTACGGTTAAATGGATCGATAGATAAATAAATAATAAATAATGAGAAATACACACACACCATACACGCGCGCGCACACACACACACACGCGCGCCGCGCGCGCGCGTTCATGTACTTCACTTGATGTGATGAAAATTGTTATTGTCATAATTTTCCAGGATTCCTTCACCATGATGAAATCAGTTCTTAGTTCTCATATGAGTTCCGGTTGAATACAAAGGAATTTATTGACGCTCATGATATCGCGTAAGCTGATCGCTTATTGCTCCGTTAACAGAATTCTTGTGTCTGAATGGGGTCTGTTGTTGCATTCAATGATAAAAACAATGGTCATCTTCTTTCAAATAAAGTGTTTTATTTTTGCCTGCTAGGAGTGCCATCTGATACAGTCTGTAGTTTTATATGTATGTAAAACTGCACATGTGATCAGAGTAATGTCCAAACTAACTAGTTAAAATCAAGGAAAGGAAGTAACTCGTTGAATTTACGACGACTTACATAGATTACTATTAAATAAATGAACAAAACGAATAAGTATTTTTTTTTTTTTTTTTTTGCACACACACACACACACACACACACACACACACACACACACACACACACACACATCAGTATTTGAAGATAACAGTTTACAGCTGCATATTTTCAAACTTTTTTCCTTCAGATTTTGAAAACCATATATCTCTAAAGCAGGTGGACTGATGGTTATGCTGTCTATTACCTGTGCTTACACATTCTTTTCAGATACATAGCCGTTATTATACTGAATGCAATGTAGGTAGTATTGGTTTTTTGCATCCAAAGAAGACATACACATCGAAAATTCATTTGTCTGTTTCATATTGTACTTTAAATCGGCATTACTTTACACCTTGTGCGTCCATTAATGTTTTACCTTTTGATAAAAGGTAATGATTGCCGAAAAAAAGGTGAAACCGCGACCGCCTTTCTCAGTTGTTTGCCGCATATGGTGCCAGAAAACATGGGATTCCACTCGAGATTACACTCCCGTCCTCCACTCCCCGACGCGCGGCGTGGAAAAGTTGGCGTTGGTCTACTTAGAAATCTGTGTCAATGCTGGCGCAATTCCTCAAACACGCGCAGTGCGTACTTTTAAAACAAGTTTACAGCATCAGTTGACAAGAAACACTTCTAAAAAGCGTCTGTGGTTCACAGTTATTGCTTTAAGCCAGAACGTAGCTGTCTGTGGTTCACAGTTATTGCTTTATAGCCAGAACGTAGCTGTTTAAAGTTGGAATATGACTGAAGTGGGACCGCAATCTCAAATCTCTTTCTCAGTGACGAGTCGCTGACTGGCGTGGATAGGTGGTGTCTTTGAAAGTGTTGTGCGCGAACTGTTAACAACTAAGCGAAATAAAACATACACACGAGGCTTTAAAGGGGTTTTAAAAGACGACCGAAATGTTACTTTCTCTGAAACCTGAGTTGTGCCGTTGTGAAACACATACGGGTAAGGCCATGTATAACTCGAGTTTGGTACGTAGACACGTCCCGATCGAACCGGTACAGTGTGAGGAAATCGCGAGAAAGTGTGTAATGCGGGTTGGATACGTTACCTGTCTAGCCCGTTCCGGATAAGTAACGTGTAATCGAAAACTCTGCATTGTGTGGCGCGTACGTGTGTCCCCCATACAGCCTTTACTATTAACAGCCACACATTTCTGTCAGTTCTGGTATCTGTGATTGAACAATATATTTGAATTATACGCAAACATTGATGGTTCGAGTGACTTTTTGATATGCGGAGATTTTAACGCCAGGACAGGAACAATAAATGTGCAACACATGAGACAGAGGTGATGTATATGATCGGGTCCAGTTTCCATCTGTATGAAACAAGGAAGTCTGGAGATCATACAGTGAGTCCTTATGGTCGACTTCTCCTAGAATTTTGTAGTGCGTGTGATTTAACAATACTGAACGGGTCGTGTGCTATGGACGAACATGGAAGTTTTACTTACGTATGTGCTTCTAGTAATAGTGTAAATATTTCGTTTGCTCAAAGGTAACTTGCTCAAAGGTGCTGAAAGGCAACAATATGGAGCTAAACCTGGGTGAAATGTTTACCTCCCAACATCTGCCTGTAGAGCTGACTATAATTTATTATTTAAAAAAATGTCACGGATGAGAATAAAACGAAGTTTACAGAAAAAATCGAATGGGGTTTAGACAAATCTGTTTTCAAGCAGCAGTAAAAAGTCCCCTTTTTTAACAAATCTTACTTGAAGCAACACGTCTTTTACCTGTGTCTGTGAACGATGCTGTCACCTGTTTAAATGATGGACTGATTATGGTAGCGGAATGTATGAAGCGTAAAATGTTAACGGGCCGTAAATCAAGCCCTTGATACGACAGAGAATGCAGAGTAGCCAAAAAAAAAAAAAAAAAAAAGATGAGAAAGTGGTGGAGAAATGTTAACCGCATAAAGTTAAGTCTGCTAAAACGCAATATAGATTTGGTTTGGCGAAAAGCAGACTACAGTATAACTATTTGCACTGAGACAATCAAAAATATATGAAAAGAAGCAAACTGAGTTCGCTCATCACGAACATAAATGATTCAGTTAAGTTCTGGCGTGAAATCGGGTCTCTAAACCAAAAGACAAAATACACACTTTACATTAGCACATATGAATTGTTTGATTATTTCCGATCAGTATTTGATTCTGTTGATCCCGTAATGGACAAGATAGTGATGACAGCCAAATATATGTTAATGAGCTAGTTAGGCCAATTTACATGGAAGAAATAAATAGTGCCGTGCCGTTCGCTCTCTGAAATTGAGCAAAGCTGCAGGACCTGATGGTATTTTAGCAGAAATGTTAAAAAGTTCTATCGATTATATCATGCCTTTTCTGCTGCGTTTGTTTAAATATATATTTGACACACACGATTATCCAAGCGTGTGGAACTGTGCCAAGACCGGAGATTTTGATAATCCTGACAATTATCGAGGAGTGCCTCTAATGAGTATACTTAGGAAAGTGTTTGCCAGGGTATTAGATAACCGCCTAACACAATGAGCAGAAGATAATAAAAGGACTGCCGAGGAACAGTTTCAGATCAGGCTACTCTACTACCGACAATATATTTGTCCTGTATTCTATAGTACTAAAGTACTGAGTGATGAGAAAGTCAGGAAAGGTATGTTTGCTTCGTAGACGTTAAAAAGACCTTCGATACAATTAACTGCAACATTTTGTGTAATGTACTCGGAAAAATTGGCGTTGGGGGTAAAATGCTAAAAATGCTGCGATGTATGTGTCAAACTGTGAGATCGTGTGTAGGATGTCCTGATATTCTTACAGAGTTCTTTGAGTGGGTGTAAGACAATGCTGTGTGTTGTCAACCACGTTATTTTCAATTTTGTTATATGAACTGGCATTATAAATTGCTTCACAGGGTGATTTTGGAATACGGCTAGCACCCTACTAAATACAGGTCTTGATGTTGTTTGCTGATGTTATTTTAGCCTCATATTTTCCCAAGGGGCTAGAAAATCAATTTGATATCCTCAAACAATTAGCGGACAATTTTGCGATGAAAGTGAATCTGGAAAAGACGAAAATAATTGTATTCAGAAAAGGAGTTTCTGGGAAAAAAAGAAAAATGGAAATGTGGTGATGAATATATAAAAGTAGTCAATAGTTATAAATATTTAGGGCTACCTCTTATAACCAATCTTACATTAACGTATGCGACGGAAGATTTGGCCACTAAATTGAAAATTAAAATATTTCAGCTCCTTTAAATGTCTTTGGAAATTAGGCGATATTTCAAGAAAGGTGTTCTTTAAGATGCATGACGCTTAGATTTCTCCGATTTTACTGTAGGAGTCATAAGTTTGGGGCTATCAACAGCTAAATGTACTTGAGAATACACATATGTTTGCATGTAAGCGTTATTTGAACGTAAGTAAGCAAACACCAAATAAAATGGTATTGGGAGACACCGGACGATATCCAGTGTATCTTTTCGCAGCTGAGATGTGTATTCAATACTAGCTAAGGGTCTGTAATCTGGCAGAAGAAAGACTACCAAGGAAAGCCTATAATATGCTAAACCACCTTCAGGAACTGGGCAAAAGACATGGGCGATTTACGTGAGACAATTATTATTTGTAGATGGATTCGGAGATGTTTAGTTGCAACAAACTGTTGCCAATATGAACAATTTATTTATATTTTTAGACAGTGACTGGCTGATCAATACGCACAAACTTGACGTGATAAACTGGAATCAGCAAAACGTTTTGAACTGCACTCTAGCTTTAAGCAGTTCCTACGAACAGAACATTATTTGGATTACAAGATGTCACGGTGTCGGAAAGAAGCATAATTATGTTAAGTTTAGATTTGGCATTTCTCCTATAAGTGTGCAAAAACTAAGATACTGAAGGGATGTGTTACCAAGACATTTATTACGTCCAGCTTGTGAAGGAAGTATCGAAGGCTAGTCGCACGTGTTGTTTGAATGCTGAATGTATGATGTATGTAGAAAGAATGTAAATGCTATCAATAACGCTGGAGGAAGTGTGTCGTGTGTAATAGCATATGCTGTTGAAAAGTCTCACGTTTTCAGTACAATGTCTTCCAAAGAAAACCACAGTTGATGCCAGAGGAAGAACTGAAGAGAGTTTGTGTTCAAGCTGAAGAATGATTATGTCGAATGGAAAAAAACTGGATTCTCCTGTCATGTCCGACGGATGAGTAGACAGGCAGGTCATCTGCTATTGTGAGTCTTCATGTGGGAATGAGGACAAGTTCCTGAGACACAAAGTCGTCCACAGACGCTGCATGGAATGGAGTCCTACATGGAAGGACCCCGTTTTCTCCGAGTTCCTCTTTTCCTGGATGGCGGTTGCTCTGTTGCGTTCGAATGTCTTTATGCCCTGGGTACACCGTTGCTTCCACTGTGTTCTGTCAAGGGCGACATCCACCCAGGAAGCAGTGTCGATGTTGCAGCTTCTGAGGTTGGCCTTCAAGATGTTTTTGTATCCCTTGAGAGGCCTTCGTTGGTCACGTTGTCCTTCCTTCAGTTGTCCATAGAGCAGCATCTTAGGAATTCTGCTGTCCTCCACACGGACAACGTGACCTGTCCATCGGAGCTGGCTTTTGATGATACACTCAATGCCGGGTAGGCCACACTTCTTCTGGATCTGTAGGTTGGACACTCTGTCTTGCCATTTGATGCTTGCAGACCTTGCGCAAGCATCATTAATGAAACTGTTCGAGTTGCTGGATGTGTCGGCGTATGTAATCCAAGTCTCACAACAGTAGAGGAGAGCACTTAGAACCACAGCTTTGTACACTGCGACCTTTGTGTGCAATTTGATGCCATGGTCTTGCCACACTCTCGAAGCGTCTTGCCAAATGCAGAGCTGGCAGTTTTGTTTTCCGCGGACGCAGGTTGATTAATCCCATCTATCCAACAAAGGGAGTGGAGTTTCGTATGTATGACCGTTTTTTATCCCGCCATTAAGGCAGCCATACTCCAGCTTCGGGAAAGGTGCATGCTATGTGTAACGTGTCATCCATACCGACTGCCAAATTGGCCTTCTCTTCCAAAAGTTG
The DNA here is from genome assembly GCA_033310375.1 of Conus canariensis. Taxonomy (NCBI): domain Eukaryota; kingdom Metazoa; phylum Mollusca; class Gastropoda; order Neogastropoda; family Conidae; genus Conus; species Conus canariensis. Next base: position 68,086,050 of record CM065720.1, on the reverse strand, counting down.
GTGATGGGGTTTTACTTGTGTGCAAGATATTATGCATGCGTTCACACACGGAACCTCGGTTTATAGTCTCATTCAAAGGACTGTTATGGAAATGGAGTCAGAACCATTGTCAACTCCGAGGGAAAAATTCCCCTGTACCGAAACGGCCCGGCGGAGATTCGGAACCGCAATCCCGGGATCACCAAGATTATAGGTCCGGCGCTCTACCACTGAGCTATTCCGGCCCCCCAGAGCTGGCCTTTGAGATTCGCAGTATCACTTCTGTACCCAGAGATCCGTTGCTGCTTACAGTGCTGCCGAAATAGCAGAACTTGTCCACAGTTTTTAATATCCGTGTTGTTGATGACAGGTGGTGGTGGAGCACTGCCAGCTCTGGACGATGAAGGCTGGAACATGGCCCCTGTCTTACCAAGACTGATTTTAAGTCCAAAGCGTTCACAAGCCCTTGCAAAGCAATCTGTGATGCACTGGATGTCTTCATGGGAGTGCGCAGCCAGCGCACAGTCATCAGGAAAGAGGAGTTCTCACAGAAGGGCATCAAGTACTTAAGTCTTGGGCTGATGTCGTGGAAGGCTGAAGAGTTTGCGATCTGAACGAAACTGGATGTATACCCCCTTATCATAGTCCTGGAATGCATCAATTAGCATTGCAGCAAACAGAATGGAACAGAGGGTGGGAGCTAAAATGCGTCCATGCTTCACTCCGTTTTTCACTGAGAATGGGTTGGAACGACCATTTGCCTACAGCCGTCTACGTACAGAATTGAAGCTAGGGACCGCCACCAGCATCCTTTGCCTGTCCCAGTCACTACTGCCCCACCGCCACAGGACTTGGAAGTAGCAGGTAAAGTTGCTTTGGGCTTATCCGGCGTACTTGCCTGCCTGACCAGCACAGGGGACTTTTTAAGGTGAAGGAGAGTTGTGCTGTATCTTTGCTACCCTCTCGCTGATCGCTCCGCAGGTGCAGTTGCTACCACGTGTAGGACAGCCTCAGGAGGTGCAGCTTTGTTGTTTGGAGTATCCGTCTCCTCGAGGGATGGCCGATCTAGGCTGAAGAGCTCCCGCTGCCCTGCTATTTGCCCATGGCTGGAGGTTTGGTTCATGAACGCCGGGGCATGTGCACACGCCAATTACCCTGCACGTTGCATGTTTAGTGGTCAACCTCCAAGTCCACTATCGTTTGGCCTGGGGCCGCAAGGCACGCTGTGGACATGCGTTGCCACGCGGAGACACTACATAGGGCTTAAAGTGGAGAGGCTTACGCACTCGGCTGTCTTTTCGCAGTTCTGTTTCACAGCGGTGCTAGCCAGCGGTGAAGGCTGAAACCGAGAGGTAACAAGCACACAGACACTTCGCCAGCAAACTAGGCGCTCCACACTACCCAGGAACACATGGATAAAACTACACCACTAGCAAATATTCCAAAGGATCGATGAAAGTTAACGGATGGATGCTTGTAAACATTGAATAATGATGACTGAGGGTCACAGTTGATCAGTGAGAAATGGAGACTGATCGGGGATCCTGGCGGTAAATGATAGGTTAGCGGGATTTTATGGATGATTACTGACTGTAGATAACGACCAGGGATGGAGGATGACAGATGATGACTATTGATCAGTTATTGTTTGAATGGTATGGATGAGGATAGGATGCGTAAGAGGATAAATGAGTTAAGTCGAATTGACGAACTTTGAGGATGAATGATTCAAATAATAAATGACTGCTGATCATCAATGTTGATCACTTGGCTATTATTAGTAATCTGATATCTGTCTGTTACTGATCGACGAATTAAGTCAGTTTTCTACAATTTTAATCGTCGTGTCCTCATCAGGTATGCAAAGTGAGAGTGTGTGACGTTGTGTCCACACAAGATGTGCTGCTTAAGAAGAGGGTGGGCGGGGGTGTGAGTGCGCATCAGAACAGAGAAAGAGAGAGAGAGAGAGGGGAGGAGGTTGAGGGAAAGAGAGAGAGAGAGAGACAGACAGATAGAGACAGAGAGACACACAGACAGGCAGATAGATCGACACAGAGAAAAAGAGAAGGGAGGGGTAGGGAAATGGAGAGAGAGAGGGGAAATCGGGGAAAAGAGAGTGGATTCTGTTCGTAGATACTTTGTTATTTAAACACAGGTCTTCTCACAAAGTATGCATGTCTGTGTGAATGTGTAGTGAGGGTAACGCCATCCGGGGATTGCAACCTTGCCGTGGTCGAAGGGCTTGTGTGGTTCAGCGATCCCATAGGCTCCGCTGACGGTGGCATCAGTACTCGACTAGATGGCCAGTTTTTGAGAACGCTTCTAGCCAAGTATAGCCAAGTTGCTGACTGGCCTAAACAGTAAGGTAGGAGTTGATGCCCCTGATAGGGGTCTCCCAAGTCAGAAAGGTTAAGGGTGAGGGCCTTCACAAACTGTAACTCGCCTTTTGTTTCCTATTCTATCCTCTGCCTTTCTTAATGAATCTTTTCTATCTTCTAGTCCCGTTCACGTCCTTTTCCACGTTCTTCTTTTCTCTGTGGTCTTCTTGAGGCCCACCGTGTTTGCCGTGCGGTGCGTCCTATGTCGGGGTAGATTGAGATAGGCAGACATAGGGAGAAACAGAGACAAAGAAAGAAAGAGAGACAGACAGACAGAGAGAGACCGAGACCCAGCAGTCAGAAACGCCGACAGACAAAGCAGAAAGACCAGAGACTGACAGTATCATTCGGCACACAAGAAACGAAGTCTGATTCATAATATAATCTCTTTATTGCAGTAGCAAAACCTCTTACCATACACATCCACAGTCGGTTTGCTGTCTGCAACAAATGTTCTTTTTTCCTTTTCTTCTCAATTTTGATTCATCAAGAAACAAAAAAAAACCCAATGCATTCGTGAAGTATCAAACGGAATCAGTATGCCACAAAAATTCATACAAGTACCAAAAACATGATGCGTATTCACATTTTTCCATTCGAACATCAAACATTCGTCAGCATTGCAAAGAGAAGAGTCTACATTCGGCCTTTCTTTTTTCGTATGAAGGTAAGATTAGGATGAATAAAATGACGAAGGGAACGACCAATGTATCGATGGCGGAGGGATGACAATACTATCAATAATGATATATCCATGATAACTTTTCCCTATTTAATATTCTTCATTCTCATATCACTGCATACTATAATAACCATAATAGTAATGATAACAATAATAGATGACGATGAAATTATATTACTTTTCTTTCAAATATTCACGCCATTCCCAGGAATTTTTAAATCACCATGAGCAACCGGGTAAATAGCACAAAGAACATTTTTTCAAATACGAGAATTCATTTGAATCTGATAAGTTTAAAAATCAAAATTTGCTTCGCATTTATCTATAAAATGTTTATTATGACTGTTAATCGCCGTTTACTTTAAACAGACGCCCCCTCCCCTCGTTTTTTGTTCTTTGAACAGTTTGTTTTATTATACACCCGCAAAACCCTAATTGATTCTTTAAAAGATTATATAATACCACCACGATGTTTGTCATATCACGGGTATAACTGATCTTAAGACGAAAACAACCCCACATTGACTGGACTGAGAAGTCTCTCCATTATAGGAGACAAAGACTGGGGTTGAGAAGTGTGGGTAGGGATTGGCGGAAGGGCAGGAGGTGAGGGAGGGGAAGGCAGAAAGATGATTATGTCCAGTTTGAATTTTCCATACTCTATTGACTTGCTACGGCTAACTTCGCACAAAACGGATAAACAATTAAATGGACCATTACGACATCCTAGAAAGTCGTTCTATGGTGACAGTCACAAGGGTCGTGTTCTGTGCCGGAATATTTGAAGAAAATAATCTATCCAAGTAACTGATAACAAGAAAAGCGTTCACAATACTGATGCCAGTTTTAGATTTTCATTATCAATTTCCTCTAGATTGATACACACCGGTAAAGTAATTTCAAGTTGTTAAGTTTATACGATTTTATCGCTTGCATTGCTTTTCCTTTCTCGTCTCCCACCATTAGCATGGAAACGAATGAATAAGAGATGAAGACGGAAAAAGAACCCAGGAAATGGCAGGATTTCATGATAAAATAGTTAAGGAACCAACAACAATACCATAGCCATGTCGAAGCCAACAGCAAAATATCCTTTTCTCTTAAACACCGTGCAGGAAACAACAACAATCCACTGCGTCCATTCAAAATAACTAAAAACGATATTCGATTCCAAGCATTCAAGATCCATTTACAGTTCAAGGCGTTTTGTCTCGAACTCTCTACCAAAAAGAACATGATACACAGAATGATATGATTGTTGCAGCTGTACAACATTGCGACGAGGTTCTTTTGAAAAGCAAGCAGTATGTATGCAGGTTAAAGATTTAGAGGTAACGGTAGCCATCATCATCATCGTCGTTCACTCTCATCAAGCAACCAAGCGCCCACTCTCACTCACACACGCGCGCACATTTACACGCACGCACAAACACACGAAAGAATGCAGATTAAACTCGAGTAATTAACCATTGCGACATCCATCTCTCTCTCTCTCTCTCTCCCCTCCTCTCTCACCCTTCCTCTCCCCGTCCCCATCCCCCTTTCCCTCTCATTTGCTCTCCCACTTTCCTCTCTCCCTTTCCCCTCGCTCCCTTTCCCCTCTACCCTTCCTCTCCCACTCGCTCCCCTTCCCCTCGCCCCTTCCTCTCCTTCCCTTTCCCCTTCCTCTCCCTCCCTTTCCCCTTCCCGTCCTTTCCTCCCTCTCCTTCCCCCTCTCTGCTCCTCGCTCTCTCCTTTTCCTCTATCTCATTTTTAAAATTGATCAGTCGTCTAAAAACAACCGAGGTTCGTTAACCATAAGAAGTCGGAACACATCACAACAAACCCACATAAATACCAATAGACTGCAGTGCTTTTAACCTTTCATCCAGTCAAAATGTTCTCGCGATGATGACCATTTTCTTCAAACTCGCTCTCTCACATTGCGTATCTGATAATCCGAACACAGTAATTCAATTTTTTTTTTTAAAAACGGAACATAAATAACTATGAAAAAAAAAAAGAAAACTAAAAAGAATAATATATGATAAACGTGTCCAATAATGATTATACAACCATTTTGTTTTCACAGTAAAACGTGGAAATGGTCCTAAACGTTGTGTTTCCAAAAGTATCCCTTCACGCCAGTCTCCAGATCTGACAGACTAAAGTATTAAGTGAGGCAATGGAAGTCAAAAAGTGAAGTACTTGACTTTTTTCCCGTAATTCATTTTCCATTTTTGCACCTGATTCGATGACTCGCTGAATCACACAAGCCAGCCAGTTCAATTCAACTTAAAAAAAAAAAAGAAACGATGGGGAAAAAAAGGAAAAAGAAAAAAAAAACAATCATGTCTGTTCAGTTTTTGTGATACTGGTGAGGTCTTGTGAGAAATCCCAATTGATTATGAACACTATACATGGAAATAATATCACATAATCAACACATCAATGTTTATCATGCAAAAAGAATTGCAATTTCGTGACGTGCGGGAGAGATGTTGCGTGACGCTCATCAATTTGTCAAAGTTTTTCTCTCCGGGAACGATTTACAGGGTTTGTGCAGTTCATGGCGTTCCTCACAAACTGTTCCGTCACCATCGTCCGTTCTTCTGCCCCAAGAATCTGGGGCCAGATTTTGTCAGCGTGAAAAAAACACCACCACATTGTGTACTAAAAAGAGTGCGCGTTACACCAAAGCCCCGTAGTTTGCCACGCTGTCAGCTCCATCTTTGTCCACCATTTTCTGATGAGGGAGACACGCACACGTGCGCACGCACACACACACACACACACACACAGCGCGCGCGCGCGCGCGCGCGCGCACGCACGCACGCACGCACGCACACCCAACCAAACCTACACCAGGCCCCAGCGCCGTTAAATCCGGAACTCGCGTTCAGAGTCGGAAGAGGCACCGAGTGTCAATCTAGCATTGTTAATGTTGGTGTTGTTGGCGGCGGCGTGGGCAGCACGGCCATGGCCGCTGTTACGAGGGCTGTATTGGTGGGGGTGGGGCTCGTGGTAATAATGATGGCTAGAGACAGGTTTGCCAGTGGTGGGGTGGTGGTGGTGGTGGTGGTTGTGGAGATGAGGGTGAGGGTGCCCCGCGCTATGGCCACTGGCGTGGCCGCTGTGCGTACTGGCGTGACCGCTCGTATGTCCGCTCACAGCCGGGGAGATGGACGGGGTGTGGGTCCCCAGGGGGGAGAGGGAGGGGGTGAAGGACGGGGTGAGAGCGGGGGAGGTGTAGCTGGACTCGTAACTGATGGGGGAGCGGGGCAGGGAGGGCAGGGAGGAGTTCAGGGCGCTGGTGCGCTGCGAGTGAGAGCGGCTGCCCGTGGACGAGGAAGACGACTTGTGGCTGTGCCCGCTCCTCGACCCCGCGCCTTTGTGTGGTCGGCTCTCGCCGCCCCTGCTCCCGCCCTCATCGCCTCCGCCAGAGTCCAGCGCCACGGGGGGCGGGGCGTTGGTGATGATGGGAGGGGGCACTATGCGGGCCTGAGGCACGGCCAGCCCCTGCCCCCCACTGATCCTCCTCTGAGGCACCGTCTTCACCGGGGTCTTCTTGGGCGTCACCGACTCGTCTTTCAGTTTGGCGATCTCGGCGAAGACGTGAGCGAGGGGCTGGTACTGCGGGCCCCAGTCCAGCAGGTAGTCCCAGTTGTAGGAGCCCGAGTACTCCTCCTCGCTGTTCACCACGTTGGACAGGGTGCCCGCCTGCTGAGGCTCGGGAGCCTGGAAAGACAGACCGCCCGCCGGGATGACGTTCATGGCCTGCAGCTGATGGTGCCGACTGTTCTCAATCATCACCATCTCCTCGTCCACGTCCGTGTCCGTCAGTCGGTCCAGGTCCACGCCTCCTTCGCCGCCCCCCTCGTCGCTGAACTGGTGCATGCTCTCCACGGAGAAGGCGATGTCCCCGGTGCCGCTGCCGGTGGTGCTTCCCTTGGAAGAGACTTTCCCATGGCCGGGCTTGCCGATCTTGGAGGAGTCGATGCCCAGGCGAGCGAGGTACTCCTGGTGGTTGGTGGCGGAGGGTTCCGAGAGCGTGTCATCGTCCTGTTGGATGCCCGAGTCGGGCATAGTCTTGTGGCGGTAGCCCGCCGAGTTGGTGAGGTAGTTGCTGTCGTTGATCATGCGGATCTCCTCGTCTTCATCCTCCACCTCGGCGGATCCACGCCCGCTGGACGCGGACTTGTTGGACTGCTCCGAGAGGTCGGAGGACGTGATGTTGACGGGGTGGCCGTGGTGGTTGTGGTTGTGGTTGCTGTACTGCTGCAGCACGTCTTTGTAGGGTGGCGGGTTGCCTGAATCGTCCAGCGTGGGCGAGGTGATGCCTAACGTCTGGCCCCTCCCTCCGTACACCCTGCCGTCCATGTTGCTCTGTTCCCCTTTCCTGTTGCGACGGCGGCAGAAGAAGATGAGTATGATGACAGTGATGGTGGGGACAAGGATGCAGACGAGGACGATCATGGCGATGGCCACACTGCCCAACCCGCTCTTGTCCTTCACCTTGGCCTCCTGGCAACCCTCGCAGGTTCGGTCGATATTGATCGCACAGAACACAGTGGCCGACCGCGAGTTCTCCATCCCGGACGAGACCTTCACGATCAACGTCTCCGTGTCCTGCAACGCGCGCTTCTTCCGAGGCGACTCGTCCCCCTCTTCGGGGATGTCCTCGTGCAGGGCATGTGACACGGTGATGTTGCCCGTGACATGGTGGATCTGGAAGTAGTCGGTGAGGTGCTGGAAGGTGTACACCAGACGTCCCGCTGCCCCTGCGTCCTGGTCCGTGGCTGACACAGAGCCCACGTAAGTCCCGGCCTTAGCGCTGCCGGGCACCTTGAAGGAGTAGCTCTTGTTGAGGAACTGCGGGGTGTACTCGTCCTCGTCCGTCACCGTGATGGTCACGCTGACGTTGTCCCTGCGCTGCTCGGGGTCGGAGGCCTGGATGGTGATGGTGTACACTTTGCGCTCATCAGAGTTCTCGTAGTCGAAGACCTTCTTGCTGATGACATCCCCTGTCTTGGAGTCAATGCCGAACAGAGTTTGATCGCCACCTGGCAGAATGGCGTACGTCACCTCGCCAAATTCCCCTCCGTCTTGATCGTTGGCGTGTACCTGAGAACAGAGTGCCGTTCGTTGTACAAAAAATATTCTTACATTATAAAAGGTCGAGCATTTATACGGACAACACGATTGCAAGTCAATGATTTCAATTTTTTTTCTAATCCACTACGTGGCAAGTATGGAGCCTGGCACATGAAACGGCTTTCGATGTTCAACTTCTGTGAAAGATAAACAATACTATTAACAAATCAATGGAATAGCAATGATGTGGACTTGTGTATCAACACGAATCGTTTGGCCTTTGATGAATCTGTGATTCAGACTGTAACGATATTCGCAAGTCTTCACTGACTATACAGTCCATCATTCTCCTGTACTCCTTTTCTGATTTAAGTTTCCTGATTTAATACAGGAAACCTGAAACGCGAGACGAAACACAACATTCAGAAGTTTAAGGCACGTCTGTATACCAAACTTACTTCTCTACATGAGCAAAAAATCTTAAAATTAGATCAAGGCTGAATATATATAAATTCCAGGCATCTCGAGAAACATGATTAATCTCCCACGATTTTATCTGACTGCACTTTCACAAACCCAACTCTCTTATCACATTATAGTCCCAAACTACCTTGACACCACATTCCATCTGTAAAGTCTCACTCACAGACATATCCAATCATCCGCCGATTCCTTTATTCCTTTTCCTATCGTTCTGATTATAAAATATTCCTTTCTTTATTCATCCACACGTATCATCTCTGAACTTTGGCCTTTTAGGTTAACAGACTGCGTTGTAAGCCAATACGGATAGTTCACATGTGGCAATGCCGACTTCACGACATCAAACATGAACCCTTTCCCTCGACTGACCTGGAAGATGGTGATGTTAGCCTCCACGTTCTCCGCCACAGTCTGGTGGTAGTGCGAAACAGGGAACTGTGGGCTGAACTCGTTCACGTCCGTCACGTTGACGTCCACGGTGACAAAAGCCGACAACCGAGGCACTCCCTCCTGGCACGAGGCGCAGTCCATGGCTCTGACGATCAGACGGTGAGACTGACGAGTCTCGTAATCCAGCGGCGTCAGCACAAAAAGACCCCCGCTCTTGTAGTTGTAGAACAACCCATCACTGTTGCCTGAAGTGATGCTGTACTCAAGATCCGCATTGGCGCCTTCGTCGGCGTCCGTGGCGTTGATGGTCAAGAAGATTTGCTGCAAGGGAAAGTTCTCCCTCAGGGACACGTAGAAATGGCCCCTGTGGAACACCGGGAGGTTGTCGTTCTCGTCCAGCACGTGGATGGTGACCGGGACGGTGGCGTTGCGGGGCGGGGTGCCTCGGTCGATGGCCATGGCCAGGAGGTCGTAGCGCCGCGTCCCCTCGTGGTCCAGAGCGCCGTTCAGCAGGATCTTGCCCGTGTTGGTCTGGATGTAGAAGGTGGCGGCGGAGGGTCCGCTGAGGACGTAGTGGACGTTGTCGTTGCGGTGGCTGTAGTCCCTGTCCACGGCGCTCACCTGCAGGATCTCTGCACCTTTCTGCAAGGACTCTTTTACTCTGGCTCTGGAATGAAAAGCAGAAGATGGATTTTTTCAGCACAGCCGATTTACAACTGCCAGGATCTACAGATGCTTTACATGTTCGGTTAAATGCAAAATTTCTGGTCTGTTACACTTTATATAAGTGGGACGAGCTACACGTCTTTCCGGATGGTGTGAAATGGAAAAAAAATTAAAAACTTATTTTATTATGTGTATATTACTAAATGGATGAATATTTAGATGGATGAATTGAATATTCCAAGCAGACCTACTCTGCTCACACAGCAAAGTAGAATGGAGGAGTGGAAATGGAAGGGGGAGGGGGGAGCTTACGTGTAGTTGCTGTGCAGGAACTGTGGACTGTAGTTGTTGATGTCGGTGATGAAGATCTGCACTGCCACCATAGAGGACAAAGGGGGAGAACCCCCATCGCGTGCCACCACAACCAACTGCACCACCGCTTCGGCCGAAGACGCCTGCATGCTCTGGTTGGTGTAGATGGAGCCTGGAAACAGGAAGAGAAGGAGAAGGAACGACAATATTATCAGTCCATCGTTCTGTAAATCAGATCATCAACAAAGGGAAGAAACGCAAACAGACATGAAACTTCAGCAAAACATGAACAACGGGAAAGACAAGGAGACGGGGAGAGGAATGGTGTGTGTGTGTGGGGGGGGGGGGGGGGGGGGGCATAGGGGCCAGTCGCTTCTCTTCCAAAATTTCGTAAAAACGGGGAGGAGATGGGGAACGGGATGGAAGGGGTGTGGGAATGGATCTTTACTTGCTACACGACACATGGTGTTCTCACAGGGCTAATTCGAGGACAGTGATTTCGCTCTTTCCATTTTCAGAGAAAAATACTGACAGAACGGACTGCTACAGCGATTGCGCCAAATTAAATTAAAAGGCTAAAATGATGGAAACAGTGCAAATGTATCATCCTTGGCGAACGAACGAATGGATGAATGAACTACTGAATGAATGAAAGGACATATTAATAAGGCGAAAGTTCAGCCCAAACAAGTACATGAGCATCCAAGCAAGTAACTGCCAACAGCCTAACAACAATACACACATAAACATGAAAGAAAATAGCAAAGAAAGGAAGAAAGAGATGAAGGAAAGAAAGAAATAAAAAGAAAGAAAGGAAACAACTGACAAAACAACGATAGGAAAAAAGACAGGAAGAAAGGATACAATGAAAGAAAGGATAAACGACAAACAAGAAAGAACGAACGAAAACACGAAAGAATGATATAACTGGTCAAATGAATAAATGTATGTTTAGCAAAATAAAAATAAAAAACTAACAAGTAAAGAAATAACTAAAACCTGCTAAACACGTACACAAACAAGAAGGGAGGGGAAGAAAGGTATAAAGACAGACATTCAGGAAAGAGGTAAGGAAAAGAAATAAAAAGAAACGGAAAAGGACAGAAGAAAATGAAAGAATTGTTTGAAGACAGAATAAAAGAAAAGAAAGAAAAAAAAAGAGCGTAACAGAAAGAAGCCGAAAGAAAAAGAAAAAAAGAGAAAGCGGAGGACAGACGGAAAGACAAAGGGAGGGAAGCGAGAAAGAAAAGAAACGAGGACGGAAGCACCCTTAGCTCACCGCTGTGAGGATCCACAGAGAAACTGGGCAGAGAGGCGGCCCCCAGGCTGTAGGTGACGGCAGCATTGGGACCTTCGTCGGCGTCCACGGCGAGGACGGTGAGAACGGCCCGGCCGGAGGGGGTGTTCTCCGGGATGGCCGCCTGGTAGCTCTGCTGGGTGAAGACCGGGGCGTTGTCGTTGACGTCCTCCACCTCCACCACCAGGGTGGTGCTCACCGTGTGCTGGCCGTCCGTCACCTGGCCGACAGCGAGGGATAGGAGAGTCCATTAAGTAAGTCGAGTGAATAAGTACGTCCGGCCGCCCTGACATAATTATGAATACCGACCGTTCTTGCGACCAATAGCGATCGAATTTTAAAAATCGCGGGGGCGGGGGGGGGGAGGAAAAAGGACCTAAGTTCAAACGATCTAGTTTCTAATTCATATTTCAGCTTCTTTCTGTTTGAATCTACTTCATCTCCAATATCAGCAAAAAAACAAACAAGAAATCTTTCATTTGATTTTTATCCCAGGCACCAAAAAAAGTAATAACACCTTTTTATTGGTAGAATGGGCGTCGGCATTACTACTGTCATCCAGCCCAACTAATCGTGGGGAGATAGCTCTTAAATCGTGGAACGTCGCTGTGAACCTCTTTCGTCTGCAATAATATCACTTTCGCTGGGGGGGTGGGGGGGGGGTGAAGGAATGTGGGGGGCTGGGGAGTGGATGTTAGAGCTGAATGCAACAGAACAAAGTGCCCCCCCCCCCCCCTTCTCGATATATTATGCTGTAATAGCGTTTCGAAATACTGACAGAAAATAACATGACCATGCAGACAAAACGCTGCCATCATTAAAATTTTGTTATAAAAATTAGTTCATTCCATGAAGCGGACTCCACATCATGATGATCAGCTTCGTTTGTACATGCGATGTATTCTTACTCATATGGTAACGTGCATTTCGTGCATAACACTCTCTTCCCTTTCCATTTCATGTTATTTTCCTCCTGAACGGGCTGAAGAGTCAACTGTTTGTATGCTCTCTCTCTCTCTCAATCCCTGAAGGAAGACAATATCGGCCAGGTGAAATTCGGCTCTTCTATCTTTCATGGACATTATATGAACGTTTCGTATGAATATACCAATGTTTTCTGTTCCATCTCTGATGCCCGATGACGTCTTCAGTCCCTGTGGATGGGATAAGTGGAAGGGGGGGGGGGGGGGCGAGAAAGGAAGAGAGTGGAAGTGGAGGGGGAAGGATCGTTGGAAGGCGAGGGACAAGAACGCGAGAATGTGGAGGGGGGAGGGAGAGGCGATAGTTGTCTCAGATGGGCAATTTTGGGAAATATTCTCTGAGCTACATTTTCCTTCATAACAGGATTATTATGTGTGTGTGTGTGTGTGTGTACGATTTGTTCTTCACAGGGGCAGGACCATCCTCACCTGTAGTCCCAACGTGTAGTGCGCCCTGGTCTCGAGGTCCAGGCTGGTGGCCAACAGCACGGTGCCACTGGAGCGGTCGATGCTGAAGGCGCCATCGGGGTTGCCTTGGGAGGTGAAGTCGTACACCAGCACGGGGTTCAAATCCACGTCTGTGGCCGTCACTACCGCCACCACGTAACCTGCTTGCTTGTCTGGGTACAGAAGAATGGAAAAATAGTTCGTGAATTTTTTTTTTCCAGTTGTGTGCTTGTTTCGTGGTGTGTGTATGTGTGTGTGTGTGTGTGTGTGTGTGTGTGTGTGTGTGTGTGTGTGTGTGTGTGTAAGACACAGAGAGAGAGAGAGAGAGTGAGTGTGTGTAAGTGACAGTGTGTGCGAGTGAGTGAGTGGGTGTGTACATTTAAAGTGAACTTACGAACTGGTCAAAAAACAGGAAAAATGGAGGTGGAGGTTTATGGTGTGCGTGTGTGTGTGTGTGTGTGAGAGAGAGAGAGAGAGAGAGAGAGAGAGAGAGAGAGAGATCCATTTGGAATAAACGGTTATACATTATGCATTGTATGAATTAGATGTGTGTATGTAGAACAAAATGTGTACATGGGTGAACGTTTCTCTCTCTTTGTCTGCCTCTCTCTCTCTCTCTCTCTCTCTCTCTCTCTGTGGGTGTGCGCACACGCAAGCGCGTGTGTCTGGTGTGTGGGAGATGGGTATGGGTGTGTGTGTGTGAGTGAGAGAGATAGAGACAATGACCGAGAGAGAGACTGTTGTAAAAAAAGAAAAACACTGCTTCAATTTATGAATTTCTAATACGATTTCACACAAGACAAGGCAACATACATTTAATTTAGCATAAAAACGAACGAACATGCACGCACGCACACTGACATACTTGCAAACATCACAGCAAACACAACAAGCACCAACACACAAACACGGTTACACACTCACATACACAACAATACACAAACACAATTGCACACACACACACACACACCACGCACGCACGCACGCACGCGCAAACTCACTCTCTCTCCCTCACACACATACATAAACGCACACACGCGCGCGCACACACACATGCGCGTGCACATAAAGAGTACAGAGGAAGGAGAAGTGGGGGGGGGGGGAGTGGAGAGAAAGAGAACAGGATATAAGGAGAGAAATACTCAAATGTAACATTTCTCTAACAATTTTCAAACCAAAACGAAGAAACAAATCCTCAAAACTAATGTGCCGACACAGAAACACACAATAACGCCCACTGTCCAGCACAAACACAGAGCCTCCTCCTCCCTCTAAGACGGTAACTTGGGCAGGTAGCTGTACTCGTATTATAATGCATTTCCAACAAAACCGTATAAACCAAACTCTTTAAAAACACAACCAAACACATTACCTACAATCATTCTCAGGCAAACGGTCGGGAGCGAGGTGGAAAACTTGGATGAGCTGTCCGTTCCAAGCGATAAGGAGACTAAGCAAGCACGCTACGTTATTCTAATTCATAAACACCACTTACAATTGAGAATCAGACAGCAACAAAAACTCGACATGAACCCGACAAAGGAACATCCTATCAACACCCACACTCCCTCTCAGGTACGCTCACTCTTATAACTATTAGAGTCTTACAAAAAATGAAATGGGAGAAAAAAGAAGGAAAGAGAAGAGAGTTAAGATAGGTAAACAAAAGAAAGGAAAACGAAAGCTACAGAGAGTGGAGAACTAAAACTGATCATCATTCTCTTCCAACCATGCATTAAGAACAAACCAACAACGACAAACAGACGTAGAAACAAACAATGAAAACCTGACTTACCACACAAACACTCATCACCGCTCTCCACCACACCGCCCCCCACCCCACCCCCAACCCCATTCTTCCCCTGCCGCCACCACCCACCCTCCCCTAACACTCACTCTCCGGCACGCGGACAGGGCCTGGCCCTGGGGTGGGGAACTTGGGCGGGTTGTCGTTCTCGTCCACAATGGTGATGTGGAGGCTGCAGGTGGAGGACCGGAAGGGGAAGCCGTAGTCCTGGGCCTCGATCACCAGCGTGTACGACGACTTGATCTCGCGGTCCAGGCGGGGCACGTCGATGTTGGTGCGGATGATGCCCGTGTGGGAGGGCACGATCTCGAAGACGTTGTCGGTGTTGCCCTTGATGATGGTGTAGTCAATCATGCCATTGGTGCCGCTGTCGGCGTCTTTCGCCCACACCTGGTCGGTGAAGAAACGGTCGATTAAGGTTACAAAAAAGACACTGATAATAACTTAGCATTTAACCCGGGTTCACCAGTCACCAGGTCCATAAGCCGCCACAATGCAGGTCTCCACGCCCACCCTCCCCTTTCGTCTCTGTCTGTCTGTTATCCGTCCATAGCATTCTCAACGACTATCATGATGATCAGGAAGAGAGAAAGGCAATGGGAGTGGTTGGGGTTCGGTGGGGTGGTGGTGGTGGTGTAAACAATGACAGAATACAGCGTCAGTGAGGGGGGAGTGGAGATAAACGGGTTACAGGAAAGGGGTGTGAGGAACACATGAGATGACGTAAGATCCTGGTCGGGTCTTATTCACTGAGCTCCATTGTTGAGGCCAACAGTATCATGAGAGACGAGCATGAACATAACTGCAGTTCGCTATCTCGTATTACAAGCCTGCCCGATGTCAATGCAAACACTGCTGACTTTCCGAACTGAGCAAATTGTCCGTTTCTATGATGATGAAGTTGGAGAGTGTTCAGCTTATAAAGTTCACTCCCATCCTGAGTTGGGTACTGATGATCACGAGCACTAAATTGCCGGCCAGTGGGTGCAGCCATGTTCACGTCATGCTGTTACTTACCCCGTCCTCCCCACCCCCACTTCCATAAACACAGCTAAAAACGACGGCATCTATGTATAAGACAGTAGCAGTAGAGTGAAACTGTCCTGTAAAGGAAGTGAGAATTGAGTTGATAATATGGCGAGAGAACTGAGTTTAACTATCAGATGACGCTACTATTAATAGTATGCATAGTGTTTAAAAAAAGGCAAATGGTGGAACATAATTAGGAAAGACTTTATGATCTACCCACAAAACAGATACTTCCTCGCTTTTCTTGAATATCTCTGTATCTTTACATTACGTTAACTCCTAACTAATTAATCAATTAAACTGCTTATCTGGAACACTTAATGTCTCTTTGTATATACAAGATATATCTCAAAATTTATACTCTTTTTTTCTTCTACGGACTTGCATTTCCAATTATGTTTTCTTGATCTGAACTAGATCCACCTTCCCAAATAAACCTTCTCCTTCCCTCCTTCTCCCTACCCCATCCCCGCATTAAAAGATTTGCTTTACAAGAACATTTCCCCTATTTGTCTGTGTTCGATTTACCCCTCAATTAGGACCCCACCCCCACCTGCTTAATCAAAGTCGAATGTTTAAAGATCTCGCTGGGTCTTGACAGAGAGTGTATAGACTTTCTTCTTACAGCCAAGCCGGCCACACAGTGCTATCAACACGTAGGGAAAAAAGGGTCACATCCTGAAAAAAAAGAGGGTAGGGTTGTGGGAGGGGTGGTGGTGATGTCGCATAATTAAAAAGTGGAAAACAATAATGATACTATTTACCCACATTGAATGACAAGGTAGAGCTAATCTGCTGACATTCTTAGTGCGGATAATTTTCTAGGCCATGCCGAGAGCGTCAGACACTCCGACTTCTGTGTCACTTGTAGATTAAAGAAGAAGAAGAAGAGAAAGACGAAGCAGAAGCAGAAGAACCAGAAGAACACGAAGAAGAAGAAGCACAAGAAGGGCAAGAACAAGAAGAAAAACACTGTAATGTAAAACAAAAATTAAAAATGCCGTATGGGCAATTAGACACTGCAATGTGGGCAGTTCAAGTCAGTGTAGTGTGTACACCATCTTGGCGCCAGATCATAACGAAAAAAAGCTGGAAAGTCTTAAGGCATACCTGAAGAAAAGCGTAAAAGCGTTTCCACAACAAAAGTCAGAAGAACGGTCCACAGTAGCAGACAAATAGTAGACGACAGTAGAGACGGACGAAAAAGAAAACAGACAGAGTCAAAAAGAGTGACAGAAAAAAAAGGAAATTTCAAGAGCAGAACTTCTAGATGGCGGGGAAACTACATACACTGAAAGACCCCCCCCCCCTCCCCGCCCCTTGCATCCCATCGGGAAGTCTTGAGAGGCACCCTCTGTAATAGTGCATAGTTAACTCATTGACAGTTCTCCGCAGTATCTTTGGTGTTTATGCTATCTCTAAAAATATAATGCTGAAGAAAACAAACCGCAGAAATGAAATATCTTCTGATGAAAAATAAACAAGATAAATAAAAAAGAAAAAAAGAAAACGGTACAGGATAAAAAAAGGAAAGGAAAACGCAGCGAAACGCAGGAAACCAATTAATGGCGATGAGTGCATCGCGAGAGTGAGACAATCTGGTCTCCATCTGTAAAATTCAATTCGCATCAACTGAGAAAAACTACAATTCGTTGACCAAAGGAGGCATGATTACCCATAAAAATTCTTAAAATAAATGGACGAAAAGCAACTGAAGACGACATTTAAGCGCGCGCGCGCACACACACACACACACACACACACACACACACACACACACACACACGCACACACACACGCACGCACACACGCACACACAGAAAGAGACAGACAGACAGACAAATACACTGACAGAGAGACAGAAAGAGGGAGACAGAAAGACACACTGACTGACTGACAGACAAACAGGTAAACGCATAGGGACAGGAACCTAGACGTTACCTGCGTCACAAAGGTCTGCGGCTTGTTGTTTTCCCAGATGGCCGAAACGTATTTGGTCTGGGCAAACTTGGGGGCGTTGTCGTTCTCGTCCTTCAGGTTGACCTGCAGTTTTGCATATGCGTGATGACCCCCGGCCACCGCCGCCACGATCAGATCCAGCTGCGGCGTGCTCTCATAATCCAGCAAGGCTGGGTCGGCCACCTGAACTAGACCTGTAATGTTGAAACGTAGGATATGATTGGTTGCTTTGTTCCCCGAATTCAACTTAACTCAGATTCTGATTGGTTTTGTTTCAAGAAAGACAGCCAAGCGTATTCAAAATGTACGCCAGTCAACAATCACACAACACACACATGCGCGCGCGCGCACAAACAACACACACACACACACAACAGAGAGAGAGCGAATGAGAGAGGAAAGACAGAGAGACTGAATGAGACAGAGACAGAAGGGGGAGGGGATAACAAACTGACTGAGAACGAAAAATACAAGACCGATTCTGACATGGACAAAGAAAGAAACAGTCAGCTCCACTCATTCCCCCAATCCTCCTTGCCTTTCGCAGTCTGGCAGATTCTCTCTCTCTCTCTCTCTCTCTCTCTCTCTCTCTCTCTCTCTCTCTCTCTCTCTCTCTCTCTCACGCACGTGCACACACACACACACACACACAAAACGATTCCACAAAATGGCGACTCACCAGTCTGCGAGTTGATCTTGAAGGTATTGTGGTAGTCGCCGTTGGCGAAGCTGTAGGTGACGGCCCCGCTGCCGCTGTAGGGCGAGACGCCAACGGTCGCCACGGTCGTGTCCACTGGGGAATTCTCTGGGATCTCCTTCACGTACTCCTCCTGGTCGAACGTCAGCTGAGGGGCACTGCCACTGTCCCCAACCGTTATCTCCGCCACCCCTGAAAAAAAAAAAAACAGCAAGAAGAAAGTAATGTAATTACAATATGCATGACAAATGGGAGTTTTTAGAGCGCCCAATCTTGAAAGAACTCAAGAGTTTAGTTTTCAGGGTTTCCTTTTATCCCCACCTCACCATTATTACCCAGCCGACCATATAGAACTTTTTTTCTTGGGCTGTCAGACGCGTACTGAATAAAATGTTCTATCCTGAGAAGGCCAGACTCTGAAAAAACCAATTACATCCTGAAAACGAAACAAACAACACTGAACAACTCCAGACATCGGTAGCTAACCTGCTGCGGATCTTGGGGCGTCAGCAATTCCGCTTGGTTTTTCAGAACCCGATTTTTTTTTTAAATCGTTAAGACCCATGAAAAATGTTATATGTACAAAGCTATGCGGGAAAACAGATTTTGCAGAATAGACCGAATATACAATTGTCACTACCTTATCGCCAGATCACACACACACACACACACACACACACACACACACACAAAAGCTGGAATGTCGCACACTATGCCAGAAGTAAGTTTATATCTGGAAAGGTTTCCGAAACAGAGACAGAAGAATTATCCATAAAGGTAGAAAAACGGAAGACAAGAGTAAAGAATGACGAAAAAAATAATGATCAGAGAGTGTAATAAAGAAGAGAAAGTTACTGACACAGACCTTCCAGAAGGTGAAGAGTTATATGTACTGAAAGAGTCCCTGGCAATGCCAGGGGCACTTGACCTCAGGCGACTTACAATTTAGTTTATAGACTAGAACTGCACTCGAGAGAGCACACACCTCCACCGAGATCGAAAACGGATCCTGGATATGCCCTTTGACCCGGATCCGCACCACAATGTAACGGATTCGTCACTGGATCACAATCCATATTTCCACCGAGTTTTGTTGAAAACGGTTATGTCGCTTTGTTCGTTTCTTAAACAAAACGACAGAATACACTCATGCACGCACCATTAAAATCTGGATCCCCGATGATGGAGACGAAAATGTTGGGACACCGTGGTGAAAGTTAATCACGTTTTTTTATTTTTCTGACATATAAGATTAGTCTAGTGATGAAAGTCATGGTGGTAAGATAATGCTGATAACCAGCGGGTGGTAGGGTGTGGGGAAGCGTTGTGAAGACATCGCAAATTCATTACACCTGGATTGGGTTGGGAGAAGCCATCGTTAGGCTGCTGATGGCGATTTGGACGCTGAGAATGAAAATAAACCTGATGATGCTGTGCTAATCATTACTCTCTCTCTCTCTACCATCTCTCCCCTCTACCGACCCTTCTTTTTCTTTTCTCTTTCTTGAATCCTTGTTCTACTGTCTCTCTCTTTCCATGTCTGCTCTCTCCAATCTCCTCTGTGTATTCTCTCAACTTTTTCTCTTTCATCCTCTCTTCCCCATGCCCTCTCGATTCTCACTCTTGTCATCTCCTCACTCTTGCCCCTCCCCTCCCCTCCCCCTCCCTCTGTCTCACGCCATCTCTTCTACCCTACTCGCTCTCATACTCTCACTGTTACCCATCCCATACCCCACGCCCCTTTCTACTGCATCCCTCCTCTCCCTTCTAACACGCACTCTCTCTCATCACCTCCACCGTACTCGCCATCTGTTACACTCACTCTTGTCCACCCCAATCGCCGCCCCCTTTCTACTACAACCTTCATCTCTCTCTCTCTCTCTCTCTCTCTCTGTTCTCTCTCCTCTCCTGTATCTCCCCCCCCCTTCCCTCTCTCTCTCTTCTCACCGGTGGTACTCAGGGCAGGAGAGCCCTGGTCGCGGGCGACAACCAAAAGGCTGTGATAGCCGAGAGCGGCTTGCGACAGGGCCTGACGGGTGGTGACTCGCCCCGTGTGCGTGTCCACCTGGAAGAAGGCCTGGGTGTAGCTCTCCGTGCTGCTCAGCAGTTCGTAGCGAACCGTGCCGTTGGTCCCCGCGTCCGGGTCGTCGGCGGTCATCTGGAAGGGGTACGGTGGGACAGAGTGGGTGAGAATGGAAACAACATCGAACGACGAGTTCGGGAAAATGAAAGGAATGACAAAATCCATGGGGTTGCTAGTACTGTTTGTACTGCTCCTTTTTATCCCTTTTTTTTTTGGGGGGGGGGGGGAGCAGCTGGTCTCTCACAAACACACATTCTCTCTCTCTCTCTCTCTCTCTCTCTCTCTCTCTCGCTCCCCTCTCTCGCACACACACACACACACACTCTCTCTCTCTCTCTCTCTCTACGACAATGGCAAACACACACAAATTATACGAATGATAGTTTTTTTTGCAGCTTTCTCATAAGCATATCGTTTTCTTTCCTTCGGTGCCATATATTTCCTACTCTTCTCCATTGTGTGAGTTTTTGTTCCAACATGAAACTGGCATCGTGCTTAGACACTATCTCCAAAGGCAGGGTGTGGTTACCTTAATGGTAATACATCAGACTATTGATACTAATCCTACTACTAATAATGATATTAGTAATAATGATCACAAGTCACCGACAGTGAAACCTCAGAGAGCTAGTCGAGGAGCGAAGAAAAAGATTTACAAATCCAATATCAGCACAAGATCTTTCCCGCTTCCTCTGTCCCCTATCCTACTCTTTTCTTTCCCTACCACCCCCCTCGTCCCCCTCCCTCCCTCCCCACCCCTGCCCCTTCTGTACGTGGTGCCAAGTGCCCAAACTGACCTGCAGCACGATCTGTCCCTGTCCGGTGCTCTGAGGGGCCGTGGTCTTGTACGGCACCTGCCGGAACACGGGGGCGTTGTCGTTGACGTCACTGATGATGACGCGGATGCGGGCGGTGGAGTTGCGCGGGCCCGACCCGCCCCCGTCCGAGGCCACGAGCAGGAAGTCGAAGGAGGCGTTCTTCTCCCGGTCAAAGGTGCTAGAAACAGGAGGTAGAAGACGATGTTTGAGACGGATCTGTGCGTCCACCTGCCTGTCTTTGTCTCTCTCTTTCCTGTCTCGTTTATAGCTTCCTTTGCGAACATTTCATTTCCTTAAAAAAAATGTTGTTTTGTTGCTTTTATTTAAAATTAAATCATAATTTTCTTCTTTTCTGTGGAAGAGCCGACCAGCGTACCACATGAATTAGTGTAAAAATCAACCAACCCCCCCCCCCCTCCCTCTCTCTCCTCTCTCTCTCTCTCTCTCTCTCTCTCTCTCTCTCTCATATCAACCAACCAAGCTCAACCAATACCCATTTCTGCTGTTCACCTGGGCACTTGGCTGGCGAGTCAGTTAATATGGCATAACTGCAGTTTCTAAATCTTGTCTTCGGGTGCGGATGATACTTTTTTTCAGTGCGGAAGGGCATTCCCTAGCGCCTCTTTTGATGCTTAGAAGTGGTTGCCGTTTGCCTGAAAATGCGTATGTGCCCAAAGTATGGGTTACATAGGATCCTGGTAAGCTTCCGAAACAATTATGTCCATAACTGGGAAAATGTATTTCTTTGGTCCTAGTTTCTGAACTATCCAACATTTTCATGCTGACTTTTTCTGCGTTGACAATTATCCTTGTAAGCTTCGGAAACAAGTGTTTCAGTAACAGGGAAAAAAATCTCTCTCTCTCTCTCTCTCTCCCTCTCTCCATCCCCCCCCCCCCCCCCCATGATTTGGTCCTCGCTTCTGAATGAGAGGGCTGAGGGGTAAGAGCTCGCCTCGAGTACGGAAGATTTTTTTTTCACTTTCATGTGAGTTGTGTTGTGCTGCGTCGTGTTTTGGCTTTGTCATAACGGTTGTGTGACCTTGTCAACGTGTTGTGTTGTGCTGCGTCGTGTTTTGGCTTTCTAGACTTTTATCAGCGTATTGTGCTATGCTGTGTTTCTGTTGAGTTTTGATTTGTTGGGTTCGGGTGATTTTTTTTTAGCTTCTTTACACATGGGACAAAGCTATATTACAACTGAATATTTTCCTTTGTAGAAGACGACTCTGCACGGTTTTACAAATGAATAAATCGTTTAAGTCGCATTGAGAGGGGCAGACAGGCAGATACACACACACACACACACACACACACACACACAAGAGGCGGGGGGGGGGGTGGTGAGGTGAGTGGAAGAGCAAGCTCCGCTCACCCTGAAGTGATGATGTCGCCGGAAGTACTGTTGACGGAGAAGTAGCCCTCGGTGTCGTTGCCCAGCAAGGAGTAGGCCACCTCCCCGTTTGAGCCCTGGTCCGGGTCAGAGGCAAACACCTGCATCACCGTCTGCCCTTTAGCGATGTCCTCCGAGATGGTGGCCGTGTACGTACTGTGGCTGAACCTGACACACACACACACACACACACACACACACACACACACACACCATGAAGCTGTCGTCATGTTCCATTTATTTCGTACTCCTCCCTCTTCCCATTCATAGCGCCCCAATCCCTCATTCCATCGTTTCACCGCTCCCTGCTCCACGTATTTATCGCTAAGTATGCCAATCATACAAATTAAAAAAAACCCTCTCTGTGTGCCCATATCATCTGGTATGTACAGGTAAAAACGCTTCAACATTCCGACCTGTTAAAGAAAGTTAATATTTTCTATCATCTTCACACCCAAATTTAGTACTCTTCTATTCTAAGTCATTCCAGACTCGTCGGTATTTCTACAAAAGAACGATTAAAGCGACCGAAGCAATGCCGCAGCTGGCGATCGCCATGACTGAAGCAATGCTGGAGAAGTATTAGAAGAGTTTACCACAACAACCAGAATGCGTTATGGTCGAGTGGTAAGAATGCGCGAAGCATACGCCGTAGGTCCCTGCTTCGAATCTTAAATGGGGCTTTTTTGTTTTACACTGTGATCAACATTGTTCCGATCGTTATACTGGTAGTAAATAAACAGACAAATTGGCTTCCTCGTGTCGATTATCACAGTCGATTTAATTATGAAATGGACATTTACAACTTGGTATCCAAATTGTCATATTTGTTAGGGACCGCTTATAAGTTTTACAGGCCGTTAATATTTTTAAGGATCACGCCCTTAAATAAATAATAGTATAACATGTAAGCATTAGCTTGTATACCCTGAACCAGTTTCAGTTTGCACGCCTTGCATCCTATCGGCCTTCAGTTTGAATGAACGACAGATGTGGTCACAATATGGTGCTTTGTTTATTTGGCATTCTTATCACCGGGTATAATGAAGATTTTTGCCAGAAACCTTTCCATAGGGAACTATCTAATTAACCGGGCCCAATTCAATCAAATGAAATCAGCCTTTACAGGCTGTTGCATGAAAGTGAAACAAAAAGCTTGTTGGCTGTATTCCACAAACACTGAATTAAATAACTCCATAAATCACAGTCAGAGCAATAATTATAACTGGCCTTGAATCCTTAGTTGAAGGAAAGCTCCCATAATGGAGGGCAAGTCAACACGCATATGACAAATACTCACCGTTGATTTTCGTGCAAAGGTAAGCTCTCTCCAAACCAGCAAACCATTTGCTGTCACCTGTATGTCTCGGAATTCTAAGGTTACCCAACAGCAACAACATCGCTGCAGATACGAACCTTGGACTGTTGTCGTTGTCGTCCAGGACGGTGACGCTGACACGCGTGGAGCCAGAGCGGCTCGGTGTGCCCGAGTCGGTGCCCGTGATGGTGAGAGTATACAGCTGGCGGATCTCGCGGTCCAGAGCCCGGCAAGACAGCTCGCCTGTGTTCGAATCTATGTCAAAGTTGCCGTCGTTGCCAGCTGTAAAAGAAAGAAAAAGGATGAGTGAGTGAGTGAGTGAGTGAGTGAGTGAGTGAGTGAATGAATGAGTGAGTGGGTGCGTGCGTGCTTATGAGTGTGAGTGTGTGTGTGTTGTGTGTGTGTGTGTGTGTGTGTGTGTGTGTGTGTGTGGTGCGTGTGGTGTGTAACTGAGTGAATGAGAGTAATGCGAGTTGAAAGTTTTCACCGTGATATTTGTCTATATTTGCTTTCCCCACCATACCAATCCCTACCCCTACTCTCTCCTCTCTCTCTCTCCGATATCCATTCCCCGGCCCAGAATTGATCTATTCATGTCTTCCTTAGCATATTCGGGTGGTAAACTTTGGAATGCAATTCCTTGTGACATAAGAAATAAAAATAGCTTATCTACGTTTAAAACACATTATCATAAATATCTAATGCTAAGCTATAGCTAACTTTCTGTGGTATTTTTGGATCGTAATCTTGTATCCAATTTCCTCAAATGTTTTTTACTCATCTTCTATGTCTTTATTCTGCTGCTGCTTGTATTCTCTGCCATTTGTCTATCCGTCTGTCTGTATTGTCTGCCTGTCGTTTTCTTCTCTCTCTCTCTCTCTCCTTCTCTCTCTCTTCTCTCCCATCTCTCCCTTTCTCTCTCTCGTCTCTCTCTCCCCTCTCTCTCTCTCTCCTTCTATATCTGTCTGTCTTGTCTAGCTGTTGCCTGTCTACCTTCTATTGTCTGTCTCTAATTCATAAGATTAAAGAATGTTTCTAAGGTATGTGCCCTTTCTCCTCATGACTTTTTAAATATATGTGTAAGTGGAAGTGTTGTGTAGGTATCTGCCCTATAATATGGGCCGGGGGCCTGCGCATCAACATTCATGCTCTCACCTGCATACATACATTGTGTGCCAGTATGCTTTGTACATACTTATATATGTTTGTTTATGCATATGTATATGTGTATGAACTATATGTATATGTATTTATGTATGTGTAAATATCTATATGTGTGTGTGTGTGGTGTGTGTGTGCGTACATATATTCGGAATTTTTTTTTTCTTTTTGTTTTTTGTTTTGTGAGGGCATAGTGTGAAACAGCCATTATTGCTGCTTATCCATCTTGCCCTCAATAAAACATTCGTTCGTTCGTTCGTTCGTTCGTTCCAGTTACCCCAAACCTACCCCTTGGCCTTCTCTCTCTCTCTCTCTCTCTCTCTCTCTCTCTCTCTCTCTCTCTCTCCATTTACCCCAAACCTACCCCTTGGCCTTTTCCTTTCCCGTTTCCTTCCCCTTGTTCGCTATGTTCACGTGCTTTTCTATTTGCATTCGTTTGTCAATAATATGGACAATAGCTAAACTTGTTTTGAACTGTACAAGATCTTGTTATACTTTGTTCTTTTTATATGTGTATTTGCATTAATTTGATCTTTAAATGCATTAATTTGATCTTTACATTATTTCTCTTTCTTTTGCCCCAGGGCTGGGTGGAAAAAAGCATTTGTATTGCTTATCTCATTACCCTGGTAAAATAAAATTTCGTTCGTTCGTTCGTTCTCTGACCGTTTATTTTTTCCTTTCTTTTTGTCTAAAAAAAAACAGTTCTCTCTGTTTGCTTTTCTATGGGCTTCACACTCTCCGGCCAAATCCTACACCTTTGTCGCTTCTGGCGAAAGGGAGGAGGGAGGGGGGGTAAAACCCTTACCCCACCATCTCACCTGAAATGGTGTAGACGATCTCTGCGTTGCGGCCCACGTCGAGATCGGAGGCGGCGATGGTGATGATGGAGCTCTGGGGCTGGTTCTCGGGCACCTGCAGCTGGTACAGGTCCTCCTCGAAGACCGGTCATGGTCATTGACGTCCAGCACTTGCACCAGCACCGTGGTGATGTCGAAGAGGGAGGGGTAGCCGTCGTCCTTGACGTACACTGTGGACACATTAAGAGGAGGATGACAGTTCCGAAAAAAAAGGACGCGAATCCTGTTCGCTATCGCCACTCCCTGCACCATGTAAACTTGTGTCTATTGTTGGACTTGTTTTTTAATCTATGTCTTTCTTTTTGAGTCTATAGGTTTTTTTTTCTTCAATTTTCCACGCTGAAATTCAAGGTTGAATCCCTTGAAAATTTTGGACTTACGATCAAAAGCGCAAAACGTGACCGGTTGAATGTTTTCGAATTCTCTCTCTCTCTCTCTCTCTCTCTCTCTCTCTCTCTCTCTCTCTCTCTCACAAACACTTCTCTCCACGTGCATTCCTCCGTCTGTATGTATATTTACACGTGTAGATGTATGCGTGACTGCCTACATACCAGTTTTATCATGCACCTTCGTTAGGTGCTTGGCTGCGTTCACACAGTGCAGAAAACAGTGCGCGCACACACACTCCAGAAATAATCCATCACTGCACACACACACACACACACACACACACACACACACACACACACACACACACACACACACACACGCACACACACACACACTAACATACTGAATAACAGTCCGTGCCAGTCTAACTGCACCATCCCTACCTGTGACGGTGTACATATCTTGCTCCTCTCTGTCCAAAGCCTTTGTAGCGGTGATGACCCCAGTGACAGGATCCACGGAGAATTTGTCCCCAGCGATTCCGCGGAGGATCATGTACGTCAGGTCCCCGTTGTTTCCTGAGCAAACAGATACCGGACAAGTTGAACTGAGAGGTATGATTTTTTTTTTTTAACTGTAGAAGAATGACATGTTTTTCGCATCAGAATAATGCTCGAATTTAATATCAACGAACGAAAAGGCATTCTGTATTAGATTATAACCGAGTGGAAGTAAACTTAAGTTTAAAAAAAAATCACTCTTGGAAATGTACTGAGCTGCAAAAATTCAATTGTTCCAACAAATTTCCCTGTGTGAAATTCGAGCAGCGTTTTTTTTTTTTTTCGGTTGCATATCACAGTATGGCGTTATCATTTTTTCAATTTTATACGAGAATTCGCTTGAAGATTCTTCTTATTACACAAAGTGCGTGAGTACACATGACCTCGTTTATTGCCTTATCTGTAAGACTAGCACGCATACCACTACTTAAAGTATTGTGCAGATGCTGCAAGGGAAAGAAGCCGCGCCGTGCAAGTCTCAAACCACCGTCCTGTGGGTCTCTCATTTCTTGGGCAAGTGTCTTACCGCCTGGGGACTGACTATCCGCATGTATCAACCGGCATGTTTTAAAAGCACATCTGTTTGCTCCATTACCCAGATTCCACTTCGTGTGTGTGTGTGTGTCTGTGTGTCTGTGTGTGTGTGTGTGTGGTGCGTGCGTGCGTGCGTGCGTGCGTGCGTGCGTGCGTGCGTGCGTGTGTGTGTTTGTGTGTGTGTGTGTGTGTGTGTATGTGTGTGTGTGTGTGTGTGTGTTCCCAGGGTGCAGAAGGCACGTCACATTCAATACTAGACACAGAGAACAGGGGAAGCTATCCAGAAAAATTCCATACTATCATCGTGTTTCTAAAAGGCGGTTCTCTCCCCTTAATTATTCAAAGCTTTCGTCGAGTTTCCTCTTGTTTGAGGTTCTTCTCGTTGCATTTAAACAAGGATCCCGATCGACGTTCTTTTCCCCGACATACATTTTGAGTAAAACCTACACAGTGCGTCACCTCATTTCCAAGAAAAATGAAGGCACATAATGGACAGCCATCGCACTGCCTCTACCGCTCCCCCTAACAATGCTAGTCTTCGTTATGCTACATAATGATCTTGTGTTTAAAAAAATTGTCATGTGAATATAATACGACAAAACTGAAGATGAGACAACACTAAATGGACATTCGTAGACTGATGAACTGAATATACCAAACTGTTTCCCTCCTTTACTCTTTCTTAAGGTATAAAATGGATTTACTCTCTTTGCTTTTAAACAAAAAATTAGCATACGCTACAGAACTGCATCTCTTCTTGTGTATGTGAATACAAAACGTCAGACAGAGAATCAGCTCAAGCTGTATCTTCGTCATTGTCTCCTCGCTGAAGAGCACACACACACACACGCACGCACGCACGCACGCGCGCGCACACACACACACACAAAACTGCCAACTTGCACACACAAAAAGCTACCACATGCACGTTACCTTCGTCACTGTCAGTCGCCTTCACTGTGGCCACAGGCTGGGGGGCCGGGCGGGACTCGGATGGTGCAGTCTCGTACACCTGGCCCTGGTACATGGACTGCTGGAAGAGCGGGGCGTTGTCGTTGACGTCCACCACCGACACCCGCATCTCCTGGTAGGCCACTCTCTTGGGCACCCCGGCGTCCTCCGCGCTGATGTTGAGGGTGTAGGAAGAGCGGGTCTCGCGATCCAGCACCTCGTAAATGGTCAGAAGGCCTGGAGAATAGGCAGAATGAAATCGTGAAAAGTGTGAAGTTTTTCACGGTCGTTTGTTTGTCTGGAGGCTACATTCATTGTGTACAAAATTACCACTAGAAATTTGGAAACACGCGTTAGGTAATAGTTTTACCGACCGATTTTGTGCATAGCATCAAGAGGTACTGAAATAAGAGAGCATTCTAATACATGAATGTCTTGGAAATAAAGTGATAAATAGAGAGTATTCTATCTTCACAGATTGTGGAACAAAGGTTTCGCCGGTTGTCAACAGGCCTGGGACACGAAGAAAATAACATGACCAATAATTATAAAGAGCTCGTAATGTGTCAAGACAATCACATAGCATTTGTTTCGTGAACTTAAACGTCGAGGATGGTGAGAAAATCTCGGAAATAAAACGGTAGTGAGGGTGGTACAATGTTGACTAAAGTTTTGCTGGTTTTCATCAGGCATGGAAGACATACAACGTAAGAGGATATTTGGAGGACTATGTGTTATTCACTCCAGATAAGTATTGTGTGTGTGAAGTGTGGGGCTGGTATGGCGTTACTGAATTTCTTTTTCAGATGCACATGTTTTACGGTTTAGAGGTTCACAGTTAGTTAGTTAGTTAGTTTGTGTTTATAGGGTCCAGCGGACTACTAGGAGCCAAATCAGGACCTCAGCTATCATATCTAAGTCTCTAGATACAAATACCCACACTAGTATTAACACATCGCTTAAAATTTATGAGGACAAAAGCACAATTATCTGTTCAACTCCGACGACACCTGTATACATAATTAAAACACTATATTTTATAAAATAAGTTTACCTCTTTCAAAAAAGAAAAAATAAGATCTACTGAAATCTCACGAAAAAGAACTGATAAATCACTGGTGGAAAAGAACTTCTCTCTGATACACATCAAATCAGCACATTCTGTCAAAAAATGATTAACACTGAACAAGCTGTCACACGCAACACACCATGGGGGGTCTTCCCCTCTGAGTATCCAACTGTGCGTTATATAGCTGTGCCCAATATGTAACCGTGACAAAACCGATTCCTCTTTACGGTTACATACCACCGATGGGAAAGGATTGGTTAAATCTGGGCAAATTTTAAACAATTTATTATGAATTTGATTACACCATTCACTCAGCCACAGTTCACGACAATACAAACTAGATTTATGACGTAGATCAGAGTGAGGAACAAACTGCATAGGCCTCCTGGAAAGACTTGCACCGAGAGCTTGTTTGGCTGCTTTGTCCACCACTGAGTTACCATAGATTCCCATGTGGCTGGGGACCCACAAGAAAACTATATGCTTTCCCGAAGAGACAAGCCGAGTATGAAGATCATGAATATCAGCCAAAACTGGATGTGAAACTTCTCTTGTCGATAGAGCCGACAATGCCGACAATGAATCCGATAAAATAAGGAAATCATTCTGATCTGACCTGGACACCGCACTGAGGGCCAGATTTAAAGCCTTCAGTTCAGCAGTATAAACAGACGACCAATCCCGCAATCTTAACAAAGTAGGCTTCTGAGAATTGTTATCACACACAATGGCAGCTGCAGCCCTCTCACCTTTTTTAGAACCATCTGTAAAAATCTTGATAAAATCTTGATAAAGTTCACATTGCCCAAGATAAAGTTGTTTATATGCAGCACTCGAGGTGACCTCCTTTCGAAATTGAGTTAAATATAAATTAATCTCTGGATTGGCGACTTTCCAGGGAGGTACATCAGTCTGTAATGGACCGTCATCAACAGCATCAAGGTCAATGCCAGCTGCCCCGAAGTGGTTGGTTAGTTGGTTAGTTGGTGTTTATAGGGTCCAGCGGACTACTAGGAGCCAAATCAGGACCTCAGCTATCATATCTAAGTCTCTAAATACAAATACCCACACTAGTATTAACATATAGCTTAAAATTTATGAGGACAAAAGCACAATTATCTGTTCAACTCCGACGACACCTGTATATATAATTAAAACACTATATTTTATAAAATAAGTTTACCTCTTTCAAAAAAGAAAAAATAAGATCTACTGAAATCTCACGAAAAAGAACTGATAAATCACTGGTGGAAAAGAACTTCTCTCTGATACACATCAAATCAGCACATTCTGTCAAAAAATGATTAACACTGAACAAGCTGTCACACGCAACACACAATGGGGGGTCTTCCCCTCTGAGTATCCAACTGTGCGTTATATAGCTGTGCCCAATATGTAACCGTGACAAAACCGATTCCTCTTTACGGTTACATACCACCGATGGGAAAGGAATAGTTAAATCTGGGCAAATTTTAAACAATTTATTATGAATTTGATTACACCATTCACTCTGCCACAGTTCACGACAATACAAACTAGATTTATGACGTAGATCAGAGTGAGGAACAAACTGCATAGGCCTCCTGGAAAGACTTGCACCGAGAGCTTGTTTGGCTGCTTTGTCCACCACTGAGTTACCATAGATTCCCATGTGGCTGGGGACCCACAAGAAAACTATATGCTTTCCCGAAGAGACAAGCCGAGTATGAAGATCATGAATATCAGCCAAAACTGGATGTGAAACTTCTCTTGTCGATAGAGCCGACAATGCCGACAATGAATCCGATAAAATAAGGAAATCATTCTGATCTGACCTGGACACCGCACTGAGGGCCAGATTTAAAGCCTTTAGTTCAGCAGTATAAACAGACGACCAATCCCGCAATCTTAACAAAGTAGGCTCCTGAAAATTGTTATCACACACAATGGCAGCTGCAGCCCTCTCACCTTTTTTAGAACCATCTGTAAAAATCTTGATAAAATCTTGATAAAGTTCACATTGCCCAAGATAAAGTTGTTTATATGCAGCACTCGAGGTGACCTCCTTTCGAAATTGAGTTAAATATAAATTAATCTCTGGATTGGCGACTTTCCAGGGAGGTACATCAGTCTGTAATGGACCGTCATCAACAGCATCAAGGTCAATGCCAGCTGCCCCATGCAAGTGGGGCAAAATACGAATACCCAGTGGAGGAATCTCATTTGGCTTTAGATCATATTTGGCTCTAAAAGGCGGGTTCATGACAATATCATAGGCAGGGTTTTCTGGATTAGCCCTCAGTTTCAGATAGTAATTCATGGAAAGACACAACCTCCTTAGCTCCAGAGGGGGTTCACCAGATTCACATACAAACTCTCTTTTGGAGATGTGCGAAATGCTCCCAGAGCAATCCGCAGTCCTTGATGATGAATTGGATCAAGAGCTTTGAGGTAAGATTTTCGTGCAGAACCATATACCACACACCCATAATCTAGCTTTGGTCTCACCAAAGCCCGATACAATCGCAACAAAGTTCGCTTGTCTGCACCCCAATCAGTGTGACTAATAACCTTCAAAACATTCAAACCTGACTGGCAAGATTGTTTAATGTACTTAATGTGAGGCAAAAAAGAAAGCTTATTATCAAAAATAACCCCCAAAAATTTCACTTGTTTGGAAACTTTAATTACTTGACCATTGAGACTGATAGCTGGTTCTAAGACCTGAGATCTTTTCCTATGGAAATGAACACACTCTGTCTTAGTAGCTGAAAACTTAAATCCATTTTCAGTAACCCACTGCTGAACACGATTAACACACAACTGAAGTTGACGCTCAGCTGCAGCCAAAGTTTTCCCCTTGGCAGAGATGGAGAAGTCATCAACAAATAATGACTTATCAATTCCAGAATTTACTGACTGGACAATGTTATTAATCTTGAGATTGAACAGAAGTGGAGAAAGGATGCTACCCTGAGGGACACCCATCTCCTGCTCAAAAGGATCCGAAAAGGTCGAATGAAGCCTAACACTGAAATGCCTGTTAGACAAAAAATTAGCAATAAACATTGGTAAATTTCCTTTGAAATCAAGTGCCTTCAAATCCTGGAGAATTCCATGCCTCCATGTTGTGTCATAAGCTTTTTCTAAATCAAAAAGAATAGAAACTACATGTTCTCCATTAATCAAAGCATTCCTGATAAAAGACTCATATCGAACCAGGTGATCAGTAGTACTGCGGTTGTTCCGAAATCCACACTGGAACATCTAAGGCCCCAGACATCTAACTATAAACTGTTCATACAACTTGCAGAGATAACAGTTTCTAACTAAGCTCAACATAAACAATGACAACCTCTATAGTCCGAATGAACTCCCTAAGATAAAACCCTCTCAAAAGGTGAAAAATAACTGGCAACTATGAACTAAGGACAGAATAATGTAAGGTAATCTTCACTGGTTGAAAGATAACAATTCTAAGAGTGATTTAATACAGCACTGAACTCCAAAATTTGTTCGAGATAATTGAATCAAGCTGACGAATTTTGATGGATAGTAAACAGCTAACAAGTTAGCAACCTCCTTTTTATTAGTAATAATCGATCCATTTACTTGCAAACATTTTATAACTGATGTAACCGACTTTCC
The DNA here is from genome assembly GCA_033310375.1 of Conus canariensis. Classification (NCBI taxonomy): domain Eukaryota; kingdom Metazoa; phylum Mollusca; class Gastropoda; order Neogastropoda; family Conidae; genus Conus; species Conus canariensis. The sequence goes on along the minus strand of CM065720.1, from coordinate 68,053,173 downwards.
CTTAATCTTACGGATTAGTTTCCAGACTTTCCTTGAATTGACCTTAAAGGACAGATTTGAACAAAATTTTTCCAAGATTCTTTCTTCTTAGTTTTAAAAGTATACCGACACTTAGCCCTACACGCCTGATGTTTAACTTTGTTCCCCACCATAGGAAACCTAGCAAAAAGTCTTTGAGCACCTTTTCTCTTACCCTTCAAAGTTTTGCACTCTTTATCATACCAAGGGGTCTTAACATCATTTGGTTTATCACGGGACTTGGGAATAGCTTCCTTAGCACTCTCTACAATCACTTTAGTGAACTGCAAAACAGGATCATCATAACTCGCAACAGATTCATAGGCAGTCTACTTAAAATCTGTTGCTGATAAAGACTCCAATCTGCAGAGCGAAACTTCCATGTTTCCCGAGGGGACTCCTGCATTTGCTTTGTAAAATAAATAAAAATCGGAAAGTGATCACTCCCGCTTAGGTCCGAATGAACCTGCCACTCTAAGTCCAAAAATAAGGAAGGGTCGAAATGGACAAATCCAAGTGAGTCAAAGAACCAGAAGGAGAACAAAAGGTCGGTGAGCCTGAATTCAGAAGACAGAGATCATGATCCGATATAAAATCCTCAAGAACTTTCCCTTGAGAATTGGTGCAGTTACTTCCCCACTGTGGAGAATGGCCATTCAAGTCGCCCAATAAAAGAAATGGGCGAGGGAGCTGAGAAATTAAACCATCCAACTGACTCTTCGAAATCACAGAAGATGGAGACAGATACAAACAACATATCGTAACGACCTTGTTTAACGAGATACGAGCTGCCACTGCCTCCAGATCCGTCTGAAGTGGAATTTCTGTATGTAGTACCGAATTATGAATATAAAGAGAAACGCCTCTCCTTGAAAAGTCTGCAGAAGCTGGCTTGAGTAAGCAGGAGAAACCAGGAATCTCATGCTTCTTACTTGCAGTTAAAAGGGTTTCCTGAAGAGCAATTACCGAAGATCTATACTCTGTCAATAATAGCTCAAGGTCCCGACAATTTGCTTTAACTCCCCTTATGTTCCACTGGAGTATGTCCATGTTAGGTTGTTAAAAGAATATCTATCAGCCCTCTTCTCCAGAAACTTCACTGTCCACCAAAGAACTAAAACGGTTCTTCAAGACAAGGTCAGAAGCCGATGCTCCTGATAAATTTCTAAGTTGTTTGTTGCCATGCTTGGAATTTGCTCTTACTGGACTGAAACCTGCTGCACCAAATACCTGACTTCGAGATTTTCCCCTAGGAGGGTCTGGAGTCCGAAAAGGACGCTCCTCACTGCGTGCCTGTCTCGTACTGCTGTTATTGGCCTGTGAGCGAGGGGACATCTCTTTCCTCCGATCCTTCACCCCTGACCTCTGATCCACAGCACTTTGTACAACTGAAACACTTCTTCCCTCACCAGCAGGGGCTGAAGCCTGTTGTACACTGCTGGACGGAACACTATTGCATTTCTGAGACAAAACCTCAACTGATTGTTCAAGTATAGTAAGCCGATCCAAAACCGATGACAACAATTCTGTCAATTTCTTCTCCAGAGCAGTGAATGGAGCTGCTCCCAGATCATCACCCGATGACCGGTTCGCAGAATCGTTAACCACCTTCTGTGCATAAGTCGCAGCCGAAGGAGTCCTGGCCTCCACTAACCTTCTAGCCTCAAGAAAGGAACATTTCCTCTCAATCTTTACTTTCTGAATCTCGCATTCCTTTTTCCACACTGGACAACTTTTTGAATTTGCTGGATGGTCACCCTTACAATTGACACAGTATACAGCATTTATACAAGATTCATCATGCTTCTTCTGTCCACAGTCACGACAGATCTCCTGACCCCGACAAGCTCGGCTGGAATGCCCAAAGCGTTGGCACTTGAAACACCGCAAAGGAGATGGTACAAAAGGCGTAACTTTCACTCGGACATAACCCACTTTGACAAACTCTGGGGGAGATGGCATAGCAAAAGTCAAGAATAGCGTGTTGGTTTCGATTAAGTCACTTCCTTTAGAGATTTTAACTCTATGGACCTGCAGAACACCCTGACTTTCCATCTCAGTCCGAATTTCTGATTCAGCAACTCCAGCCAAGTCAACACATCTGATTACCCCTTTCGAGTAGTTGAGAAAGGGGTGAATGGAAACCTTAACTGTGATCTGCATGAGTTGAGAACCATCCCTTTTCAGCAGCAACCGAGACGCCGCTTCCGTAGCACAGTTAACAAGGTAACTACCAGATCGGAGTCTTTTGATCATTTTAAATCCTGTGGACGAAACTCCCTCGAACCACTTACAAACAGCGAACGGAGAAATCCGAGCAATGGATTCTTTCGGATCTTTTGCTTCCACTAAAAGGAAGCTTGGCCATGTGTTTTGGATACCCTTTCTCTTTGCCACTTCTCTTATCTCATTATCTGAATCTGAATCTCTATTCATAGTCTCGTCCATAAGCGTGCCATGTCCATCATCATTTCTTCTCTTTTTGTTAGGGGGTAGTTGTTTAGATGTCATAATGAAAGAAAAAAAACTTCACCTCCCCTACTCCCCACCCGCCATCGAGTGCCCACAAGGGCGATGCCCCTAAGCGGTCCTCCAGCAAAGGGAAACACCAGGGTTATAGTGCAGGTATACACCGCGTGGCACGCGCTCCACCCCATCCACCAGGCTCATGACCAACTGCCGGGAACGGACAGGAGGCCACTCACCTGGCTTCCAGGACAAGCAACGTGGGAGGTTCACAGGCTGTCGGAGGGTCTTGTAAATGTATACAAAAAAGAGGCACATAAATCAGATTATTTAACACAAGATTTGCCTTCGCTTGCCCCAGATACATGTTTGTGTGCGTGTGCAATGTGCGAATTCCGTAGATAATCATTCATACAGTCTGCCTGAAGTTGATGTAAATGTAAAAGGAATGCAACGTTTGACATTTGGCACTGTAGTTCTGAAAATATGAACTAACAAAGACACAAACAAACAAAAAACACGCGAGAGAGAGAGAGAGAGAGAGAGAGAGAGAGAGAGAGAGAGAGAGAGAGAGAGAGAGAGAGAGAGAGATTGCAAAGAGATAAGGCAGAAGTTGGAATTCGATCACGTTTATATTTTTTCTGCTTTTTGGATTTAAAATAATCATAGACGAGGGGGTTAATGTTCATTACACTATAGATAGTCTACATATCTAAAATAAATAAATAAATGAAACAAATCAGGGTAGGCCATTCCGTCTGTGACCTTGTTCATTATTGTTTCCCCTTTAATCAGCGTGCTATCTGTCAGTGAAGAGATGACGTTCAAAAAAATAAACAAAAACACAGGTTTTAATTTAGTCCTGGCTACAACCATGCAAGAACAGGTCTATGTTCTAACGTTGAAACAGGAAATGACTTCCGTGTTTCTAACATAGTCCAAAGATCCGAAAAAGCA
>CM065720.1:68034732-68044732 GCA_033310375.1 Conus canariensis | reverse complement strand
GGGCAGCTGTCCTCCGCCTTGATGATGATGGTGACGGTGTGGACCTGCTCGTAGTCCACGGCCCTGGCCACGCTCAGCTCCCCGGTCTCAGCGTCGATCTGGAAGTAATGCCCCGGAGTCACCTTGGGCCCTGACGCGGACTCGGACGCCACCGAGTAGCGGACGGTGCCGTTGAGGTCCGAGTCCCGGTCCGTGGCCACGAAGGTGTGCACGACGTGCCCGACGCCCGTGTTCTCCCGCACCTTGGGGAAGACCGGGTCGTGGTCGAAGACGGGCGCGTTGTCGTTGAGGTCCACGACGTGGATTATGACGCTGATGTTGCTGCTCCGAGGGAAGGCGGCGTTGCCGTCCACGGCCTGGATGCTGAGCTCATGGGAGGAGGACTTCTCGTAGTCGATCTCGCGCACGGTTTGGATGACGCCCGTGGCGGTGTTGACGGAGAACAGGCTGAAGATGTTGCCTCCCACCAGGTAGTAATTCACCCGCCCGTTCTCCCCGGAGTCTCTGTCCTTGGCCTTCACCTCGCCCACCACCGTTCCGATGGGCACGTTCTCGACCAGGTAGAAGTTCACCTCACGGGCGTGGAACAGAGGCGCCTCGTCATTGACGTCTACCACGCTGATGATGACTAACTGGCTCTGGAAGCGGCGGGGCTGACCGTTGTCGTAGGCGACGACCTTCAGGCGGTACTCGGTTATGGTCTCGTAATCCAGGACCTCTTCCGTGCTGATCCAGCCTGAGTTGGGGTGGATGTTGAAGTTGGTCAAGGCCACGGCATCGGATTCTTCTGAAAACGTGGGTAGGACACCGAGTTGGAGTGCATCAGAAATACTGAATATTGAGAGACAAAATTATGACCAATGGTCTGAATATGTGGACCAGACATCATGCTGAACTGAATCAACAATGCTGAATGTTAAAAATGACAGCAATATTTTGTAAAATGTGCCCCAGACACCATGTTCAATTGAAATTGAATAAACGATGCTGAATTTAAAGAACCAAAATACACACAGCGTTTTGAAAACTTGTGGACAAGAGACCATGATAGACTGAATCAGCACTGCTGGATACAAAAGAACAAAATTAAAGCCAGTGTTCTGAAACATGTGGATTTGACACCATGTCAAATTAAATCAACAATACTAAATGTTAAAGAACAAATTTGTAATCACTGTTCAGAAAATGTGGACCTGACATGCTGAGCTGAATCCTGAACGAGGAATGGCCAGTGTTTTGAAAATGTGGGTGACGTATCATGTTTAATTGATGCAATGATGCTGAATGCTAGGAACAATCGGATTACCAGTGAACATGTTTGCATCAGAGGAGTTGAAAAAGAAAGCTCAAAAGACAATATATACAGAATATTCCATTATAAACGTAAATAACTTTAAGAAAATAATGCAGAAGCCAGTCTCTACATTAACGTTGTGAACGTGACATAACATTGAGGGGGAAAAGACATTACTACAATCGTTTTAATGTAAATTTCGAAGAAAATGCGCAACAAATCACTAAAAAAAGATCAAGGAAAAAGAAAGAGAGAGAGTTTTTAAAAGACAGCAACAAAGAAAGAAAAAAGCTGGAAGAAAAGAAAAAAGGCAACAAAGAAAGAAAGAAGGAAAAATTAAAGGGGGGAAAAACGGAAGAATGAAAGACAGAAAGAAACAAACGAAAAAAGACACGAAAGAAAGACCAAAAGAAAGAAGGGAAACGAAGGAAAAAATGGAAGAAGAAAAGAAAGGAAAGGAAGGAAATACAGAACGGACAAAGAAACATTGTTGTGATCGACCAAGGAAACTCCCATATCAAGACGCACCTTCATCAAAAGCGAACGTGACGGTGCCGTTCTCGCCGGCATCCTGGTCCTGGGCCACCATCTTCATGACATGCAGACCCTTCGGGCGGTTCTCCGACACTGTCGTCTTGTAGCCCTCGCCCCCTATGAACTGTGGCCGGTTGTCGTTCTCATCCAGCACCTGAATCTTCACCACTGCGCTGTCGCTGCGCTCGGGGACCCCGGAGTCCGTGACGTACACGTTGAGCGTGTACTCCTCCTCCTCCTCGCGGTCCAGAGGCATCAGCGTGGTGATCTCCCCGCTGTACGTGTTGATGGTGAACTTGCTCTGCGGCACGCTGAACTCATACTGCAGCCGCCGGTTGTCGCCGGCGTCGCGGTCCGAGGCCGACACCTGCCCGATGTGGCTGCCTCGCGCCTGGTTCTCCGGGATGCTGAACTTGTACTCGGCGCGGGAGAACTCGGGGTCGTTGTCGTTGGTGTCGGTGACGTGGATGCGAATGTCGGCGGTGGCGGAGAGAGGGGCGGGTGTGCCGTGGTCGGTGGCGACAACGGAGAGGGTGTAGAGGTCCTGGCTCTCACGGTCCAGCCTGTCCCTGGTGCTGAGCACGCCCTGCACGGTGAAGATGCCGAACACGGACAGGTAAGGCGAGGCCTCCAGGCTGTACGACACCCTCCCGTTGTGGTCCGAATCCGCGTCCAGCGCCGTCACGTTGCCGAACTGGAACCCGATGGGCGAGTCCTCGCTGACGTAGAAGTCGTACACGTCCCGCGTGAACACCGGCCGGTTGTCGTTCACGTCCTTGACATTGACGGTCAAGGTCATGCTGGAGCTGCGATGCCCGCCGGTCCCTTGGTCCTCGGCGATGATGGTCAGCTCGTACGTGTGGCGGAGTTCGTAGTCCAGCTTGGTCCGGAGGAAGATCTCCCCGGTGAGCTCGTCGATGTCGAAAAGGTTGTCCGGGTGGGAGTCCAGGCGGTAGGTGACGGAGCCGTTGTTGCCGTGGTCAATGTCCGAGGCCTGGGCAATGTACACAGGCTCTGGGATGAGTGTGTCCTCGCGGACCTCGATCCGCAACACGCTGGAGGCCGGGAAGAATGGGGAGTTGTCGTTGACATCCAGCAGCGTGATGTTCACCTGCAACAGGTCAGAAGTCAGACACTTTACTTTGTGAATCATTCATGGACAAACTCTTCGACCTGCCCGCTTGGGACCTGCAGTTTCTTCATCTATTCTTCAATTTCAAGCCCACACAACAAGTTCTAGTTTCTAGTGCATGATGGACACAGGTCAAACACGTCTGTCACAACACATTCTTGTAAAGATCGTAAGATCTTAGCGAGAACTAAACGTGAAATTTTCTTCGTCAATCTCTAATTAGTTTATGCAATTTCATCCTTCATCGTATCTCGAGCCCACGAATTACAAACTGAACGCCAGTTATGCAATTTGTTCTTCATCTCTGTGCCAGGTTCTCAATTTACAGATCATTTAATCCTATTTAAAACAAACAAACAAAACAAGAACATGTCGACGCAGTTCCATCAAGTGTCCATCTTCATTAATTCTCTAATTCATGTACCATCACGACATTGTAAAACTCGTTACATCATTTCCCCCCGTTTTTCTCAAGTTAACAATTTCAAATAGTAGGCCTACGCTCCTACAATCACTAGTCATGCGATGTCTTCACGATCCTACAATCTCTAGTCATGCAATGTCTTCATTTATCTCTTGCCTCATGCACTCGGTAAAAAAAAAAAAAAGAGAGAGAGAGAGAGAGAGAGAGAGAGAGAGAGAGAGAGAGAGAGAGAGAGAGAGAGAGAGTACAGAAATGGGAGGTATTATGAAGAAACTGCATAATTCTCCATCTGATTCTCTGTCTCCGCTTCACAATTTCCTTCCAAATGGAATCGGTCAGGGCAGCTATCATATCCCCCCCTTTTACCACAGGTAGCTGTCGGTCCTCAGGCTGCCCCCGTTAATTGTGTTCCGCTGTTCACAGGTCAAGGTATTTGGACTCGATGTGCGGGAGGCACAAAAACCTGTCGTTAATCAAACCGCAGGGTACCTGTCCAACTTTTCCCCACATCTCTCTACAAAGGACGGGGGAAACGCGAGGCTGATCACACTGCTGACGACCTTACACTTCTTGATCCCAGCGTTCAAAGTTCTATTAATCATTCTGCCCTATCTTCTAGAGGAGAGAAAGGGAAAGAATGGTAGGTCTGGGTTCATGTGTTCCCCCCCCCCCTCTCTCTCTCTCTCTCTCTCTCAGAAGAAGAAGAAGAAGAAAAAGGCAAACTTGTGTGTGTGTGTGTGTGTGTGTGTGTGTGTGTGTGTGTGTGTGTGTGTGTGGAGAGAGAGAGAGAGAGAGAGAGAGAGAGAGAGAGAGACAGACAGACAGACAGACAGACACGCACGCACACACACACACCACACACACACACCACGAACTCAAGTGCACGTACCGAAGGCTCTGTATGTGAAAGTGTTTGTGTGTGTGTATGTGTGTGTGTGTGGTGTGTGTGTGTGTGTGTGTGTGTGTGTGTGTGTGTGTGTGCAAATGTGTATGTGCGTACGTGTGTGACAGTGTGTGAGTGTGTGTGTGTGTGTGTGTGTGTGTGTGTGTGTGTGTGTGTGTGTGTGTGTGTGTGTGACAGTGTGAGTGTGTGTGCGTGCGTGCGTGTGTGCATTTGAGCGTACATGCGCACGCCCGCATCTGTGTATGAGTATGTGTGTATAAATGCGCGCGTGTGCGCGCACACCCGTGTGTGTGATTGAGTAAGTGACAGACAGACAGATAGTCAGTACAGACAGACAGACAGACTGACGGACAGACATGTAGGCAGAGCGAAAATACGGAATACATATGATTTCATGCAAGTGCTAGGTGGACAAGGTTCGCGGGGAAAATGGTTGACAGGTATAACTCAATTCATTTCTCTCTCTCTCTCTCTCTCTCTCTCTCTCTCTCTCTCTCTCTCTCTCTCTCTCTCTCTCTCTCTCTCTTTTCAAACACACGGAGGCCTGAAAAGACAACGTTCCATCGGTCCCAGCGATCAGATGAAGCTGGCTCGGAACTATCTGTCGCACGCAAACAAGCAGGGCGAGTTGGGTTCTTTTGTCCAGAGTCGCTTCGCTTCCTTGCGTCTCTCCAGGTGATACATTTGAGAACCTTGGGAAGGGGGGAGGGGTTGGCGAGGTGGTTGGGAAGGGAGCTGGAGGCCGGAGGGGTGTGTGTGTGTGGGGGGAGAGGGGGGGAGAGAAGGGGCGACAGCGGGGAGCATGACATCCGACCGACCCTAAACCACCCTGTCTGTCTCGGCGGCATATGCTCAGCGAGGGGCGAGACAGTACCCCACGAGCACTCCGATGGCCTACCCGGGTACCGATCTGTGCAGGGCTGAACTGTCAGGGTGACTGGATCTGACCCTCTGATCCCCCTTCTCTCTCATTCGTCTTACCTGTCTCCTCCAGCACGGGTAGCTGTGGAGAGGACAGACCCGAGTGGAAGTCAAAACGTTAAGGATAGGCGAGCAGCCAGTCAGTTTGCAGATACCGCTGAAATTCCGCGTAGGTTGGCGTGAAGCTGCGTGGATGCACGAAAAAATAAAATTTAGCTTTGGGCACTTGACCTGACCTGTACCAAACGAAAATCAGTTGAGGCACATTTGCGAAGCGACAACTTAGGTTCAAGTTTCCTCCTAGAGACTGAGGATTTCACTGAGCAGCAGTGGACTGCTCTAACGATTACGGAGAAAAATTGAGTAGATGCTCGGTTGATCACCCGTATTGCACGTGTCTTCGTTTTCCAGTGACAAAAATGACAAAACTGTCCGCAGCTACATCCAGTTTCTTGACTCCCGTGCGAAACTTCTGACAGCGGCGGAACCGGCTACCCTCCCTTTTCCATTCTCTCTTCAAGCCCGATAGAAGAATTGGCATCTTCATTGCCCTGATGCTGTGGTCCTGGTGGTGCGATGGTAGTGTTTGATAGGTCACCAACCTCCGTTCTCAATGGATGGTTTTCACCGTCTGACATTATCGCCTAAGTGGTTTGACTGTTAACTGACCTGCCCCGTCTCCCTCCCCCTTTGCCCTCCCCCATCCCCAACTTGCTCACCGCCATCCTCCCACCACTCCTCCCTCCTCCTTTATGCAGCTAAGCACATGCCGGATAACTATATGCGTGTGTCCGTGCTTGGCGTGCGTGCTTTGCGTGCGTGCTGTGCGTGGTGTGTGTGTGTGTGTTGTGTGTGATTGTGTGTGCGTGCTGTGGTGTTGTGTGTGTGTGTGTGTGTGTGGTGTGTAGTGTGTGTGTGTGTGTGTGTGGTGTGTGTGTGTGTGGTAAGCCACGACGAAACTACCACTCTACCTTTTTCACTGTGGTGGTCTCTGCAGGCGTCGAAATAAATTCACTCTTGAGATTATGCATTACATCATACCACACATGTCGCCAGGTCGACGAAAACGAAGGTATACAACACGACGACAAACAGGCGGAAGAATAAACAGAGAAGAACACGCTGGATGTACCACGGGGTTGCATGGAGGGCGGACCGAGGATATGCAAGCACCAAGGGTATGGAACCACTCCACCTTTACAGCACACAAACGAAGAACCACTGCACACAAGACGAAGCAGCACATCCACCGACCTCTCCAGACCAGATGATTATTATTATAATGAATACTTATGTAGCGCCTATTCTCGGCTAGAGACCAAGCTCTAAGCGCTTTACAATCCACACTTGTTTACACCACGGTACAAAACAGATACAGTAAGCTTAAAATCAGAAACACCGATTTAGGATTTTCTTAGCCTCAAACTACAAAAGCAGTCCCATAGACCAACACCCTCAGCAGCAACGAGTTGTACTTTGTCCAGCCTACACTGACCTATCGACTTCCCCCTCTCAAAGTCCAGGCTAAGGCTTGCCTTCGCGACTTGCCGTCTGAGGAAGAAGTGCAAATTCCAAACCACCATCCCAGTTAAATCACCTGTTGATGACGACACTCAGCGGAACTGGTCGACAGCTACATGGATTCCCCATTTTCCTTGGGCAACCCAACAAACATGACCATATTGAGAAATGCTGTTTCCACGTAAAACTTAAAATCGCATGGTTGTGAACCTTCACCTTGGCGATGCACGAGCAATGCATGCTACCCCAAAAATCCACATTTCCAGAAGTTACATCCTCCACCCTGACAATGAAACCGACTCAACTGAACACCGACTGCTGCACGAAAACCTTTCTCCTACAGATGAATACCGTGGTGGTTGTGTGTGTGTGTGTGTGTGTGTGTGTGTGTGTGTGTGTGTGTGTGTGGTGTGCGTGTGCGTGCGTGCGGCGCGCGCGTGTGTGTGTAAAGCACGTGTGAGTGAGTGTGTGTGTGTTTGTAAAGCGTGTGTGTGTGTGTGTGTATGTGTGCGCACGCGCGCGTGCGTGGTTGTGTGTATGCATGTGAGGTGTGTGTGAATTTGTGTTTGCCCCGCGTGTTTGCTTGCATGCGTACGTGTGCGTGCATATGTGTGGTGTGTTGTGTGTGTGTGTGTTGTGTGCGTGTGTGTGTGTGTTGTGTGTGGTGTGTGTGTTGTGTGTGCGTGTGACAGAGGAAAAGAGAGAGAGAACAGACAGACAGACAGACAGACAGACAGACAAACAGCCTGGGAGACAGAGACAGACAGAGGGCAGACAGACAGACAGAGGGAGGGGGAGTGGTGGTGGGACTCCGGAAATGCCACTGAAATTATCAACACATTACATGGTTGACTGTTTTTTCTCTCACTTTCATCTTTGATTCGCACTTGCCTTATTTCACATTTATATCATTTACCAGAAACATGTCAATTTCAGTTGATCAGAGTCAATCCCCCCCCCTCTCTCTCTCTCCTCTCTCTCGTAAAACGCAAATTGGTGAAGAGACACAAAACACAAGTACTAAAACAACAACGACTACGACGACAATTACCACTACCACGACAACAGCTACTGCTATAAACATTTCCACAGTTGGAAGACACGAAAAGCCATCTAACAGAAGAAATCACAACACACACACACACACACACACACACACACACACACCACACACACACACACACACACACCAGTGGTGAATCAGCTGTTCATTTAGCATTCCAAACAGACTTCAGAATAAGTGACTCATCCAAACGCAGATGTTTCTGTTCTTTTTACCCTTACTCTAGGCTACTCGCTACCAGGACAGCTAAGACAACGAGGAGTCGGCGCTCCAATGACCTCACCGCTGACTGAGCAATATTTATTTACTGTGCCTCTTTAGACATAAAACTGAAAAAAAAATCGATCGAAGTCCGTCAGCGAACAAATGTAAATAAGTGAGGAATAAAGAAAATGAATACATACATTAAAAATTACTCAATCGCTGATCAAAGCTATCATTAGAACTTACAATTATGAGATACAAAACGGTTTTTTTGTTTTTGTTTTGTTTTTTTTAAATATAAAACAGGCCTAATCATGGTATGATGGCGATAGTGATGCTGTTTATATGCTTTTGTCAGCATCTCTCTTCTCTCTCTCTCTCTAGCTCGTTCTATCTTTCTCTCTCCCTTTTTTCTCCCCCCCCCCCCCCCCCTTATTTTTCTCTCCCCTCTTCCCTCTCTCCTCTCTCTCCTCCTCTCTCTCTCTCTCTCTCTCTCTCTCTCTCTCTCTCTCTCTGTCTCCCTCTTTTCTTTCTATCGCTGATTATATCTTTTCTTCTCTCCCTCTCCCCCCCCCCCCCCACTTTTGTCTCTTCCTCTTTCTCCCCCCCTTTCCCCTCCTCTCTCTCTCTCTCACTGCCCACGCACGCACGCACGCACGCACGCACACGCACATCTCCCAAATCCTGTTAAAACATGCACGATCACCTGTCGGTCTTACTGCCACCACATGATCTTCTCTTGGAAACTCGTGTTCCCCTATCCCTGCTACAAGCGAACCCACAAAGCCACTAATACCACTCGCCTCCTAAAGTCACTGAAAAAAAAAATGTCGTCCCCCCGTTCCCTGGACACTATCATTAACCCTAAGGCCATAATTACCCGTCTTGCTTGTAAAAAGGTAACGACAGACGGCCCATTACGCGCGTTGGACGAACACAGTCACGAGGGGTACTAATTGAAACGGCATTAGTACTGTGTCCGCCGGTTGTTGTGAGAGGGAAAGACAGGGAGGGGCGGGAAGCCGGGGAGGGAAGACGAAGGGGGAGAGGGAGAGGGACCGAGCGACTGAAGGAGACGAGAGGCAAGTAAGAATGAAAGAATGAAGAGGAGAGAGAGAGAGAGAGAGAGAGAGAGAGAGGAAAAGACGAGAGAGAAGAGGAGACAGAGACACAGACAGAGAGAGAGACACAGACAGAGAACGGAGGGGGGGGGGGGGGGGTAAAGAGGAAGACAGACAAAGGAAGAGGAAGGAAAACACACACACACACACACACACACACACACACACAAACACAGAAAGACAGTTTTTGTATTCCAGACCAGCCGACCACACAGGGCCTTTTCAGGGCATTTACCAAGCTAAGGGGGAAAAAAACCCTCATCCTTGAAAAGTTAGAAACATGCGAACACAACATTTACATATTTACAGCCAATAAATAACATGGAGCTGAACTACTGACACCCTTAAGGGTGGGAAAAAACTAGGGCGTGCTGGGGGCGCCACGCACTCCGCTTCATTTGTCGCCCAAAATGACATACAAAAAGAGAGAGTAACATTTCCAACGAAACGAACTTTAAATGCAACAGCAGCAACACGTAACAGAGCCATAAAGGCAAATACATACCGCGGAATGGACAGTTAGTGTCCATTGCGGACTGTGTTACGAGTAAGACGCACTTGGAACACTAGTATGGTACAAATGGTGACCAGAGAGGCGTAAAATAAAGTCTCTAGGGGAAGAAATTCTAGGGAGAGCTTGACAGAAAAACATCTTCAAAAAGAAGCCCCCAGAGAGACAGAGACAGATACAAGAGACAGACAAAAACAGGTAAAAAATAACCAGACAGACAGAGACAGAAACAAAGAGAAAGACAGATACAGAGGTCAGACCGACAGGCAAACAGACTGACAAAGACTGAAAACAACAGAGAAACGTGGTGAGGAAGGAACGATGGGGGAGAGTGGAGACAGCAGAGACAGTATGGGATTATCTACGTATAA
>CM065720.1:68029732-68032232 GCA_033310375.1 Conus canariensis | reverse complement strand
AGAGAGAGAGAGGGGACGGAGATGGGGATGGGATAGTAAGACACACTCAGAGAGAGGGAATCAATCAGAGACACCGGTGAGACGAACACAGCAAAAGACAATACTGCAACCACCCAACACACGAAAGACCATACTATCCCTATAACCACCCTAACAACAACGAGCAAATGGACAAACATCCCAAAACATTTAAAGCTCTTCCCAAAATTCGAAGTCTCAATAGCTTCAACCCATTTCACATCCATTCTTCCCTCCCTCCCTCTCCCCCCCCCCCCCTCTCTCTCTCTCACTAACTCACTCCCTACCCCCCTCACCCTCACCTGTGCTGTAGAGTAGAGCACCTGTGGCTGCGTGGTCTGTGCCCGCACACCCAGTAGCACGAACTGGTTGGCTTCCCGGTCCAGTGGAGCGCTGGTGTAGATGCTGCCCGTACTCTGGTCAATGCGGAACCAGTTGCGCGTGGCATACACAATACTGTAGCGGATGTCTGCACACCACAATAATAATAATAATGATGATGATTCTGATAATAATCATAATAATGATAATAATAATAATAATAATAATAGTAGTAGTAATAATAATAATAACAATAATAATAATAATAATAAAACAAGAAAAAGAACAACAGCAACTACAATGATCATAATAACAATAATAATGATAACAATGATGATGATAATAATAACAATAATAATGATAATAATAATAATAATGATAATATCATCTTACAATAATGGCAACATCCAAGCAATTCTACATACAGTCCAATATCACGTGTGAAAAGACTCCGACTTGAAGAAATCAGATTCAACTCTAACCACTGACAGTAGCGTGGGTATAGGAATCATATATACGGAGATTCATTTGCCCGTCAGCACACGCCTCAAGTTTTGACATTCACTTCGCTGCGGCAGCAGCGACTTTCTTCAAAGGAATTCCTCTGGAACAAAATCATCACTGCCCCCCCCCCCCCCCCGGGCTTTCGAGCATTGTCGATTTTGTGTAGGAATTGATGGATACTGCTATTTTGAAAACTGACAGACGAGAATGAGCAAAGGAGAATGAGATTTTGGGCAGTGGGACACGGGAGTGTGGGAAATGGGTGATGTCATGTCGGCAATAGGAGATGGGACGATGCGCAATGGGAAACAGAACTGTGCGAAATGGGAGAAATCTGTGGGCAATGGGAGAGGAACCATGAGCAATGGGTGAAGGAAAAATGGGCAATGGGCGATGGGATTATGGCCAACGGTAGGCTGTGGGGGATGGGCAGTGTGCAGTGGAAGAGGGTCTGTGGGCAACGGGTGATGTATGGCTGTTGGCGAACGGGAATGGGACTGTGTGAATGGAAAATGGTACAGTGAAGACCAGGTGATAGGACTGTGGGCCACGAGTGTTGGGGTGTGGACAGCGACTAAAGGGAATGAAGGCAAACGGAGATGAGACAGTCGACAATACCAGGTGTAACCATGCAATGGCTGGTGGGAATATGTGTTATAGGAATGTGGACAATGGGTGATGAGTATAAGGGCAATGTAAAAAAAAAAAAGCATACAACACACACACACACACACACACACACACACACACACACAAAACACAAACAGAGCCTATAAACATTTGTTTCTTATGAGTTACTGTCCCATGTTTTAAACTGCAGTTGGTCTTTGCATGAAAGAAACAAGAGTTGAGGCATGAGCGTATTTGCACGCAGGCATGTAACTAAACACACACACACACACACACACACACACACACACACACACACACACACACACACACGTACGGACACGTACATGCACACGCACACCGCCTCACAGACATCGTAAACCGCGCAGAAACATCAAACCTCATTTTTAAAACCTAATGCCTGTTCAAACAGAACGACGACAAACTAAACAGAGATGGAAATCAGGGACAGAAAAGTCACGCACTGTCCTCCGTCTCTACCCATCCCCCACCCCCTTCTGCCACCCACCCCAACCCCAAACCTCAACCCAACCCCCACTCTCGCCTGACCCGCTCTTTCTTCCCTCTTCCCGGTTGGATAGAGTTGAACTCAAAACCCAATTCTGCCAAACCAGCACCGGCAGGCCACAAACAGAGCAATGGCGAGGTACCAGATTGCCAACTCTGATACGCCTCCCAAACTCGGCTCAATTTACCCCCCCCCCCCCCCCCCTCCCTTCCGTCCCTCCTCCCAACCCTCCCCTAGTCTCGGCCTCCTCCGTTTTCTTCCCAAGCGGGCGAGAGAATTCTAAAAAGGTTAGGAAGTATCATGTCCGTTCGTCTGTCTGTCTGTGTTTTAGTGGTGCACGAGAGAATTCTAAAAAGGTTAGGAAGTATCATGTCCGTTCGTCTGTCTGTCTGTCTGTGTTTTAGTGGTGCACGAGAGAATTCTAAACAGGTTAGGAAGTACCATGTCCGTTCGTCTGTCTGTCTGTGTTTTAGTGGTGCACGAGAGAATTCTAAAAAGGTTAGGAAGTACCATGTCCGT
>CM065720.1:68012232-68022232 GCA_033310375.1 Conus canariensis | reverse complement strand
AGAGAGACAGACAGACAGAAGACAGACAGAGAGAGAAGAGAAGAGAAAGAGAGAGAGAGAGAGAGAGAGAGAGAGAGAGAGAGAGAGGAGAGGCACACATAAACATACATAGTTTCCATGTCGCATGAACATTGCATGCATACATGCCTGTATGTCACGCATGAAGCTGAAACACCTGGCAATATTTTGCATAAACGTGAAGTTCCTATTTGCTTGCTCAGTGCATACACTAGGCAAACTGCTTGTCTAAAGTCAATGTTGGGCACATTTCATGTTTACGCGTAGTACATAGGCTTTAAAAAAAAAAGAAGAGGAATCGACTTTTTAGCCCAGTGCTGCCTTTGTAAGAAGGGAAGCTGAGGTGTGGGTTGTTAAAAATATCCCTTGCAGCACTGTTGAAACAGGTGCGCTCAAAGCTGGCAGAATTTAACATACATAGAATATCTAAAATGAAGACTGTTTACACATTCATAGCTTTACTACTATAGCCCAGCCAACCACGCAGGGCCTCTTAAGGGCTGTCAAAGTCATGTGGAAAAAGGATCACATCCTGGAGAGAGAAAAAAAGCCATAAACAACAAACACAATGAATGACATGGGTGATGGCAGCTAAACTATCGACATCTTTAAGGTAAATCAGACTAGACCGTGTTAAAAGAGTGCCAGCCACTTGGCTTGATTTCTCAGTCTCAGACAGAGAAAAATCGCTGATAAAAGTATCGAAAACCATCTGAATATAACACAATATACCACACAGAAGACCGGCCATACTGGCACACAAACTCGGCAGAATGGACAGGGAGTGTCCGTCCTATGCAGTGCGTACGATTGCATTCGAAAGCTTACATCAAAAAGACTAGCATGCCACTTCTAAAATAATAATGTTTTTGTGATGAATGTGTCTATTTCGGGTGTTTTAGGCGATACATTGCTTCAGATGACAAAAATGTTGTTTTAAATACCATAATTCTGGGAAGAAAACCGTCGATCACCGGTGATCGAAATTCAAGGGAAAGAACTGCAGAGAGTTCAGTTGTAACAAAGGGGGAAGTGTACAAAAGACCTAGAGCAAAAACAGGAGAATGGTTCACAAAGGCAGAAAAACAGTAGACAACAGTAAAAGAAAAAAGAAAAGAAAAGGAGCAAGAGAGCTAAAATTAAAAAAAAAGAGAAGAGAGAAGAGAGAGAGGAGAGAGAGAGAGAGAGAGAGAGAGAGAGAGAGAGAGAGAGAAGAGGAAGTTAGGAGCACAGACTTTACAGAGCGCGGGAGGTATTTGTATTGACAGACACCCCGGCATCTCCACCGGAACAACATGGGAAGCAAGCGTGCGAACAAGCGAGAGAGAGAGAGAGAGAGAGAGAGAGAGAGAGAGAGAGAGAGAGAGAGAGATTTTTTTTTTTTTTTTTTTCAAAATTTCAGGTCCATAAAAGGAGAAATAGAATCAGTGCAACAGAAAAGGATTTCATTATCATCTCATATCAGTCGTCGGTGGGGCCACAGGTAAGTTACGATTAGATGTTTCACTTTTTTTTTTCGTTTTTGTTTATTGTTGTTTTTGTTGTTGTTGTTGTTTTTTGGGGGAGTGTTTTTCGTCAATCAGTGTCAGGAACTTTTCCCCTGGACAGCAGAGTATATCTGGATTTTTTTTACACAAAACATTAATCTGTTGTATTTTCCTATACAGACTTGTACGATTTGGTATCGTTAAAATCCTTGACTTGAAACAATGAAAACAACGACAGTTTTTTTGTTTTTTTTTTGTTTGTTTTTTTTTTTTTTTTTTTGGGGGGGGTGAGTGTGTGTGTGTGTGTGTGGTGGGGGGGGGGGGGGGAACAGGCATGACTTCAGTGTCACAGCCTATTCTCTTACCGTGGTAAATTCAGTATATTTCTTCAGGAAAGGGCATGCCACCGCAGCATGGCACCGCCTATACTTTTTTTCCTTCTTTGTATAATAGGCAGACAGGCAGACATATGGATAATCAAACGCACAAATAAAAGACGGAAATCAGATAGATAGATAGATAGGTCGATAGATAAACACAGAGAGAGAGAGAGGAGAGAGAGAGAGAGAGAGAGAGAGAGAGAGAGAAGAGAGAGAGAAAGGGAGGGAGGGAGGGATAGTTATACAGATAGATACATATAATACTACTGGTTTCCAACCAAAGACGATGTTCTCCGAAATGCTCTCTCTCTCTCTCTCTCTCTCTCTCTCTCTCTCTCTGTGTGTGTGTGTGTGTGTGTGTGTGTGTGTGTGTGTGTGTGTTGTTGTGTGTGTGTGTGTGTGTGTGTGTGCGTGTGTGTGTGTGTGTGTGTGGGTGTGTGTGAGACAAGCATGAGACGCTCACAGTGCGCATTATGCACATAAGCAGACTCACGTCAAACACATTTACACACACACACACACACACACACACGCACACACACACACACACACACACACCTCTGCTCTGCACCACCGTTACTCTCTCTCTCTCTCTCACCACACACACACACACACACACACACACACACACACACACACACACACACACACTCATGCTCACCCACCTACATCCCCCCACTTCCCACACACCACCAACCTACCTCTGTCCACCGCCTGCACCAGAAACTGGTAGCTGCTGTTCCTCTCAAAGTCCAGACCCGGCTGCTGAATGCACACCCTCCCGTCCGTCTCCCCTATCCAGAACTCGGGCGGGGCGTCGCCGTTACGGACCATCTGGTACGTTACCGGGGCACTCGCACCGCACTCGGGATCCGTGGCGGACACCTGCCAAAAAAGAAAACAAACAACAAAAATAACATTAGTTGAAGTTACATTACCGTCAACACCCGTTACCACAAAACGAATGAGATGGACACACATTTGGTGAGTGGCTGCAGTACAACACGTAAATCCCGAAGGCTCTTTCAACCAATCGAAAAGACGTTTACAGAATTTGGCGAATCACGAGTCCCAACGTTGGCATACTAATATTCGTAAATAAAAGACACAGAGATGAAAAAAAAAAAAAAAAACAGACGAAATTTGAACAATCTAGTTTCACATTCAGTTTCTCTTCCGTCTAAAATCTACTTCATTTTCGATACAAACAAGAGACGTGTTCAACGGCTCGATGTCAGACCTCTGTGGTAACGAACAGTTGGTATTCCTACCCCCACCCCTTCCAATCCCAACCCCTCCCTTCCCCGTCCCATGCATCCTAACTAGTAACATTCTCTGAGTGGGCGGTGGAGTTGTCGGTATGTTTGCTCTCCTTTACACATGCGCGTCAGAGGTGGACACAACTTAGGCAGCGTTCACGATTGCAGCGCCCCAACGACCCGAGGGTAACAAACCGAAATCGCCTCCCTTACCTAATTCACTCCCCAGCGGTCTGCATTTGCTCCCCGGTAGGATTGGGGTGGAAGTTGAGGCGGGGGAAAGAGGGAGCTCGCGCACGTGCTTATTATTCTCACTCGCCCGGGGAGTGACTTTGAGCGAGGAGTGATCTGCCACGTTACACCTGGATCAGTAGCAGTGGGTGAACTAGTGAAAAGATAAGACAGCGGACCGTGACAATAATTCAGAAATTAAAAAAAAGGGGGAAAGAGAGGGGAAACGAGAGGGGGGAAAGTGGATGGGGCGGGGGTGGGGGGAAGGGGTGGATGGGCGCTAACGCTCCACTCTTACCACTTTCAAGGGTGGGTACGTCGTCATTTGTCTCACTGCATATCATCCGGAAAAGAAGCAGTAACTTATTCTTTCACTTTTGAGACGAGGGCGGTAGGGGTGACGGGAAGGGAGAAAGAGAGGAGGGCAGACCAGTGGGCGACAATCAATTTTAAAATAGTGTGGCCAGAAAGTTCGGTTGTTGTTGGTGGTGTTATTGTTGTTGGAATGTTGTTGTTGGAGGGGGCGGGGGGGGGGGGGGAGGGGTCGTTATTCTTTGGTCAAGTTTATTTCCTGGGCGCAAGAAAGAGCCAGACTCCCAACTTCGAACTACGAACTCATTGTTCTACTCCCCGAGTCAACTTGCCTCAACCCTCCCCAACCCGAACCCCATCCCCTACCTCCCTACCCCTTCACCTACCACCACTTATACTCACTAAATACGCCAGCAAGTAACAAACACACGCACGCACACACACACACACACACACACACACACACACACACACACACACACACACACACACAACCATCACCACCACCACCATTACATCAACAACAAAACAGAGAACAACAACGAACAAGCAAATGCTGGTAGAAAAAAGAAACTTGAAAACGGGAGAACGGGATGAAAAAGGAAAAAAAAAAAAAAAAAAAAAGGAGGAACAGGATGACGACGAGGTGAAGGGGACGGGGAGGAGAGTGGAGGCGTGAAGAGTGAGGTTGCAAGCCTTCTCTCCCGTGGCACGTGCGCCGTCATTTGTCTCTCCGCAGATCGTCCGGAAAAGAAGCCGTAACTTATTCTTTCAGTTTTAACAGGGGGGCGTCGGGTGCCCGCCCGTCTGCAGACCATTTCTCCCTGTAGCCACACGATCAACTAGCTTGAACCAACAGTGTGTGTGTGTGTGTGTGGGGGGGGGGGGGGGGGGGGGGAGCGGGGGGAAGATAGATAACAGACATGGACAGCAAAACGGCGTTTCAAGTGTGAATGGGGGCAAGAGGAGGGTAAGGTGGACGGTAGAGGGGAAGGGAAAAGGGGTGGGGGGTGGGGAGAGACTGGAAGGGAATGGAGGAGTAGGAAGAAGATAAGGATAGGATGGGGAGAGATCAGAGGTAGGTATACTGCATGTTTGTTTATCAGAGAAGGGTATGCAGGTGCGCCTGCATGTGAAAAAACAAAACGGGAGAGACAGACAGACAGACAGACAGACAGGCATGCAGACAGACAGACATACAGACAGTCAAACAGACACACTCAAACAGAGAGAGACAGGCAGACAGATAGACAGATAGGCAGGCATGGCACACAGGTAGGCAAGTAGACACGCAGACAGACTGACTGAAGATCGAACGTATATTCTTTCCATATCTCTTTTCTTGACAGCCAATAAGCCAGGATTGGTTTTAAAAGTCTGACCTGATGGATTTCTTTTTACTACGTTGACGTATCGATAAAGAAATGACTAGTCAGCCGTACTTCAAACTGTGCAGTACATTTATCATAATTTTAAACTGGTGCAACCCTCACACAGAATCGATGCACTTCGCCCTTTCTGTCTGGTGTCTTTCGTGCAGCCGACAGATTTTCCCAACACCTGCGAACAGTTATGTCACCGATACGTCTGTCGTAGAGTTCGACGCAACTCATCTTCTCTCTCTCTCTCTCTCTCTCTCTCTCTCTCTCTCTCTCTCTCTGTGTGTGTGTGTGTGTGTGTGTGTGTGTGTGTGTGTGTGTGTGTGTGTGTGTGTGTGTAAGTCAGGGGTGGGTTTGGCGACAAAAGGAGTGACTGGGAGGTGAGTGAAGGGAAGAGGTGGGTGCAAAAGGTGTGGATGGGGTGGGGTGGGGCGTGTTCACCTCGTGTGAATTTTTTTCACAGTACAATTCTTTGGCGGTATTCAATCTTTACAAACATCTTCATTGTCAGTAAAAAAAAAAACGGCACCCGAAGAAAGACGGAAAGAAAGAAAAGAACGAACAAATGCGCAAGTGAATGAAGGAGTGAAGCAACACAACACGAGTACAAATCAAACTGAATCCAAAGAACAAACAACTACACGTACTGGACATGGAATAGTCCTCTCTCTCTCTCTCTCTCTCTCTCTCTCTCTCTCTCTCTCTCTCTCTCTCTCTCTGTGTGTGTGTGTGTGTGTGTGTGTGTGTGTGTGTGTGTCTGTGTGTCTGTGTGTCTGTGTGTGTGTCCCCTCGATTTCAGTCCCAAACATCTTAATGAAGCACTGTCACTGAGTAGGACTGTCACAAGCACTGATTCACACCGTGTATATATACCCCTGCTTCATCAAAGTCAGTCAGACATTAAAATAATCTTTAGGTATTATCATAAAAACAAAACAAAACAAAACAAACAAACAAAAACTCATTTACTTCCCTTATAAGCCGCCAGCACACGTCAAGAAAATTAAGAAGAGTGAGAAAGGTACCCCCATGTCATATTAATCCATGATCTCAAACACTTTTTACAACCTACCATGGAATACCTGCCGACGTGCACATCAAACCAACCCACACAAAAACTCGGCCCTACCAATAAAAAACGTGAGAAGTGTGAACTTACACACGAAATCGCCCAGGCGTGCCGGAAAATCAGGGAAGTGAGAGGGTGGACGGAGGAGGTGGGGAGGGAGGGTGCACGGAGGGGGTGGGGAGTCTGGGGGATGGGGGAGGGGAGTGGGCGGAGAGGCGAGAAGAGCGGGGAAATGGGTTTACCTGACGCCACTGGAGGTACTTGCACCTGCTCACGGGCGATCATAAACCGGAGAGCCAAAACCTCCATGCTCTGAGTCAACGCACGTTTTATTTCTTCCAGGAGCGGACCATAAGTTTTGCAAGTGGAGTGATCTGGTGAAGGCATTATCTCCCTCTTTTTCTGTGGGATGATCTTTCAAAGTGCCGTCACGTTTTGGACACACACATGGATCATCTGGATTATCATCATTTTCATTATTATTATTAACATTATCATTATTGTTGTTGTTGCTCTTCTTCTTCTTATTATTATTATCATTATTAGTATCATTACTAATATTATCAGTATCATTACCAATATTATTTCTATTACAATTATCATTGTTATTGTTGTAATTGTTAATTAATTATAATAATGATCATAATAATTATACCTATAGTATCATAACAATAACGATTATGATCATCATAATCATACTAATAGTATCATAATAATAATATACAGTAGTAATAGCAGCAGTAGAGGAAGTAGTAGAAGCAGCAGGAGCAGCAACTGTATCATGAAAAAAGAGACATTTTGAAATCAAACCAAATGTTTTCATCAGATTGGCACAAGGCATTTTTTGTTGTTACTGCAAACTTTTTTCTTTCTACAGCTATGACGGTTTTTTCTTTCTTTTATTTTACACACACATGAAACAGCTGCTCTCCTTCCCTCTTTGATAGAAGCCAGTGTTTCTTGACAGAATAAAAACAAAATTTGTTGTTCGTATCTGAAAAAGAAAAAAAAAGTAACAGATTTATCTCTCTCTGTCTATCTCTCTCTGTCTCACACAAACACACACACGCGCTCGCAGAGAGAGAGAGAGAGAGAGAGAGAGAGAGAGAGAGAGAGAGAGAGAGACAGAGACAGAAGGAGAGAGACAAACTGAGACAAACAGAGAGAACATACGAAAAGAATCATGAAATAACGAGGGGGAAAACATATTTCAAATTCTTTACAACAAATCCAAACTGGCGTCTGCCTTCTCGATTAATTTTTTCTAGTAGGTCATCCACTCAGTAGACCCACTCGGATCGACCATACCCGTTCTACAAAGAAATGGAACCCTTTTTTTTTTTTTTTTTTTTTTCCCTCATCCATCAATAAAACCGATGATAAAACCGCCGCCCGCACGCTTTGAAGGGCAACGCCATCCAGCGGGGTGACTGACCTGCTCGCTCCCCTGGTCGTGATGATTAGTGCGTGGACTAGCCCCTGACCTCCCATAAAACTCTTGGACTGTGGTGTCCTGGTCACTGGATACCCACAGGTCTACCCATTGTCGGCTACACCAGGGCTACCCGGGCTTTGTCCACCATCGCCATCTGCTAGATATGGGTGTGGGAGGGGAGGAAGAGAAAGGGATGGGATGGGAGTGGCTGTCATGAAAAAAAAAAGGGGGGGGGGGGGGCGATGAATTTCCAGGTTAAACCTGGGGCACGCTAGGCAAAGGGCACGACCCCAGCGTCAGAAAGACAGCAAAAGAGTAGGACCGGACAGCAAGGTGAATGAAACAAAGAAAAGAAAG
Organism: Conus canariensis; assembly: GCA_033310375.1. NCBI lineage: Eukaryota > Metazoa > Mollusca > Gastropoda > Neogastropoda > Conidae > Conus > Conus canariensis. Next base: position 68,014,305 of record CM065720.1, on the reverse strand, counting down.
ACACAGCAGTTTTCAGTGGATCCAACGTCATAACGGAATCAAACCTCCTTCTTTAATCAGCAGATTGACTACAAATGTTGGCACCATCCTGTTCAATGTCTCCATATACGGTTTTCCTTTTTTTTTCCATTTAAACATACATATCCATCAATAAGCTTGAGTGTCTTTAATTCTCCTACCAGTGTAAGCTTACATAACTGACAGACGTCTTTCACGTCGTTCGGTGTCAGTTCCATTAAGGGCCCAGTCTTTATCTACTTGCAAGCAGCAACCAATTACATGAAGAAAATGCTTCTCAGTCCTTGTTATAACATTTAATGTAACAATCCCATCGACCGCCCCGAAACGATAATGCAAGAACGCAGGAGTGGGAACGGAAAGTGTTGCAATTGTAATATTTTTCGTGTATGGTGCACGAAATGGGTAACAATTGTTACCATTTTGTTTCGTTCGATGGATTATGAACATGAACAATGCAACAATTGTTACCTTTTTCGTCGAGATGGCTGCTTTGTTCTGGTTTCATCAATCGATTGCGACTGAATCCAAATGAGCATTAAAACTTGACTCTTTTGCTCGTGACGGATCATAAATCATATCATTTCTGTTGGTCTGAACTTTTGAGCAATATGTCACATTTTCTCTTGAAAGAGAGAGAGAGGAGAGAGAGAGAGAGAGAGAGATGTTTTCCTAGTGTCGCAAAATCTTCGAAGGGTTGGAATACATTATCACGCCCTCCCCTCTTACGCACAGAAAAAACATAACGGTGCTACATTTCTAGTGGTTAACGTACCCGCAAATTACAACATTGCTTCAATTTTCTTCCTCTTTTGTGGAGACTGCTGCGTTGTTACATCTTCGTTTGAATCAGGCCCTAGAGAACCATCCTGTTTCCTTCTCGCACCTGTAATGGTCTCCTGCCCGTTCAGCCCATCCCGGTCCATCTCTCGAATCGATCTATAGACCTCAAACAAGACCACAGAATGGGCGTTTCCCTGTAGGTAGGGAATTCCAGTCTACCACAGAAGGGGCAGTCAGACAGATGTTCAGCACACGAACATTTCTTGGTGAACCCCTCGCCCCACAGTTACTGAACATTAACGGACAGTTCGCTGGTCGTTAAAGCTTGGATGTTACCGGAAACCGAGGATGGGTGGAGAGCAAGGGAACACCACACAGACGCACGCACGCGCGCGCGCTCACACACACACACACACACACACACACACACACACACACACACACACACACACACACACACACACCATCCACAGAGAGAGAGAGAGAGAGAGAGAGAGGTGAGAGAGAGGAACGAAGAGACAGAGAGTACATGCGCGAAAACGCTATGACCGATGTCGAAGTTTATGTACGTACTTATGAAAGTGGAAAATATTTGAAGGAAAACGGATGAAGTGTGCAAGGAGGGGGACGCAGACAGAAATTGAGAAAAAGAAAAAGGAACGGGGGGGGGGGGGGGGGGGGGGGCACAAAACCAGTCACACTGAACGCCACTCAGAAGAAAAGACAGAGAATGAATATCGTAAAGACTCCTTACAATATTCTGTCATGAGTTCACTCCGTGCATCCCCCTCCCCCTTCCCCACCCCACCCCCGTTCTCCTCTACCCTCAACGTTCAGACTTCAGAGACACCGGCCACGCCCCAAAACATTGATGTTAAAAACAAAACCTGCCACCATTACCAACACCACCACCACTATCTCCAACCACCCCTACACCACCCACCCCTCTTCCCCACACCCTCCTTCCCACATTTCCATCAACGTGATGGACTTGATGAATGCCGCTGCCAATCGCCTGGGGGCCAAGTTTACACACACCACCGATCCAGTCCTTTTATTCGTGCGGCGGCACAATCTCGATGATCGATGGCTCGTTTCGCCACTTCCAGCGCTTGGCAGTTTTCCTATAGAGCCCAGCTTCCCACGACAAGACCCCTTTCAGGCCGGACTCGTTTCGCCAACTGTCTTTCCAAGGGGCGCAAGGTTCGATTCTATCGGCAGGCGGAGACACTGGGTTATGTTCTTCATGTTCGTCAGACACAGTGTTTTTCC
>CM065720.1:67994732-68004732 GCA_033310375.1 Conus canariensis | reverse complement strand
AGTCTGTGTCTCTGAGGAAAAACATATGCGCATTCCACCTGATATTGTTTTTTTTTTTTGTTTTGTTTTGCCTTTTATATATGTGTAGGCAAGTAATCTAGCCTGAAATTATGCGTCTTTTTTATCACGGGAAGAAAAATCACTAACTCTACACCAACAGGCATTTGAGAAACCTGTTCAAAGACCTCAATCCACAGGACATTTCATTAACTGACAAGGAATGTCCTACAGCTGTCCTTCCTCTGACGTCCAAAACCTATCCCCCTTAAATCGAAAAATTATCTCCTCTCAAGTCCAAAACCTATCCTTTCCTCTAAAACGAATGACACCCGCACTTCCCCCTTTTCCCTTTTCTATTTAAAAGTCCCTGAAACCCCCTTTTCCTTTCATCCAAAATCTATCCTCCTTACATCCGAAACGCATCCTTTCCCTTAAAAAGTCAACATCTTACAATGCCCCTTTATTCCTTTAAACTATCCTCTTCGCATAACTCTAAAACATAGCCATCGCTTTAGAAAGTCCAACACCTGCTCATTGATTCCTTTAAACTATCTCCCTTGCATAACTCTAAAACATAGCCATCGCTTTAGAGAAGTCCAACTGCTCATCCACTGAAACCGTTCAAATCCTAACCGTTCGCTTAAAATATCGCAATTTGCACTTCTACTTAACCTTACGCTTCGTTTGAAGTCCCCAAACCTACCTTTTCCCTACAAAGTCCTACCTTCCTTTAAAAACAAGTCGAAAAACATATACATCCCCTAAAATCATCCAAACCCAACCCATTTCCTCGGCAAGTGCAAAACCTCCCCTTCTCCTAAAGCCCACGCCTACGCTGTCTTGGTAGTCCAAACCGAAAACTCTTCCCCTAAAAAGTCTAAAACCTACCCCGTACTTTGGAGGTAAAAAAAAAAAAAGAGAAAGAAAGAAATCCTTTTCCTGCGCCTTTTGCTTTGGAGCTCTATGTAGATAAACAGCGGAGTACACACTGAGGCTAATAAGAGCTGACGCCGTTTTACAGATAAGCTGAAAATCAACATGTAACAAACTGGAAACAGACGTTTCTGAGCACCGTTCCTCACGGGAAAACGAAATGAGAATACAGCCACCCCGCGCATCAGTATGCAGCGCACTGACGTCATACTACGTTTCCTGCATGCAGGCTTTCTTTTGGATCATTGCCCATCGGGGGAGGGGAGAGGGTAGGGGGGCAGTGCGTGGTGGGGAACCGTGTCTCCTCGAGCATTCGCTAGCGGGGTTTGCGGAAACACCCGACCATTGCACACGCGCGTGAACACACACACGCACACTGGCATGCGCGCGCACGCACGCACGCACGCACGCATGCGCGCGCGCGCGCGCACACACACACAGTAACACACACACAGTCACAGTGAGAGAGAGATAGAGAGACAGAGACAGAGAGACAGACAAGACAGTGGGAAAGAACACTTTTGTGCAAATTCCAGTGTCTGCTTCAATCTGTCCCATTAGCCAGTCAGCCCAAAGTGCATGTTCAGAACGAACACAGATCCCCAGAGGAGAAGAGGTGACGGAAGACGAGGAAATGGAAATGAGGAAGAAGAGAAGGAAGAAGAAGAGGACAACGACTATGACAACGATGACGATGACGATGATGGGTGATGATGATGATGATGATGATGACAAGAAAATAGACAGAAAAGATGACGGAGATAAGGAAAAAGGTTGATGAAAAAGAAAATGATAATGATAACGATGACGAAGGAGAAGATGATGGACAGCGATGATTGTGATGGTAAAAATGAAGAGAAGGGCGGCGAAGAAAAAAAAAAAAAAGGGGGGGGGGGGGGTTATACGAGACCAAAGAATTTCTTCAAAACTGTCAAATGTTGAATATCAATTTCTCGCGCGCACGCACGCACGCGCACGCGCTAAATAGTGTAGCACACAGCTAGTCAACCAGAGCGTCGTCATTACATGCTGGGGGAAAGAGAGCAAGAAATGAAGTTACGGTGCTCCTATATACAGATGTATGCCCAAGATAAAATCCAGTCAGAGTTCTTTACCAACACACACACACACACACACACACACACACACACACACACACACACACACACACACAAAGTGTTACATTATTAGCTGATAAACTAATGGAAAAGGACGGCAGCGCTATAGCGCGCGTTATCCACCGCAATCGTGCACAAATGTTGTAACGCACAATCAAATAAGTAAAACTGGGAGAAAAAGCAACACTTCCCTCCCCTGGCTTTCAAGTTCCTGATGATACAACACACAGATAGTACGGTTGAGAGAGAGAGAGAGAGAGAGAGAGAGAGAGAGGAGAGAGAGAGAGAGAGAGAGAGAGAGAGGAGAGAAAATCACGAGAAAAATGAGAAAGGGGCAGGCGGATGGGAATGGGGTGGAGAGAGAGAGAGAGAGAGAGAGAGAGAGGAGAGAGAGAGAGAGAGAGAGAGAGAGTTCCACACTAAACCAGCCAAAAGTGGGGCGAAAGAAACCTACAAACAAAGAAGCAAACAGAAGGAATCAAGCTGGCCCTGAGGTGCCGTAACGAGCTGCACTACCAGTAGAACAACGCACCTGCTATGCAGGAGCCAGCCGTCACCCTGAACGGCACATTCCAGCAAAAAGAAACAGCATGTTCGTCAAGCTAATTACATCTCTCCCCCCCCCCCCCCCCTGTTGTGTGTGTGTGTGTGTGTGTGTGTGTGTGTGTGTGTGTGTGTGAGTGTGTGTGTGCGCGCGTAAATGTGTTGTGTGTGTGTGTGTGTGTGTGTGTGTGTGTTGTGTGAATCATGTGTGTGGGGTGTGCACCTATTCCCCCTTCCCCTCCCCTCCCCCTTTACCTCTCTCTCTCCCCAACTGGTCAAAAGCCGGAAACGTTTTTTCGTGACCCAACCTTTTCCCCCGGAAAACCCATTTTGTTTTCACATAGATCCCGACATACCTTTGGTATCGGAAATCTTTCGTAAATGAATACAGACTTGTTGATTAAGACAACTTGACGAACTTCACAGGTACACGCGTCTTGGCATTAATATTTAAGTTCTGTTTAAACCAACCATATCCATGTCTTTTGGCATTATCAGATATAGATCTGACAGAACCAAATGCATTCATGTCGTTTTGGCATTGATAAATAAAATTTGGTATAAACCAAACGTACCCAAGTCGTTTTGGCTCTGATAAATGAAGTTCTGTTTAAATCAAATTTTACAGTGTCGTCTTGGCATGGTTGAATAAGATTCTGTTGAAACTAAACGTAGCAATGCTGTGCTGTGGTTAAAAAAAAAAACTTCTGTTAAAAACAAACACAGCAATACTGTCTTGTGGTTCAATAAAGAACTGTTTAAACAAATTGTAGCAATGCCCTTTTGACATAGTTAAATACGATTGTTCCATCAAAGGTAGCAATACCGTCTTGGCAAGGTTACATAAGATTCCGTTTAAAGCGAACGTAGCAAAAATGGTCTTGTGGTTACATGAAGTTCAGTTGATACCAAAATATGCATAATGTGGAGACAAGGCAAAAAGTTGATGCATGTTGTTCGAATCAGTTATAAACGAGCGCCACTTGCGTCTGTGTGCCTCCCATACTTGGCACTGACTGGTGCCCTGTTCCGTCTCTTCGAATCACAAAGACAGCAGAAAATCACCTTCAACCAAATCCAGCTGCCTTGAGCAACATATGCCTCCCCTGACTGGTACTGGCTGGAGGCGACGTGCATACCCCTTCGAACCAGGCACCCCGGATGAGAACCTTCTGCCAATGCCAGGAGACAAGGAGCTCGCCCATGTTGGCCAAATCAGTTCCAACGAGCCCCAGTTGCGTCTTGTGTACACTCCCCATGATTGGGACTGGCTGGAGGAGTTCCTGCTCGCCCCTTCGAACTGCAGACATCAGAGGAGCACCGCCAGCCAATACAACGGACGCCTCCAAGCAGGGTGTCTGCTAGCGTGTCGGTTCGTCGCTGTAGGAGAGGAACGTTTCTTATCACGCAGCACATGCCGCACGTGCTGGGAAATGACGAAAATTTACAGTGTGTTGTCAGGACAAGGCGCTTATCAGCTACGAAGGGGGTGGGTAGGTGGGGAAGACGGGGGGGGGGGGGGGGGGGGGGGGGGTGAGAGTGGAGGTGGTGGTGGGGGATAAGGGTTTCAAACATGCGTAGCGGTGATGATTTTCTTCTCCAGATGCACCTGTTCCCCCTTCCCCTCCCCTCCCCCTTTACCTCTTCTCTCTCCCCAAAGCCATCAGATCTGGAATGTACGTTATGACGCATATGATCGTCATCCTGATTATATGACATCAGTCAGCGTTAAAGTCATCACTTTCATCCGGTGGCCACAAGACGGGAATGATCTTGTCCGATAAAACTGACGCTTGAATCATCGCCCAGAGAGACAGACAGTGACTGACAGTGCCAATGCTACCGCGGATTTGTACGGAATTTATTACGGACACGAGGACAATATTTCGCCATTCCTTCTGGTGATATTTCAGTCAAGGTGTCAGCAGCACCGTATGCGAGACTTTATTTTCTAAGTTATTTTCTTACGTGTTTATAGTATGATATGTTTTGGAATAAAATTCTGTTTAAAAAAGATTACAGCAACAACAGCAGCAACAACAACAGCAAAGAGCAAGAAAGCACTGGTTGAAGTAGTTTAAAGTCGTCGGAATTGTTTTGCTATAAGCTTTCATTGCCAGATTTGCGTTCTATTTAGACTATGCGCGCTAGAGTGAGACAGAGTACACACACACACACACACACACACACACACACACACACACACACACACACACACACACACACACACCTTTAAGCCTACATCCAAACTTTCCCAGACAGGGAGATTCAAGATTCAACAGAATCTTCCTACTTCAGCGGTGCAGTCAAAATCATGAACCCTCCGGTGCCGACGACACGATCCTCAGCAGGGGACGCCAACAGCCCTCCCCCGACGCTCGGGCACTAAAAGACAAGCCAGACACCCCTAAACCATTCCAGACCCCGGCCCGCCGCTGCTTACCCACTGGGAGTGATAAGTTAGGGCGTCCGGAGTGAAGCTAATTAAGCTAATTATCGCCCAGGGCCGATAAGATGGGAGGCTACCTGAGTGGGAAGAGGTTGGGGGGGGGGGGGGGGAGGGGGCGAGGTAGGCTGAGGAATGGGGGTGGGGATGCATTGTGTGCCCAGGGGTGTAACTCTGTGGAAGCACGGCCCCCAGCACGCTGCCCTTTCTGCTATCAGAACGGGCCGCACAAGGAGGCGACCACATGGACTTGGTCAACCAGGGGTCCGCAAGACATTTTTATTGTCGTCTGCGTTCCTTCTCGTTTGTTTGGCCTGCGCGACGTACTGCTGCCATGTCAACGACACACAAAACACAACCCCCCAACAACGATTGTCCGGAGCAAAAGAGCGCTGGCTGAGAGTTGAGATCATTTTCCACTCAAGATACGAGAAAATCTTACGTCCTGTCCGAAAACCCTGGGTACTTTTGCGTGAGAGGATTGTTCCACCACAGAAGAGAAGATAACATCCAAACCATTTGGAAATGACAGAAAATGGCCAGTATGGGTGTTTTCTGGATGCGGACTTTGGGAAGCGGCGGGAGGTAATTGAGTTCTGGCATTTTCTGAGTGGCCATTCCAGTGCTGGGGATGGGATTGTTTGGAAGTCATGTTACCCACCAGACTTAGGGCGTTGTCGTCGTTTTTCTCTTTCTTTTTTCTTCTTCTTCTTCTTCTCTTCTTTTTCTCCTTTCCTCCAAGTCTACTTAGTCTTGGAAACATGAGAAATAAACAAAATAATAACAGATAACCACCGCATCAGAGGGCAATACCGATGGTTTATCCGTTTGCCCCCCATGGTTGAATACAGGCGCTTTGATGGGGGGGGGGGGGGGGGGAGGGGGGGGAACCAGCTTAAGTTTAATGTTGGCCTATGTCAATGACAGAACAAGCAGGACACTTCTCAGAGCATAGTGTGCGGACTCAAAAAGGAAAACATGACAAAAAGCAGATGCTTGCAAGATAAACTATATGACGGCTCAAAGAACTACGAAAGCGAATCTGAGTTTAACAGTAGAACAAAACAAAACAAAACAAAAATCGAACGAAATGAGTAAATAAATAAACACATAAGCACACAAATAAATCAGTACATAAATAAACAATAAGCACACAAATAAATAAATAAAAGGCTAATAACTTTCTCAGCAAGAACCTCAGCATCACTCCCTATGAAGTCCTCCGAAAAAAAAAAGAAAAAAAAAGCGACAATGCAGCCCAGAAAATAAGAGAGACGGGACGAAGTTCAAGGAACTTCAGGAAGCCTAATGAGCAGCAATGCATTCATTGCAAGGCCTGGGGGATGGGGGTACGGGTGGAAGCTCATCTTATCAAGGCAGCGGAGCAGGACTGATTGCCTCAAGGGAAGCCCCCGTCTCTCCCGCCTCCCTCAGCTCCTCCAGCACGCCTCATGGCGCTCCCGACACGAGTCTCCAGAGGGCCGTACCGGGAAGCGGCGTCCAGAAAGTCTTCACATCCGACCAATCACCGGTAACTACCGGCTCCTCTTCTCCGTGCAATGAAATCTCCCCAAAAGCCAGAGTCCAGTCAAGCATTTAACGACCCGCGCAACGAGAGGGGGGGGGGGGGGGGGGGGGGGGGGGGGCTGTATTGGAGAACTGCGAGATCAGGATTGGAAAGGGGATTGGGGAGGCAATGTGGACGGGTGGAGTGGTTGTGGTGGTGGTGAAAGTGGGGGAGGGGTGGTGGTGGCGGATAAAACTAAACGAGACAGGGGTGAGGTGAAATCCCAGTCAACCCATTAAGACGTGAACTGTAAATGCGCGTGAATGAATCTGGCACAGAGAGAGAGAGAGAGAGAGAGAGAGAGAGAGAGGAGAGAGAGAGAGAGAGAGAGAGAGAGAAGAGACAGACAGACAGACAGACAGACAGACAGACAGACAGAGGACAGGCAGACGGAGGGTGGGAGGGAGGGGGAGAGAAGGGAGGGGATTTGAGAGGAAGGAGTTTGAAGGGGCATTGTGAGGAGACCGGTGGGGGAGGAGGAGGATGCGAGCTGAGGCTGGGGGTGGGAGGGGAGAGAATCATCACCAGTACCATCGAAGTCTTCCATTCTATCCATGGAGCGAGCCTGCTAGTAATTAGTTCAATCTGCTGAAAGAACGAGGACAAGGATCGTCTGAAGATCCCTCGTTATCTTTTCAATCAATCAGAGACGAAGCATTAATCGCCATTACACATCGTGATATCATTACCGCGCAAAATCTTTTACATTGATTCCATTACAAAAACTAAGAGAGACGAAATAAGGAAGGAGAGAAAGAGAAACGAAGACAGGTCAGTATCAAAAGACAATTATCCCTTTCATTTGTGATAGTTCTGTACATGGATCTCTCTTTCTTTTACTTATTGCACAGGAAACACTCTCTCTTTCTCTCTCTCTCCCTCCTTCCCTCCCTCCCTCTCCCCCTACTCCTCCCCCGTTTGCCTGTCTCTCTTTCACTCTTTCTACTTCTTTTTCTGTCCTCTCTCTTTCTCTCTCACTACACACACACACACACACACACACACACACACACACACAACACACACACACACACACACACACACACACACACACACACACACACACACACCCTCCCCCATCCTCCATTCAACAAGCCCCCACCCCCAAACCAAAAAACAAAACAAAATGAAACAGCAAGTAACTGAGACGGATGAAAGATCACGCAAAGTAGTTCCTCCTTTAAACTCCATTAATTGCTCCGTACGACTTCAATCCAAAGAAAGACAAGGAAGAAAGAAAAGACCAAAAAAAAAAAAAGGGAAAAAAAGGGGCAGGCAAGCCATCTTTCATTCTCGGCCGGCTTTTACCGCCAGTCTGCAGGGGACTGGAGCCCACGGAGCCCGATCCGGCCCTGACATCACAAGCAGGAACTCATCAATGTCAAGACAGGCACGGATCGAGCGAGGCCAGAGCTTAAAGGACTGGGAACAAGTCGTAAACATCGGCAGTTTCTTTTTCGCTCGGCAATTACCAGTGTTGTCAGGTCATTCAAGTCGAGTTCACCCACCCTGCCCTCACCTCCCTCCCCCTCCCTCCCCCCTCTATCTCTCTCTTTCTCTCTCTCTCTCTCTGTCTCTGTCTCTCTCTGTCTCTGTCGATCTGTCTCTCTCTCTGTTTCTCTCTCTCTTTTACTTCATTTTCATCAGACACGAGGGTGAAATGAACGAATCAGGATGTTGATCATTTCATTGACGGGTTCAATTATGTTGCGTTTTGAAATATATATTATCTGGATCCCCATACGCGCAATATTTCTTTTAGATGTCAATTTTTCGTAAAAAAATGACTTTAGATGATTAAGCACTGATAAATTTGCGTTTAATAAATGTTTATAAATGTTGCAAGAAATCTACATTTCAAAACAAAAACAAAAATAACTGTCAATAACAACACCAGCAACAAATCTCTCTCTCTCTCTCTCTCTCTCTCTCTCTCTCTCTCTCTCTCTCTCTCTCTCTCTCTCTCTCTCAGAGACCAAATGAAATTCGTGCATTGACCATACATTAAAATTTACTATCAGCAAAAAAAAAGTTTGAACAGACACGGTGATTACACTTCTTTTTTCAACATCAGATGTCCTCATGTATTTTCCTTATCATCCTGACAGTTTAACCGAAAACAATTCAACTGTTATGACAACATTTGAAGGATTTTATTAACACCTTTAATAATAAGATATTCCCTGTTTATTTTTTTCCCCTGAACGCTTGTCTGCGGTTTTTCCAGTCTTCTCTTCGAATCGCTCAGACTGGCTTCCCTAACACTATGAATTCGTCAAGAGACAACCCACCAGAGGCGACACTGCAGAGGTTTTTTGCATTGTTGTTTTTATTTCAGCCCCCGTGTGCGGGAAGCAGTCCACATCAGGACACCCTGTTATGGCCCGGGAAGCTTTAAGGACTTAACCAGTCGTAAAACCCGACAGATCCCTTCTCCCTCCCATTGCCTGGCTGTCAGACAGCGCGAATTGCATTCGCTGTCTATCGATGGCCCCGGACACAGAATGGTAAACGAGTTCCAATCGGAGCCGTTCAGACGATTTTATCGACTTTTGGTTGACTTCACTACTTGATCCTCATGTAAAAGCAATGTGTTGTGCCCCCATGCTTCGAGCCTTTTTTGTGCAGATCGACATGAAATAAAAATCATCTTTTGAATATGAAACACGAGTGCAAAGCAGACGTAGCGCAGATTTCACACTTTGGTAACTAATATCAAATCATAACCAACTTAAAAATGGTGAGAAGGAGAAGTGTTAAATGCTACAAACTCAGAAACACGAAGCGCTGAGTAATGTTCTTTTTTTTATTTTAAACTGGAATCTGCAATCTTAACTTTTTTTTTGTAATCTAACGCATGATTGCATAATTTGATTCTGAGTTACATTCTTTTCCCATTAACAGTTTATGTGATAAAACTGTTTAAAATGTATATCTTCTTCTCTTTTGAATATAGTTAAAAAAAATTAAGTGTAAGTTTTCTTCTCTTTTGAATATAGTTTAAAACAATTAAGTGTAAGTTTTCTTCTCTTTTGAATATAGTTTAAAACAAAGCAACAACAACAACAACACACATTTCATTAACTTCACATCCACCTTCCGACCTCCGTTAGACTTTTGGCAAGACATCGCTTTTTGAAGAAATCAGAAAAGGAAAAAAAAGCCAGTATGTACGGGTGAACCACGGAGCCAGTAGAAAATCTGTAACTAGTTTGTACTGCAGCTGATTCGCTATGATTTTCTTCTTAGAAGTCTGAAGTACAATTAAAACAAAAACAAAACTTTCGTTTTCTATTCTGTATTCCAAGAACAATGCGCTTTTTAACACTATCTCCTAATAAACAGTCCGTCATTTTTTTAAGATTAGCGTCTGGGCTTTAATACACTAGACGT
>CM065720.1:67977232-67987232 GCA_033310375.1 Conus canariensis | reverse complement strand
GGCCTTTTTACAATTCTGCCAACAACAACTACAATTAAAAAAGTAAGGTAACATCGAATTACAAAGAAGAAGAAGAAGAAGAAGAAGAAGAAGAAGAAGAAGAAGGGAAAAAGATGCAAAGGAAAGAGACCAAGAAAGAGAAAGACGGAAAGAAAAGGAAGAGGGGTGCAACTAAGAAGAACGAACTAAAGAAAGAAAAAAGAGAAAGAAAGAAAGAAAGAAAACAAGGAAAGAAAGAAAGAAAGAAACAAGGAAAGAAAGAAAGAAGAAAAAGACAAAGGAAGAGGAGAAGTAAAAGAACTTGAATAAGAAAGAAAGAAAGAAAGAAAGAAGAAAGAAAGAAGAAAAGACAGACAATCAGAAAGAAAGAAAGAAAGAAAGAAAGAAAGAAAAAGAACGAAAAGGAAGAAGAAAGAGCGGCAATTTCATCCAAGAAAAGAAAAAAAAGAAAGTGGGATGAGATTAGTTCTGGCAGCAGTTCAGATGACGGACAAAATCACAATTAAACTGGACTTAAAAGACCGACATCGACACCCAGTCACGATGCTGTGTTCCTCTCCACCATCATCAACAGTACCCGCGGGGAAATCACCCTGAAATGAAAACGCCCCCTATGAGTGTACTTTCACAACACACACACACAAAAAGTTTCTGATTACGTCACTGATTAGTGTCATCAAATGACTTGGTCGATTCCAACAACGCAAAACTAGAAACAAATTTAATCTTGCAGTAAGAGAGAGAGAGAGAGAGAGAGGGGGGGGGGTACGGGGAGATGGGAGAGAGAGAGAGAGAGAGAGAGAGAGAGAGAGAGAGAGAGAGAGAGAGAGAGAGAGATGTTTTGGTGGAATATTTTTGTTCCTTTTTACTTCCCTTCACAACTTGCAAATATAACAGAACAAAGTAATACAAGTACTTGTAGTAGTAGTAGTAGTAGCAGTTGGAGCAGCAGCAATGTTTGTTGTAACAGAAATAGTAACAAGGGGACACAAACAGTCCATAAAAAGAACATTTATAAATGTTTTGATAGAAGAAGATGGATGTTGCCACACATGTTTCTTAATTTTTTTTTTTCGGATTTCTGTCACTGTCATAGAGTCACAGTATTTATTTGTATCGCATATATCTTCACGATTTATATGGCGGTAACTGTTTGGGTTTTTTTCCACATACACGCGTGCAGAGAGAGAGAGAGAGAGAGAGAGAGAGAGAGAGAGAGCAACACACCAGCACAACGCCAGCTATGCCCGAAGCTCTCTACCCCGGAGACTCCGCACAATGATGGCATTCCGCTCCATACCGATTACATCACCATCACCGCTCTAATCCCCGTCCAGGGACCCTGACAGTAGGAGCCAGGCACTCCCAGACCGCGAGTTCAAACCCCCGAGCTCATCACGCCAGAGCAAAGGAATGGACCATTTGGACACGATTTAGACCCGGGGCCTGTCCCCCAAGCCGCCGCAAAACTGGTCGGCGTCCTCCATTGCCGAGCAGGCGCAGACCTGTGGCGAATCCTGACTCCCCACCTCATCCGTCACTAGGTGGGGAACTGGTGGCGGGGTGGTGGGGGGTGGGGAGTGACCATGGCGGCATGCGGCGCACAGTCCCACAGGTCCCCCTGGCGGCCAAACTCCGCGAAACAAACGGGGTGAGAACCTGACAGGAGCCAATAGCTTTGCCAGGCAGCTCTCCTCCCTTGAGAAATGGAGATGGGAGGTTTGAGGAGGAGGAGGAGGGATTCGGGGGGAGGAATGCGAGGATTGGGGTGGGGAGTGAGTAGGGGGAAGAGGAGGAAGCCACCCTCAGCCCCCTCCCTCCCTTACCCTCCCCTTTCGTCCCCCCTCCCGAGCTCACAAGCAGCCGGCTGCCTTCTGTTCCTTCCCGAGCCCGTACAGTGTATGCATGCATACTGGCAAGTTTCAGCTCTGTGTAGTTTCCTCGTCTGTTGATCCCGTTCGGCAGCGGGCATTGAAAGCAGATGTCCCTCTTTGTTGAAGGAGGATACACAACAAGTCTCGCCAGTTAACGCTTCCTGGCCCGCGCGGATCATCGCCGCTAACACGGCGCACCTGGGACTGATAAAAGGTCGACCGCGTCCCTGGGTCTGTAATTCCCGCTGATTATGCCCCTCACGAAACGTTGCCCGCATGAGGGAGCCGTTAACCCACCATGTGACGACAGCGAGCCTCTGTCTTGAAGGAGAAGAGAGAGAGAGAGAGAGAGAGAGAGAGAGAGACAGACAGACAGACAGACAGACAGAGACAGAGACAGAGAGACAGAGACAGAGAGACAGAGAGAGGAGGAAGAGGAAGGGGGCGGGGCAAAAAACAAACAAACAAACAAAAAGAATGGCGATGAATAAATAATTCCTTGCCTCGTGTTGCTGTGGGAACAGCTGACGATTCTCCCGGTTGTTCGGCCCCAAGAATATGAATATTCTTCCAGCAGAATGCACTTTCCATACCCCGCCCCTACCCTCCCCCCTCCACCCTCCTCTTCTCTCCTCCTCCTCCTCCTTCCACGTTTTGCGGCGTCGGTGCCAAGAAAGTCTGGAATTTAAAACTCCCGGGAGAATCGGGATGTTGGCAGGATTGATTCATCTGGTGCGTGCTGCGCTTTCGGTTGGAATCTCCTGAAACGCGTAATGTGAAGATTTGCAAAGTGCGTGGAGCAGGCTTCTCCCCGAGTTGTTTTCTCTCGTTTCTCGCCCGTCAGGTCTGGGTTAATGTGCTGAACAAGATCCGCTGAGCTTCCCTCTCAACAAACAACGAGATGGGATTGTACACGTCAAGAGTTCTCTGTTGGCTGACATGTATCTATCCAGTTAAGACCGCTATCGTTTCATGAATGGAGGGTGGGGATGGAGGGGGTGGGGGGATGGGGAGTGATGTGGATGGAGGCGGCGCCCTCTTCCCCTCCGACTCCCTATGTTGTCATATAATAGAGAGATAGACTGATAGACAGACAGATACATACAGACAGACAGACAGATACAGACATGTGGGTGGAGGCGCCGCCCTCTTCCACTCCGTCATATAATAGATAGATTGATTGATAGATAGACAGATACATACATACATACAGACAGACAGACAGGCAGACGTGCACACCCCTCCCCCACCCCCTCCCCTCCCTTCAAGAGAAACTGCATACTTATCTGTCTCTTTCTTCCTTACTCTCTCTTCTCTCGCTCGTCGTTTTGCCATGACGGTTTGCGTTTCTCTAGCTGTATGCCTGCAGTGGTGGAAGAGCTTCTTTTAAACCTCCTTCCCTCAAACCCCTTCTCCAATCCCCCCCTCCCCTCCCCCTCCTCTTCCTCTTTACTCTTCACCCTCTCAACCCCTCCGACTCCATACATTTGGGCTCAGGGAACCCGAAAATAGGCTCAGATCATATCTGGAGGCAAACATCCGCAAGGCGGTAAAAGGACCTCCAGCTAGGGCTGGTTTCGTTCAGTTTCAACCTGCACACCCCCTTTTCACTCCCCCCACCCACCCACCCCCAAACAACACTACCCCCATCCCCCATCTTCACCTCACCCCCATCCCCGTTCCGTTTACCACCCCTATCCCCAAGACCCCAAGCCAATACCTAGCACCAATATTGGCGCTGTCAGTGACCCCGCCCTTTGTGACCAGGGATCGGGAGCTGTTTGCTGCGGGATTATCCTCGCTCCCCTCTTGGTCCGACAGTGTACATGTTTCTTTACTTGTCCCTTCCACAAACCCCTGCTCTGGTCGGCCGTCCTTGTGTTACGGTCCTGCAGCTCTGCACCTGTTCTCTGTCTTAGCAGGGGTCCTGCACCTCGTTTACGACATGCCGTAAAGGCCGTTCTCGCTAGAACGAACCACGGGTTCGCGGATCTAGATCGTTAACTAAAGACGAACAACGGTTTCTCTCTTTAACTGAAACCCACGACCCACGATCTACTTTTAAGAGTTACGGCGAACAAAGAACTGATTCTTAAGTGAAGTGAAAACGATCTTTTCTCAAGGGAGGAAACTCAAACTGCTCGCTAGTGCTCAACTCTGATATATGACTATGCCTACTGAACTGGGAACTGTTTTGAACTGGCTGTGAAGTCGATTTTAGCAGCCTCTTTGAACCACATTCAACTGTATTCCCACAGCAGTGTGAATTTGAATTTTTCGGCAGTACCGAATGGAAATAATTCTTACGAAGCAAGAATAGAAATTCAGGTCAACCATCCATAAACTGATTTCAGTCCTGAAGCGTTGACACAAACTGATTTCCATTAACGGAGAGCTTTCATATGGTCATTTCCCTTTGCGCGAACCCAAACAGTTGGCAGAGTTTGTTGAGCGACCCTTTTTTCCACCGTGACCTTCAACGATCCTGGATGGCAAACCAAGACATCGGGCAATTAAAAAAAAAGAGAATATCGCCCAGATCGCGAACTAGATACACTTGGTTCGCGATCTAAACATTCGTTCAATTAGGAACGGTCTTAAAAGTCACGAAGACTGTTTGCCTCCAACCGCGTTCCCCTAAAACTAAGGGGCAATTATGGGGCTCATAAATTTCTGTAATGCCATGTGTTCTTTTCCGGCAATGATTTCAGTCTAGTTTTTTTTTTTTCAAATCGGGAAGATCTTACAGATGCTACAGGAATGCAGAGGTAGCTCTCTAGCCTTCCAGTACATCGATCCTGTCCGTTTTACAGAAAGCTGTCTTTCATGCAGCAGAATTGTTAATGGTATATATTTCACGTGCCATTTTCATGCAACTCTACCCTAACCAGTCTAGTTCTCTAATGACAAGTACTCCTCCGTATTCTCATCGTGTCACAAGATCAACACCTGTCGTTTCACGTTACTTGGAGTTCAGTTTTAAATGGGCGCGCGCGCCACACACACACGCGCCGCGCGCGGCACATAAGCACAAGCGCGCGCGCGCGCACACCACACACACACACACACACACACACACATTCTATGTCCCCTCTCCAGCCATCCACTAATTTCCAGTGCTCTCTCTCTCTCTCTCTCTCTCTCTCTCTCTCTCTCCTCTCTCTCTCTCTCTCTCCGTCCCCTCCTCTCTTCCCCCGCCCACTCCATCTCCCTCCTCCTCTCTCCACACACACACACACACACACACACACACACACACACACACGCTCGCTGCTCAGACAATAGCGCTGCGCCTTCACCTGCACGCCATCTGCACCCGGAACTCCGCAGGAAAGGAAGGAACGACAACAATGGAAGATTTGAAGCCGAGCAGATTGCGGTGACGGAGCACAAGGCAGAGAGAATCCTTCTCTTCACCTGTACCACACGTGGACACCGACATTCCCAGAATGGAACCCCCAGCCCGCACAGGGAGGGAGAGGAAGAAATGGCGGCGGCATCACAGAGTGGATGGTCGAGGTGACCTCTCCTCATTAGTCTGCTGTGTGCCGAGAATGTGGAATGGGGAAAGGGAGGCCACCTTCACCCTTCAAACGACCCTTGACGATTAATATTGGCAGAAGGCGGGGTTGAGGTGGGGCAGGAGTGGATAGAGTGTGGAATAGCAATAAGAAATAGACACGCGCGTGCGCACGCACGCTCTCTCTCTCTCTCTCTATCTTTCAATCTCTCTCTCTCTCTCTCTCTCTCTCTCTCTCTCACACTCACACACACACACACACACACACACACAACACCAACACACACAATAGAAGTGAGGGACAGAGGGAAGGACGGAGAAGAGGGGAAGGAGGGGGAGGGAGAGATAGGGGTGGGAAGAATGGGGGGAGGGGAGGGAGGAAGCGACAGAGAGAGAGAGAGAGAATGAAAAAGAGATAGAAATTGCCCATTCCTTTTACGTCATCATGTTCCTGAAGTGCCCCAAACACTGTAATACCCATAATGTCAAAAACCAGAGTCCTACACAGATCATCAGCACAGACAACCAGACAAACTAACCAAATGAACCACCTAACTGGTCGGAGTCAAAGCGACCCTTCACCCCCCACCCACTAAAACCCCACCCCACCCTCTTCCCATCCTATCTCACCTCTGTCTCTCCCTCCCCCTCCAACTCCCCTCGTCCCCATCATCAGCAAGTCTGAGATGGCTGCAGATTGGTTCCACCGCCAATAATCTTCCGTCCGTCAGAACAGGGACAACTGCTGTGACAGGAATTTTGAAGTGCAGTGCCCCCGGGTGCCAGGAGGTACCGCGCCTGTCTGGACCGATTAGCTGACGAGCGGAAAGCCAGACAGCCCCCAAGAGGGGGTATGAGAGAGAGAGAGGAGAGAGAGAGAGAGAGAGAGAGAGAGAGAGAGAGAGAGAGAGAGAGAGAGAGAGACAAAGAGAGAGATAGTGAGAGAGAGAGAGAGAGAGAGAGAGAGAGAGAGAGAGAGAGAGAGCGGGAGAGAGGGTAGAGAAAGGGACGAAGGGGAGGAAAAGGTGGTAGTGGGGGCGAGAGAGGGGAAGGCAAAATCCTTCAGTGAGTGATTAACAGAAAGAAAAAAAACCTAAGATGGATTGTTATTGTTGTTGCTGGTGGTGTTTTCTGTTGTGATTGCTCGGCGTTTGGACTCTAACATGAATTGTTAATGTGTCTATCGATTGCTCCTGCTGTTGCTGTTGACTCTTCTTGATGGTATTGCCGCTCCGGTGTTTGCTTCGGGCGTGTTGCTGTTTCTATAAAAGGGTATTGGGGGTGCGAGACAGCGAGGGGGAGGAGTCAGGGCCGGGAATAATGGGTTTGAAAAGACAACGAGAGAGGAAAAACAGAGAGAGAGAGAGAGAGAGAGAAGAGAGAGAGAAGAGAGAGAGAGAGAGAGAGAGAGAGAGAGAGAGAGACGTTATCAAAAAAAAAAACATACATGGTTGAAAATATACACATTTCATACACACACACCCTATGAAATGAATCCACTGGTTCCTCTCCGATTAGCCCAAAAGATTACCCTCCTCATTGCCCATTCTACCGTTAGATTTGTTTCCCCTGACACTGCTGGGATTGAACCAGCACCTTCTGGATAGGTGGACGTCTCAAGGCGTGACTTTCTGTACGGGCGTCTTACCCGCATCGCCATCGGAACCCGTTGTACATTGGGAAATATAAGCCTTGTGAAGTTCATCTTAGTTCCTCCTCGAGCAGATTCAACTGGAATCACCAGGGTTTCCCATTGGAGGCACGCTTCCTGTCTTCAACTGACTTACACCAGCTGTCTCCCACCACCATTCTGCGTCCCATTTGCCCTCACTTCCCTTTCCCCTCATCCACTTCCAAGCGGAAACACACTGGACATGACAGCTAAGGGCAGTGACCCCCTGTTCCTGTCTTGTCCAATACCACCGTTCACTTCATCAACGGGTCAGCCACTGGCTCCGTCACGTTCCATCCTTGACCATCGACATGGCTTTCATCAGAGAGATGCGAGCAGGCAGAATGAGAGACAGCGCCTTCCGTGTAGCGGAACGTCAAGGCTGATTGAAAATTGTCACCAGGCAAGCTACTGGCCCCTGTCTTGCACGTTTTCCGGCGTCACAAAGGCTACGAAAAACTCACTGCAAGATTTCCCGTGGCATCATGTGTGAGGGCAATGGATGAAGAGACTTGGAATGTTGAAACGTAAAGATGTGAGAATGTAGGAGGTCGTGGTTTGAGAATATAGATCGGCCATGACAACGACAACAGAGAAAAGCAGAAAATACTGTGGTGGTTATGTTTTCGATTTAATTCCTTCCCGCACGTTTTTGATTTAATTCCTTCCTCCCCCTCACCACCTCACCTTAAGACAAAGCAGTGCAAAGTACAGAGCGAAGAGTTGATAGGGGCATGGTCAGAATGAAAGCACTGTCTGACAGAGTACTAACAATATTCTTTTTATTCGTAGAACATGATCCCCATTGTCTGGTAATTGACTGTTCAAAGAAATGTGTAACTGTTTCTATACGCTCATGATCGACATCCTCCCCCCCCCCCCCCTTCAAAAAAAGAAAAGAAAAGAAAAAAAAAGTTTTCAAGTTCGTTCGGCGTGCAGCTTTGTCACCCTGACAACGGGACAACGGCAATGTTGCAGATAATGTAAATGTTTCGCTCATTAACTAAGTCCTCTATCGTTCTCTGATGGGCATTATATCGGTCTTAATTTACCCGCCCTCTCCACGGCATTCGCTCTTTCTCCTCCTCCCCCTTCTCCCCACCCCCCCCCCCCCCCCCCCCCCCTCCCTTTATTTACAGCCACATTGTCAAGCTTGTCCGATCGCAGCTTCAGCACAGGCTGTTCTCTATCAGGTCGACGTAAGACAACCCACTGGAGAAGACGTCGCACTGCGACGCCGGGTCATTTCGGTGATGTGTCCTGTGGCACCTTTTTGGGTCTAACTGTAAGTAGGACATCACAAAGAAATCAGCATGGAAAAAGGTATTGAATACGGAACACGAACGGAAATTATTCACCCTAAACTTGATGATTTAAATGCGCGCGTGCGCTCGCGCACACACACATACACACACACACGCACGCGCGTACGCGCACGCACGCACACATGCAAGCGCGCGCACGCGCGCGCGCGCACACACACACACACACACACACACACACACACACACACACACACCACAACACACACACACGAAATCGAGGTTAAAATGTATCCACAGTCTGAGTAGCTAGCTCTACTGTTTAATTACAACCTAATCATTGTCGGTCACATCAGTGCTGACAGTGGTGTAAGAACTGTGCAAAACAACATCTACCATATACTTATTGCTCGGTACTTCAAGTCCCGACATCACCACATGGGTCACCCTGAATGCTGTCATTAGTATGCTCGTTAAGTCTACCACCGCCCCTCCCCCTTTTCCCACTCTTCCTCCACCGCGAATGTTCTGCGTGCGTGTCAATCAGAGGCGTGTGCATGGATGTAATCAGACTGTAATTACGCTACAGAAACTGCCAGTGAACTGCGTGCTTGACCTTCACGTCCGTGACGTCCATTGCGTGGTGACGTTTTGTGGCACGAGTCGTCCGAGGCACGCGTGACGACACTGGAACGTCTCATGACTTGTAACGCAACGTGAAAGAGGTTCTGGGTCTGCTCTCCAGTGAGGTCGACGAATGAATATGTATTATTCAGGTGCGTCCATAAAACAAACCAGCGTACTATTTAAGAAATAAAGAATAAATAAATAAAGGGTGGAAGGGGTGCTCTGAAAAAAATCCGAACTATACCCATGTATATTATTCAGGTGCGTCCATGAAACAAACCGTACTATTTAAGAATTGAAAATAAATCAATAGATGGGGGAGGAGCGGTCTCAAAGAAAGAAAAAACGTCTCAACTATACCCATCCCATCCCTTTTCCACTTAACAGGTAAGAACAAAATTAATGAAACAACAACACAAAATAATGAAACAAAAACACAAATAAACCGCGTAAACATAAAACGTGTACATGAATAATACGAACAATGCATGCAATAAACAGCTCCTAGCCCCCCCCCCCCCCTCTCTCTCTCTCTCTCTCTCTCTCTCTCTCTCTCCTTCACACACACCCCACAAGAGAGAGAGAGAGAGAGAGAGAGAGGAGATCCCGTTGCACCACGACGCTAGTCCAAGGGTCGGTTCAGGCACAGCTCTGACAGAAATGAAAGTCATCATCTCTGACACACACGACAACAAATTACAGACCTCTGTCAGCAGGAAGGACGGAAGGTAGACAGTGAAAAGGATCAGGGCTGGACGGGGGGAGAAGTGGGCGGGGGTGGGGAGTGGGCGCATACCGGAAGAAGCCCACAGAAAAGAAGAGGGTGGGAGAATAAACAAGAGAAAAACATAGGGACACGGAGCAGAGATTGGGGACGCCAAGTGGGGTTGAAGAATGCCATGGTGTTTAAAAAAAAAGAAGTTGGGGAAGAGAGAGAGAGAGAGAGAGAGAGAGAGAGAGAGAGAGAGAGAGAGAGAGAGAGAGAGAGAAGAAAACAACACACACACACACACACACACACACACACACACACACACACACTGGC
>CM065720.1:67947232-67954732 GCA_033310375.1 Conus canariensis | reverse complement strand
CTCTCTCTCTCTCTCTCTCTCTCTCTCTCTCTCTCTCTTGCACCTCTCTTCCCTACCCCACCACTCCCCTCTCTCCCTTCATTATACACACCCTCCCTCTCCACCGCTCCCACCATGCATCTCTCTCTCTCTCTCTCTCTCTCTCTCTCTCTCTCTCTCTCTCTCTCTCTCTCTGCTTGCTGGACAGTGGCCTGGGGTCTTTGTGACTACCTAACCTTTTCCACCAGAGCCCTTTTCACAACATGAACGGTCCTGGGGTAGCTACAACAAACACGCACCTCCCAGGTCCAGGTCTCTTGCTCTAATGGACATCAAAAGAAAGCACTGACCCTGCTGCCATTGTGTTCTTGGTTGCTGGCAGAATTGTGATTAAAAAAAGAGTAAAAACATGTGTCATTCCCTTGACATGAGGTGGCTTTTCGTGCTTATACACTCCTCAAAAGAATATAACCGCCCCTCTGTGATTTTCTTCGCATTACAGAGAATCCAATGGATAAATCTTCAAATTCTAACTGTTCTTACGAAATCAAATCTACCACAAATACAAGCATTCGTTCGAAAACCTCCAACATTGTACAGTAACTCTGATCCTAGTTTTTGACGATCCATTTTTTCAAACAATCAACTTGAAAAAAAAAAGTCCGTGCTTGTTAACGACGATAAAGTTGCCTATCTTCTTTTCTTTCTTTACAATAGTCATATTTACACATACGTGTGATGTTCCTAACAAGAACTACAGTTACTAACGGGTGCAAAACATTTATCTACACAAACCTGACATCAAATCATAAAGGAACAGGTTCAAAATTGATTGGCACGTCTTTTGTTATATATCACAAAATAAGCAGAAACTGTGACAGTACAACAGAATCACAAATTTCTGTTTATTACACTCTGCTCCGTCGCGTTTACGTTGATTGTGACAGAGAAAGAAATAATGTCCCTATCAGTTCTAAATCAAGTCCTTATCAGCTTGTCAAATTCGTGCAGGTAAACGTTTTCTATGGGACGTTAAGTGACGGTGATTGACATGTTCCCTCTGAACGAGCTTTTCGAATTCGTCTCCCGCTTGCGACGGATGGTGTGAGCGACACCACACACGTGCAGTTGTCCTTCTTGCCCTACCACACGCTATGATTGGTTCAGGGCTGTATGCACTCACGTGTGCTTGTCACAGGAGCCGCTCTTTACAAGCATGCCACTTCGAGACTACCTTAAGGAATGCAAGTGGTCCTTCAATGTTTTTGAGCTGTATAGGTTGCCATTTCCCTTTCCCTCACTTCCCCCTAGGGCGTTTCAGAGAGTTCCACGCTAGAGCGGATCCCCGGTCAGAAAGGAATGCCGTCATTATAATGCATGACATTTTACATACTATATCGTGTGAACGAAGCATGGGTGAGGTTACACCGTCTCAAGATGTGCCTGTGGATGGATTCTTACTATAGTTCCAAGGTCAAGCACTTTCAAAATGTTAAAAATGATGGAGGACGAACTAAAGTGGGTGACACTACACACAGCATGTGCACAGAGACTATACAAAACTGGCCAACTCGTACCCCGGTATTCTATCCGGGTGTTTGTCGTAATACGTCTGGAATCTACTTACGGGGGTGGGGTGGGGTCCTTCCTACACAATGATGTGCATATTCTCTCTTTCTTTCCTACTGCCCCTTCCACACCTCCTCTCCCTCCGTTTCCCATCCCCACCGCCTCCGCTCCTCTTCGCCCGTCGACTCGCTTTTTATTGGAATGCGTGATACACACACACACACACACACAACACACACACACACACACACACATATATATATATATATATATATATATACTGTTTTGTTTTGTTTTTCACTTGTCCAGACGCTCATAACCACCCGTATTTTGAACGCATGTGTTATTTCAAAATTCACAAGAAATTATAAGCATCGAAGTCTCTCTCTGATCCTAGTGTGCTTCGTTTTGCCTGTCCGTCTATCTTTCTGTGTGTCCATCTCCCAGCGTTTCTCGTGAACCAAAACAAACGACAACCGGAATCTTATTAAACATCTGTTTACCTCTGAAGATGAAACATTAATACTTTCGTATCGACAACCTGGGTGTGAGCCAACAAATCTGGCACGCCTGTCACCACTTGGTGTTATTACAACGCACGCACGCACGCACGCACGCACGCACGCACGCAGAAAGAGACAGACAGACGGACGGACGGACGAACGGACAGACAGACAGACAGACATAAACAGGCAGACGAGCAGACAGACAGACTGAAGGATCGACAAAGCGGTTAAGAGCTACTCATGAGGGAGAATCACCATCAGCTCTCGGATCTGCTGGAATAGACAGACAGTTCCACCTACTCGAAAGCTCGAATTTGTAGGGCTGAAAACCCACCTCTGTGCCATCGGCAATAAACGGGTAGCCAGTTCACATCAGGGAAAGCTAAGGTAGCAGAAGGGAAGACACCGGTCCTGTCTTTCCAAATACTCAGCTGAAACTCGCTGTTTTCGTGTACCAACCGCGAGCAAGCTTACAAAATTCGGTGAACAGCTTAACCTAATATGTCGAATAAAAGAGACATACACGGAGAGCAAAGTTAAAACAATTTAGTCTCAAGTGCAGGCGAGGGGAGGGGGCGGAAAGGGGGTGGGGGGTGGGGGTGGGGGGCGGGGGGCGGTAAATGCACACGATCTTCCGTACAAGAACAAAGTTGCCTACGACGGCTGGGAATAAGAGAGAAAGCCTACTTCTGTGCCGACATTTTTGTTTCTTCCCCCCCCCCCCCCCCCACCCACACACACACACACACACACACACACACACACACACCATAGATCGTAAAGTCTTCTGACTTGTCTATAAAACGATCACGGTCCTCCGGCCCATCGGCTAAGAAACTTCAACCTCTTTTTAACAGCGGCAGAGAGAGGGAGACAAACGACGCACACAGCAACAAAATACAGGCAATCAGACAGCGAGAGCGCCACGCCTCAACTTGTTCAATACCAGCTCTGTTTTCTCATACAAATTGGCCCCTGCGGACAGTCTAGCAGTGAGTGGGACAGAAACCTGCCGGTCCATTCACACATAGGTTCTGTACGTCCGGGCCGGCTTCCATTCGAGAGAAAGGGCGGAGGAAGCTCCCCTCTCGTTTCTCTTTTCTGTGCCTCCCTCCCTCCCTTCCTCCGGCTGACTGTCCCGCCGGTTCAAGGTCCTTGAACTGTCACTTAACGCAATGAGCAAGTCCAATGAGTGCAAGGCTCATTGAGAGCATGAAAACATACACACAACATTCTCTCTCTCTCTCTCTCACTCACTCACTCACACACACACACACACACACACACACACACACACACACACACACACACACACACGCACACTAACACACACAAACTACTATTATCGAATTTCAATTTTAAGCGCATTTCAAAATACATCATAGTTTCCAGAAGTAATACAGTTTACACTCTAATGTGCCATTTTGACACCAAAATCATTCAGTTAAGCGAAACTAGAAAGTTCTATTACGTTTTGTTTTATTCAAAATTTCAAAAATCTATTTGTCAATTTATAGAAGGTCTACGTGATTTCAACAAATATTTCCGACACTAAAGATACGCCGTGATTTATGCCAAAACAGAGTTTACGAGAAAGAAAAAGTCTGTGAAAAAACAAACACATTCTGAATAGTTTATAAACACACTTTACTGGTTTGACAAAAGAACACACACACACACACACACACACACACACAACACGAAAAAACACAAATAGTACGCTCTCTTCCTCCCACCTGCTCTTCTCTCTCTCTCTCTCTCTCTCTTTCTCTCTCTCACACATACACACACACACACACACACACACACACACACACACACACACACACACAGTAGCAGCTCAGCGCCTCAGCCTGACAATATGACTATGCAGAGCACTCGAAAATAATACCCGACTAGACACTGTGGACACCGAAGACCCAAACACTGGACAACTTCAGCCAAACAGTGCATTAGCCTCAAGTTCCTTGACGCACCAACCAGACCAACGAAGGGTTTCGTGGCAGTCACAGGCTCTGTCAAGGCAAAGGTTACGTTCAGCGACAACTACTTTTCCCTACTCTCTCCTGCCTTGTCTTCCCTAAATTAAGGTCGAAGTTCCACAGCCTATTTTTCACAGGAGCGGTGAACTGTTTAAAGAATTGTACGAGGCACGGCCTTTTGGAAGGCGAGGCCCATTCCTCTCCTTGCATCATCTTTATCGTCCCTGATCTGACTTAGGTATGTATTAGCTGCAGTGTGGACAGAGAGAATTGTCAAAATCGTAAAGATCAAACCCCACGAATGGTTCAAACTCTAACCAACCATTTGACGAAGTATGGGCTCCCTAGAGCTTAATACCTGCTTTGTGTGTTGGCATAAAAGTGATAATGCACGTGTGGCGTTCATGAATACACTTGCGTCCCTTCACAATCTTCTCCTCCTATCCATATTCCCTACCCGCCCACCCTTCCTGTCCGTCCTCTTCTTGATCTCCATCCCCATGGAATGAGGCTGATAACCCGAGCAGGCGCTCTACCGCCTACCCAGATTGCCACTGGAACTCCCACAGTTATAACGTCAAAAGCATTAACAGGATGATAGTGGACCTCACACTAAAGAGAGTCTGTTGGCTGTAATGCAATCACCAGACGTTCTTCTTCAGCTGAAACTGATAACTAATAGTGACACCGTTAAAATGTTAACATTATTCATAATTCAAAAGAAATATATATAGCGTTTAACAGTAGACACATGCACAATGCTGAACTCCTAAAGGTTCTAATTTCCTTTAAGTAAGAAAACCACAAATTAGAAACACAAGCATATGTTCCCTACAGTTCTGAGAAGTTTGCCTCGTCCATCACATCATATTACACATACATCAGCCTGCTTCCGAATTGTGGACCAAGTGAACACCGGGGAATGAACTAGCAGGCTTCGCACAGGCTGTGAAGCATAGAGCAGGCATCATCGAACAGTGAAGCGACTCGACAACAGCGCAGAGTATCCTTCGGTGGGTCACCTCACAACAACCGTGCATGCTCCCTACAAACTGCAATGCTAGGTCTACCAAGGGAAGAGCTCGGGTGCGGCTGTGTTTGGCGGAGCCGAAATGAATGGCGCAGAAGAAATAAAACAGTTTGAGAGGGCACACCAAATAAAATAGCAATACATAAAAAAAACGAAAGCGAGATAAACAAAAAGGAAGCTATGAAGCGTAGGGCAAATACAACTTGTCATATCTTTCCAAGATAAAGCATACTGCTGGATAAATGGCACATGCAATAAAAAGTAGGGGAACGTAGCACTTGCTGAACGCCCCTAAAATAAATGTATGCCTGTGTCTGATTTGAGTGTCGGTTTCACTTGCTTCGCACGATCTATGATGGTACTTATCATCGAGTGAGAAAGGAAAACTTCCCTTTCTTTTCCATTATCGACTCGTCGAGCAGTCTGTGATTTGACATACAAATGGACGTAATCCTGTCGCAAATGACAATGAAAAAATGTTGTTTTTTTTCAATTTCATGACTTGTACTATTTACACTATTATTATTATTCTCTCTCTCTCTCTCTCTTCTCTCTCTCTCTCTCTCTCTCTCTCTCTCTTCCTTTCTTTTCTCTTCTCTTCTCTATTGTTCCTAGCATGGAGATACTGAGACCATTACGCCACTCATCTAAATAACCATCACATAGTTCATTATTATCATTATCATCCTGCTTTGCAAGTTCCCAATCTAACTTACCACGGATTCCATCCTACAGATCTGACAGTCAATGAAATGAATACAGTGAGTCTCAACAAGCAACCAACGGACACAGCAACTTCCCCGTCCAGTTAATGACCACGAGACAGACATCATTATCAAAGCTTTGGTCACCATGGCGAACAGAGACCCGGATTTTGCAAACTAATGGCCGGAGACCTCTCCTCGTGGTGGTCACATTCGGGATGAAAGCGGGAATGTAATGCCAGGCCTGCCATGCGTGACAAGGTGTTTTCTTCTTGATTACTCAAGCACGTCTGTCTTTGAAGTGTCGGGATGGGCGGCACCTACAGCAGAATCAATGGCGTCCACGTGTTGCCACGGTTGGCCAGCGCTTGGCATCTGATAAAGGTTGCGTGAATTATTCAAAGTTAGGGGGGAAAGGTAGCGTTGGGTTTCTTTGGTAAAAAGGTCTGAAGAGAAATATAGTAACAAGCTGATAAAGCGCGTTCTGTTAGTTTCACACACACACACACACACACACACACACACACACACACACACAACCAAAACCATGCACGTTTAAACACAGCTCCACAGCAACCAGTACCTGCACCAACAAGATATAAATTTGTGATCTACATACGCAGCGTGCTGCGCATGCAGGGTAAGCGAGGGCTGGTATTGACCGCGGTCGCCGAATGGTTAGACTCTAATTGATTAAGGATAATTACTCGAATTTGGAGAATATTCACGCTTGAAAAGTGTGACCAACGCTGGGGTCCGAATATCACGAAATAATTGCGGGCCACTCTGAGTGGCTGATTTGACGTGATATGCTGGCGCAAAAAACGCCCTAAAAACGCTAACACATGATCGGATACTATAGATAGATCCGTCCTGGGGAGGCGATCTACATTTGCAGCGAAACGTACCTCTAACTTAGTCACTCCAAGCGTTCAGTATACTCACAGCAGATCCATGGTAAGTCTATACATAATACGCGTAAAGTCTTTCCATCCCATCCCAGTCTCTACCCTGATCTCCCCCTCTCCTCCCGATCCATCCCCTTTGCCATTTTGGGAGTAGTGGGGGAGGGAATGAATGCAGTTTATGCAAAAGGCACATCTGACTAACACCAGAAAAAGTAGCCCTTCTACTTTTTCTGCTAACACCAACATCACCCCCTCCTCCCACCCAGCCTCCCTCCCCCGTCAGTCTTTCTCCAAATCCTTCCTTGGAATTTTTTTCTCTCTCTCACTGTCTTTAATCCCCTTCAGGGCGGCGTTTTTTTTTTTTTTGGTGTCATTTGCATGAATATTGAGGCTCAGGGGTTTACCGAGCGGTGAAGCGGAAGACATTTTGATAGATTTCTTTCAGACCACACCTCTGACCCACACCCGCCCACCTATCCACATACCCCCGTGCACTACCCACCTCCACCTCCTCCCCCACCCTCCATCCATCCCCACATCTCCCTCCCCGTCCCCCCCCCCCTCTCTCTCTCTCTCTCTCTCCCAAATTTCAGCTGCACAAGAGACGCATTCAGCGCTTTATATACTAGTTATAGGCAGGCGTGTATGAGAGACGACAATTATAGTTTGGTTCTTTTCGCGGCCAGGCCTCTATACAGACAACGAGGCTTAGCCGGGAGTTGGCTTGACAGGTTATTACAATCGCTCTGCTGGGCGCCTCCTCCTAGCGCTGCCTATAAGGCGAGCTACTTTTACAGCCGAATCGCGCATGAAATCCTTTTC
>CM065720.1:67912232-67942232 GCA_033310375.1 Conus canariensis | reverse complement strand
GGAGTGCGCGTGGTGATCACTCCTGTGCTGCTGTCAATCTCGAACCATCCCGACTGAGGACTCGAGCTGCTGTCGATCTGGTAGAAGATCTTGGCGTTGTCGCCTTCGTCCGAGTCCACGGCGGTGACGCGGAGGATGGAGGTGCCCACTTCAGCGGTTTCCTGGACCTCCCCGTGGTACTTGTTCTGGGGGAACTCGGGAGCGTTGTCGTTGACGTCGTCGATGTACACCTTGAAGGATTCCGAGGCCCGCAGAGGGGGGTTGCCGGCGTCGGTCACGATGATGGTGAGGTCATAGACGGACTTGACTTCGCGATCCGGGGGAGTGTTGACCACGACCAGCGACAGCACTTCGTCCGTGATCTCCAGTCCGAAGACGTTGTCCCCTCCCAGCAGCGTGACGTTGACGTCCACCTGCCTGTCCACCGTGATGTCTGGATCGTCTATCGAAATGCGAGCCACCGGAGTCCCTGCTTTGGTGTTCTCAGAAATATGGCCCTGCCTGTCCGCCCCCTGAAGATACACCAGTCGGATGTTGGCGGGTTGTTTCGTTGATGTTCTCCAGCGTGACGTCTAGCGCTGCGTTCCCGACGAGTTTGTGCAGGCCGTCATCCGTGGCCTCCAGAGTCAGTCTGAATAAGGACTGTGTTTCGTAATCCAGAGGCTTGTTGATGCGGACCACACCCGTCTGCGGGTCAATCCTGAAGTGATTCTCCGGGTCAGTCTTGCTGTCGATGGAATAGCTGATGTTTCCGTTGGGTCCGGAGTCCTGGTCTGTGGCCTGCACCTGAATGATGCTGGTGCCCATCGTGACATTCTCCGCGATCCGCACCTCGTACTTGCTGGTGTTGAAGATGGGCTGGTTGTCATTCTGGTCCAGGATGGTGATCTGAACAGTCATTTCGCCGGTGAGGCCCGGACCGTCCGTCGCCCTGATGATCAGAGTGTAGGATGATACCAGTTCGTAATCCAGCTGCTTGCTGACGGTCAAATCCAAAATAATATCAAAATCCCCCGAGGTCATATTTTGTAACGAAAAAACATTGCCTGTATTACCAGAAACAATTTCGCACCTTTGCGTACTGTTAGTACCCAGGTCAGGGTCATTAACACTCCCTAATGATTTCTTCACCCCAGACGGAGACGACTCTGAAAACTCTAACTGCTTGAAACTAGGAGTGAACGTGGGACTGTTGTCGTTGACGTCTGTAAGAGTCACCGTCACCACTACAGGAATAGACCTCGCCCGGACGACAAACACATACCCTTTGGGCACCTTCTCCCGATCTAATCTAGACTTGGTGGTGATGACGCCGGTGCTCATGTTCACCTTAAACACCTGCGTGGCATCGTTGTTGCCCGTGGAGAAAAAATCTATAAAAGGCAGCGCCCCGGTGCTTGGCGAGGTTCCAACCGTCCCAACCGTCGAGTTTTCGGGAATATCTTCCGGGACGGAGAACACCTGGTTGCAGCTTCCCTGTTCGCACACAAGTCCGGTAGTGCTGGCTTGAGCAGCAGTCAATGCCAAGAGGACACAAACGATTTTCATCCCCACTCCAAACGAGCATGACGTGAAGGGACTCCCGGGGGGAGGCCACTGCCCTATGTACAGTCTTGTCCTCGGCGGCATCGTGTATTGATCCGAGCTGCAGCAGCCACGGATGCTGACGTTGTGGGCCGATTGAAGATGCCGTAGGCCGGAAACCGTGGGGGTCAGGGTGGGCAGCCGGCACAGGAGGTGTCATAGTCTGCGCTGTTCACCATGGGGGCCTCGGGTTGCCTCCCTTCTGATCCCCAGCGGTATGCCTGCTGCTGCATCTAATCCAGCGTGTTCCCAGTGGTCTGGAAAGCAAAGACAAGAGTTCAGCCGAATATCACAACAGAATGTGCTGGAGTCGATAATGTAAAGAGTACAGGACATCAAGAATTTGATCAACACGCTCACCTATGGTGTGTTATAATGTTTTCTACGTTACATGTAACGAAGATAATCACAGCATGCAAAATCACAACAAGCAACGCATTTTCATTACTCTTCCGTTTAGCTTAAAAAAAAAGAAGCTCTTTCCCTCTAGTTGCCAAAATTATGTGTAATAAGAACAGAGAAGTATACCAACATGCGAATATATATTGAGAGAGAGAGAGAGAGAGAGAGAGAGAGAGAGAGAGAGAGAGAGAGAGAGAGAGAGAGAGAGGGGGGTTTTAAAACAATTACAATTTTGCCCAAAATCGAGTTTCCTGACGACGACATTTTTAAGCCTATGCATTTGGCTAAAACGCCAGGTTCTAGATCATCACGTGCGCGCGCGCGGGCACACACACACACACACACACACACACACACACACACACACACACACACGTGCAAATCCTCTCCTCTCCTCTCTCTCTCTCTCTCTCTCTCTCTCTCTCTCTCTCTCTCTCTCTCTTTCTCTCTTTCCCTCTGCCTCTCTCTCTCTCTGTCTGATGTAGAGTGTCCCCCGGGACAGGGTAATTGGATGGCCGCTGTGTGTCAGTCCAGCTAATAAATCATTTACCATCTCTGGAAAGGACAACTGACGAACAGACAGACAATGACAGACGCTGAATACAGATGGCATGGTATCAAATAATGTGACAAAATACATTAGGCCTTTTTTTTTCCAAAGACACGACAGGCCTAATACTGATCTAAAATCATCATCGTCTTGTTATGAAATTAAGAGTTTAAATTTGGCACATTTTAAGCGTTTCTGACGTCAAGTTTCCATGAATATCCTTTCCCGTCCAAATGATGAATGTTGTTTCTTCATTTTTTTTACATTTAATTTTATTTCACTTTGTTTATAATCAGTCTTGTCTTATTTCAAATCATTTTCAAATCAATTATTCTTTCTTTTTTTTTTCTTTGTTGTCTTGTATTGAAGAAGGTGATGCTTACACGTTGTGGTTAATTTTGATCTAATCCAATTGTCTTTTCAATTTGTTTTAATAGTTTTTCTACAGTTCATTGAAAGCAAGTAATCTGCATCAGACAGACCATTCATAATTTTAAAAGATCAATGTTTTAAAAAAAAAAAGAAGAGAGGAACAAAATCAATTTAGAAGGGAAAAACCCCTTCCCCTGGCCACTTGGAAGCTCTGGGTGTTAAACTAGAAATATAAGCTACAGTTGGGGACCTAGAAATCCATGCCAGCTGCCGGCAGATGAAAAGAGGAAAAGATTACAAATGCATCGGGAAGGAGCGGAGGGAGCGATGGAAAGTGGGGTGGGAGAAGGGGGAGAAGGAAGTGTTCTGGTCTGTTTCGCAAAAAAAAAAAAAAAGAGAAAAAAAAGGAAAACACAGATTTGCTCCTATGAAATAAATTTTTCACCAAGATTTCATTCCAATTTTCTATTATTAGCGAAAAAAAAAAAAATCCACGGTTCCGCAACCACATTTAAAGGATTCGCTCGTTTGTCACATGCCGTCTTTCAACCCAAGTCTCCTGAGCATCTGTTCCGTCGTTTTTGAAAACTGAGATGATTTGCATTTTTTATCTTGGTGACTCCTCCCTTTGATCCCGATCTGTACCATTACCAAATGGGTTCGTCGTTTATTGTGCATCTTTCCTTCCGTTGTGGTTATTGTTGTTGTTGTTGTTGTTGTTTATCGTCGTCGTCGTTATTATTGATTGAAAAAGTATGCAAGACAACAACAACATCAACAACAACAAACAAACAAACACACACACACACACACACACACACACACACACACACACACACACACACACACACACATTAGTTTCTGTAAATTTCTGCTGGCAGACCAACAGACAAATCAAAAACATCTATAGGTGAAAACATGACCTTTATGCCAGAGCTAAGAAGTAGACTATGGTCCATTCTACGTTGGTTTTTGGTTAGATTCGCAGGCAATGGCTCCCAGGAGCACGCTACCGTTGTATTCATTCGGGTTTGATTTTATCTTAACGTCATCATCGTAATCACCTTCATAGTTATTATTTCTATCGTCATCATCATCATCATTATCATCACCTTCATCATCATTAATTATTATTGTTATTATCATTTTATCATTATTATTGTCACTACTATAATTTCGATTGTTGTTGTTACTTTCATCATTATCATCATAACATACACAATTATGATAATCAACAATGATAATGACGGTGATGGTAGTGATGATGATGATGATGATGATGATGATGGTATTTTCTTCTGCACAATCACAAAAAAAAAAAAAAAAATCAAGTTCTATGGGCTCTACAATTAATGCTATAAAAGATAAAAGCGTTTATGAAGAAACATCGTTAACACAAGTCACAACACAAGCAAACAGACTGCAACTTCAGAGAGAGCGAGCAAGCGAGAGAGAGGGGGAGTGGGGAAGAGACGGGGGTCGAGTGAGAGAGAGAGAGAGAGAGAGAGAGAGAGAAGAGGGCGGGGGGAGGGGGAGACAGTGAAAGAGAGAGAGGGGGGGGGGATACGCAGACAGACAGACAGACAGAGACACAGAGCGAGAGAGAGGTCGGGGGTGAGACAGTGAGAGAGGGAGAGACAGAGGTGGGGCAGACAGAGTCTGAGACAGAGACAGATAAACAGACAGACAGACAGAGCCGAACCCACGGGATCATTAACTAGAATCCACATCAAAACCCTCCCTCTGAGTATTCACCTGCCCTCAGGTGATGCAGGCAAACTCAAGCAAAGAATGTTGCCAATGCTTGCATCTTTCATCTCTCTTTACATGTTTTCCCTTCCGCCTCTGCCCTCCACCACCAGACAGACATGCAGACACAGTCAGACGGACAGATAGACAGACAGAGATACAGACACAGACATAGAGACAGACAGGCAAACCGACAGACAGAGAAGATAGACAAACAGACAGACAGACAGACAGACAAACAGACCCGACTCCAGAGATCATCAACCAGACGGCGCATTATCCTCCCTCACAATATTCGCCTGCCCCCAGGTAATGCTGGCAAACTCAAGCAAAGAATGTTGTCAGTGCTCGCATCTTTCGTCTCTCTCTCTCTGTGCACAGCTTCCCTCTTAACTCCGCCCTCCACCACTAGACAGACAGACAGACAAACACACAGAGATAGAGATGGGGAGATGGACAACAGACAAAGAGACAGACTGATGGAGGCTGGTAAACTGGCAGTCAAACGAAAGGAAAGAGAGAGAGAGAGAGAGAGAGAGAGAGAGAGAGAGAGAGAGAGAGAGAGAGAGAGAGAGAGAGGAGGAGAGAGAGAGAGAGAGAGAGAGAGAGAGAGAGAGAGAGAGGAGAGAGAGAGAGAGAGAGAGAGAGAGAGAGAGAGAGAGAGGAGGAAGAGAGAGAGAGAGACGGACGGACAGAGAGAGAGAGAGAGAGAGAGAGAGAGAGAGAGAGAGAGAGAGAGAGAGAGAGAGAGAGAGAACGCCACGAATAATACAACAAATCCAAAGTTCCAGTATTATCAAAAAATTCGTGGAGAAAATACTATTAAGAAGACACTTACAAGTCATTTGGAAACAAAAGGTAAATCACAAATTGTTCAAACGCATTTCATTTTGAAAGCTGAACGCATCATATGCTCCCTTACGTCACGTCATCCCCACATCACTCTATCCACAGCCTCGTCCTGCTTCCTCTAAACCCTCCACCAACCACATTTTATGCTCGTAAATGAATGGATTAGCTGGTGTATACACACACACCACACACACACACACACACACACACACACACACACACACACACGCATGCGCGCGCACAAACCCACACGCACACACACACACACGCACACATACCTATACACACACGCGCGTGCGCGCACTAACACACACGCACACTTACACACACACACGCACACACATTCATAGACACACACATATATAAGCGCACGCGCGCACGTACGCATACACACAAGTACACATAAACATACACACATATGCGCGCGCGCATACACACACATATGCACACACACGCACGCGCGCGTGCGCACACTTACACACACACACACACACACACACACACACACACACACACCACACACACACGCACACACACACACACTCGCGCGCGCGCGCGTATGCACACAAGGACATACACACAAACACACACACACAACACACACACACACACACACACACACACACACACACACACACACACACGACTGAATAGACGACATTGTAAAAAAAAAGGAAACACACACACCAAAAGAAAGAAAAATAAGCACCGTGCGCCCATTAGCCATAACACTTTTAACATCAATATTCCTTTTCCCCGCAGGTACACAGTTTCATTTTTCTGTAGCTTACAGTTTTGGGAATTCAAAAACATTTTTAAAACATGCAGATACTACACCATAAAAGTCCGAATTTTGCATTTCTAACCCATACATGGACTGCCACAGGATCATGAAACAGCCTGTATTCAGCACCAAAAAAAAAAAAATTAAAATCATTTTAAAGAACACAATCTGAATTTTTTTTATGTTTTTCTTTTTCTGTTTTTTCTTTCCAAAAGAGAAAAAAAAAGTATTTTTTTGTTCATGATGCATTACTCATTATCATTTGCTTTGTCTTACATCGGCTGGACAACAAACAAGATGAACTGAAGAAAATGAATCTTACTTCAACCTTTTCTATGAAATCTGATCGCGAACTTTGTGAAATGACAAACGCGTTGGAAACGTGATGCTGAACGTGTTGGAAATGTAACGTCGAACATATTGGAGGTTTGTGTGATCTTGAATGTGTTGTGCCATACACGCTCAAGCGATTGCGAGTTTTTTTGTTGTTTTTTTTTCGGAACCACGAAAGGAATTACTTTTTTTCTATTCTTGTTGTTGTCGTTGTCGGTAACATTTACTACTGCTTCTTCTACTACTTCTGCTACTACAACTACAACTACCACTACTACTACTAGTACTCCTACTCCTCCTCCCCCTCCTACTGCTACCAATGATGGTGGTGGTGGTTGTGGTGGTGGGGATTGCTATTCGTGCTACGTCTATGACTGAAAGTTTTGTAGGCAGGTTTTTTTTGTTTTGTTTTTGTTTTTGTTTTTTTTTCAATTCAGATCATATGCCTTTCTTTCAAACTAGAGCGCGAACTTTGTGAAATGTCAAACACGTTGGAAACGTGATGCTGAACGTGGTGGAAACGTAACGTCGAACACGTTGGAGGTTTGTGTGATCTTGAATGTGTTGTGCCATACACGCTCAAGCGACTGAGAATTTCTTTTTTTCTGAACCACTAACGGAATTACTTTTTTTTTCTTTCTTGTCGTTGTTCTTGTTGTTATTGTTGTTGTCGTTGTCGTTAACATTTACTACTGCTTCTTCTACAACTACTACTACTACTGCAAAAACAACAACTACTAGTACTAGTTCTCCTCCTCCTCCTCCTCCTCCTACTACTACTACTACTGCTACCAATGGTAGTGGTGGTGGTTGTGGTGGTGAGGATGCTTGCTATTCGTGCTACTTCTATGACTGAGAGTTTTGTAGGCAGGTTTTTTTTTTGTTTTTTTTTTCAATTCAGATCATATGCCTTTCTTTCAAACTACAGGGATGAAATTGTTCATTGTTCTGATTTTTAATACAAATGAATCTATCTAAACAAACTATAACAGACATTAAAAATAGGAAACCAAAAAAAATTACAGTACAATTTTTTTTTCAAAAAATCGAAAAAAGACAGAAAGAACATGCACGCAACTTTCACATATTGTTAAATAAGTCGAATTAAACCATGTTGATTATGGCAAAACAAGAAGAAATAAATCGCATTCACACGTGTACACAGACACGTGCACGCGCGCGCGCAAATATACCTACACACACAGATAGGCTACCTATGCTGGGCAGATCGTATTCGGACAGCAGAAAATGGGAACCAATGGGTTGTACCTAATACAAAAAACAGATTTGTTACAAATTGTACAAACAAGCCCTCTTGGATATCATTTATCATGCATCTGATGAATGAAAGTTTCTACTCAAAGTTATCCGACAGTGGTTCTGTTCTGCTGACGTTTTATCACAATTATTTAGTGAAATTAATCGTTAAATGCTAATGAAATGCAGCATAATCTACCATGCCGTTGGTGTTTGTTGTCGATATTCCTTGTGTAACTGATAACAATGATGATGATGATAATAGTACTACTACTACTAATAATATTAATAATAATAATAATAATAATGATGATAATAATAATAATAGGCTAATAATGATGATGATGATTATAACAAGAACAACAACAATAGTAATGATAATGATGATAATACAACTGGTAGTTATACCCGTGTGAACATGACATTGTTTTCTCTAACCTATCGCAAATACGGCAAAGATTCATCGCAATTAGTATTGTGCTAACCCTTCCCGCCTTCAAGACTACGATACAGTATTACGTGCACATTTTGCATAATCAGTTTGATAAAAGATATTACTGATAAAATTATTTCAATCTCAGCATGACAGGACCAGATATGTATGCCGTGGGTAGGTTGTGTGTTCGATTTTCAGTGCAGAACGACAACAACTGAAGATCTGAAAGAGTTCACAACCTGACACTTTGTGAAAACTCTTGACGAAGACGAAGAAGAAGCTGAAGACGAAGAAGAAGGAGAATATATGATGATGATGATGATGATGATGATGATGATGATGATGATGATGTGGTGGTGGTGGTGGTGGTGGTGGTGGTAGTGGTGGTGGTTGCCTCGTTCGTCATTTCTTCAGATGGATTCCCCCGTCTCCTCGACAAAGGTGGCAGTACGTCGCAGTCCTCCGTAGAGCTTCCGGGCCACTGGTATTGGGTCGGGCCAGGTTTTCTCTCGGAGCACTTGGTGGAGCGGGCAGGACTGCAGCAAATGTTCTGTTGTCTGGCTGCCTGTTCTGCAGGGCACTGCTCTGTGTTGCCGATGCGGAGTTTAGGTGGTGGTGGTGGTGAAGAAGAAAAAGAAGAAGAAGAAGAAGAAGAAGAAGAAGAAGAAGAAGAAGATGTGATGATGATGATGATGATGATGATGATGATGATGAAGAAGAAGATGACGATGATGATGATGATGATGATGATGATAACAGCAGCAACAACAACAACAACAATAACCATAAAATCAACCACAGCATGCATGCAGCTACAGAGCTGGCCGCTGCACGCAAACGTTCAACATTTCTTTTCAGCAAATTTAGAAGCATTAAATAGTTCTTTTTCTTCTTTTTTGTAACAAGTAATTACACAAGTAGTACTTTACATCTTCCTTTTGTCTAGCGAATTAAAGGACATATCCATACTCCTGTTTTCATTAAAGGTACCCTATACTTTCTGGATTTCTCAAATAAAACCTAGATCTACACCCGTTCTAGCCAAACTTCCGGTAAATTGATTAATCTCACTATACAAAAAAAAAGTTTTATAACAACATATTAAGAACAATAACAATAGCAACAACAACAGCCCAGAACAAAAACATCAACATCATCGACACCAGTGCCAACACAACAACGATAACGACAATAAAAGCCTTTTCTGGTGATCTGATTTTCGCCCGCGAACGGGATTGATTCAACATCATCAACTTCAAAATTATTTGCAACACGTTTCGTCGAATCATTTTTATGCTTTAAAATGATATGTTGTCTCAGCCTTCTTTCATGGATCCGCGGTAACTCGTTTACGCCATGTCCCTCCCGGCCAATGACCGGAAAATTCAATTGCACACAAACGAAGTTAGTTTATTTTGTTTGTTTTCCGAAATGAGGTTTGTACTTGTCCAGGATCTATCAGCTCTTGAATAGCAAACGTTTCATTGTTACATTGTAAGAGATTACAAATATCTGCTGATATTTCATCTTCCTTTACAGACGCAAACTGTGAAAGACTGTTGCTGTCTTTGCTTTGATGTTAAGCCAGCATACGTTTCAGCAGAATCTGACTAAAATCACTAAGTTGAAAACAAAAATTGCAAGTTTCACTTTTAGGAGCCCTTTTTCATACTTCGGGTTGTAAGAGCGCAAGTTTTTGAGAAAGCAGTGAAACACAATCATTCACGATCATTCTAATGAGAGGGAAGGACGGGAAAAAAAAATACTGAGCAATGAGACACAATCATTCACGATCATTCTAACAAGAGGGAAACGCGGAAAAGATAACGATCAGTAAAATGTTTTCATTCACCATCATTAGAATACAGACTGGTGTCCATGCGATGTTCGCTCGATTGCCGATTGACGTAGTAAAATATTACTAACATAATAACTAAATTAGTGAACCTTTCCTCCTTCAAACATTACGCCAGAGAGGAACACACCGTATTGAGTGTTTGGTGTTTAATTTAAACCGTGTTTAATAATTACAGAACGGAAATGAACAGCTCATGGTGGTGGGTTTTTTTTTCAGGCTGAGCGGACAGGGGGGGGGGGTGGGGGATGTTAACATACTCCCCAAGGAAGCAAGAGAACTTTTTGGTCTGTAGTTCAAACTTCATTTGGGGCAAAGACCGATTTTCCACTTTCTATTAAAGGGCAAGTGATGACCAAGGCTGAGTGCTATGCACGTTGTTGTTGTTGTCGCCTTCCGAACGATAAATCGAATTCCCGTGTGCAGCACACACTTAAAAGAACCCGTGGCAAGAAGGAAAGACGTTTATCGCTCAAAAAGTCACCAGGAGAATCCTTTTTATAAGAAACTGTCAACAAACATGGTATGCAGACCGGAAAATGTGTAATGCTGTGTCATGGTCACTGTTTCTTGGGGAAAACAGCCCGAATTTCACACAAAACATCTGCTATGATGTTTAAGTTATGCAACCCAACATTACACAGTACGCCTACAATGCAGCGAAAAGCAATATATTTGCTGGTAGCTTACAAAATGAATTTTGAAAAATATTGCAATATTGCATTGTGCTGACTATTAGGTGGGGAGGGGGGGGGACTCGTTTTGTAAGAAAATGTAAAATTAAAATCACTTTTCGAAGACCTACATTAATTTCTATAGTTTGTATTAATGTATGCCATCAAAAGATCCATCACGGAGAAATCACCAACAGAATTATATTTAGGGCTAATTCCCTTCCAGATCCAACTGTATGGAGTCGTGTTCCATCAGAGAGAGACAAAGTACCAGCAGAATTATATTTAGGGCTCATTGTCTTCCAGATACAACTGCAAGGGGTCGTGTTGCAGTGCTCTGTAAGTCCGAAGAACGTATCGCCACAGCCTCCCAAAATTATGCACTGCTACTTTCTTTTTTGCTTTTGCTGTTTGGGGAAAGGCCTACTCTTTGCACCTAATAAAATGATATTAAAACTGGAACTTCTGAAATGGTCACCACAACTACTACTAAGTATCTAGAAAGTGCTGCTGCTACTGCTGCTGCTGCCTCTATTTCTGTAACATATTGCCCAGCTGCTATTGCTGCTGACAATTCTTTTTCCTTTCGGTTAAAACGACCGCTTTTACTGATAATCAGTGTACGGCTGATGAAGATGACCCTGTCCTCGATATTGCTGTTGATACTACTATAACTATTGCTGCTGCGACTGCTGGTACAGCTGTGTTAGTGCTTATACTGTTATTCTCTGTCACAAGTACAACATCAGCAAAACAGCTGCAACAACTATTATTTTTAGTAGTGGTGGTAGTACTAGCGTTGGCGCTACTACTGCTGTTGTTAATGTTACAGATGTAGCGATTAATCTTCAGCTGTTGCTGCAGCTTCTGTAGTATTATTACTATGACTAAATACCACAGCCATTTTTATGTGCTGTACTGCAATTGCCACCACACCAGCTCCATTGTCATACACCGTCATACACCGGTCACCAGCGGAACAATCACAAGTCCTAGTTTCTCCTTTATCAATTCTAGTCATGAAGGTCTTCAGAAGCCAGTAATTCCTGGTGATAAGAGAGAGAGAGAGAGGGGGAGAGAGAGAGAGAGAGAGAGAGAGAGAGGGGGGGGGAGAGAGAGAGACAGAGAGAGAGAGACAGAGACAGACAGAGACAGAGAGACAGAGATAGAGACAGACAGAGAGAGGGGGGAGACACAGAGAGAGACACAGAGAGAGGGGAGAGAGAGAGACAAAGAGAGAGAGAGAGAGTATATATCTTACAAACACGTTTAACACCTAATAGCCTTAGAAAAGAAAATAAGAAGATTAAAACAAAAACAAAACAAACCAAAAAAAAAAAAAAAACCGGGGGGCGGAGGTGAGAGAATGTTACAATTCTCAGTTCATGAATTCGTGCGTCGCCAAGCTAAGAAAACACCCAAAATATAAACGAAACAAACACACAAGAAGAAAAACACCGCCACTAGTCAGCACAACCAGCTGAGGACGCGGCATAGCCCTTGTCATTGGCAGGAACGTGGGCTGTCAAGCCGTCAAACTGCTGCCTTCACCCTTTCCCCCCTAACGAGTCGCGTCGAGGCCAACGGCTCCTGTTTGACCCCTCGATACAGCCCGACACCGCCACGAGCGACAATAAAACTTCCCCGCCATACCAGCCGGGAGAGGGAAGTGACAGAGGGTGTGGGAGGGGTGAGGGACTGGTTGTGTGGGTGTGTGTGTGTGTGTGTGTGTGTGTGTGTGTGTGTGTGTGAAAGGGGGAGGGAAGTCGGGGGGGGAGGGGGGAGGAGGGGGGGGGGGGAGCTAGCCAAAACGAGAAGGGTAAAAGGGGTGAAATGTTGGAAGCTGAAAAATGGATTTGTTTGTTTGTTTGTTTTCAGGGGGTGGAGATGGATGGATGCATTGGGATGGAGAGGACGGGTGTCTGTTTCGAGTGTTACTGATGCCGATTCATTCTCCCCACACCCACCCCCCTCCCTCCACCGATTCAGCATGGTTGATTTATATTAAGTTTGCATACTAGACTTAAATTCCTTCTTGTGGTTGTTGCATCTGTATGTGCATCTTTCTTCACAAAGTACTTTTCCTCTCAACTGGGCTCGCACTCAAATTATCAAATTAATAAGGACATTCACATGCACAGAGAGAGAGAGAGAGAGAGAGAGAGAGAGAGAGAGAGAGAGAGAGAGAGAGAGAGAGAGGAGTGAGTGAGAGAGACTCACACGCACGTGATGTTCGCCCGCAGCTCGCGGGTTCTGGTACAGTGGCAGCAAGTGAGTATACACCTCAGAGTTCTGGAGACAATAGATTCCGTGAATGCCAGACAAAGTGACACTAATTTGCTTCAGGACAGACTTCCTGCCACATTCTCCCGCTCCTCTCTCCCACTGACTTGCTGCTCAAAAATCAATACCAGGCTATTCATTGAACTGTATGTACTTTAAACATAATGGGGGAAAATATTGCCATTTAAATATCTATCGATTGATGGGTGGAAACAAAAAAAAACGGATTTGCCTCAAAAGTACAACAAAGGAGACTGTGTTGTTTGTTGGTTCATTCCATTTTACAGTCTGTTCATCTATGCTGGCGATTCAACACCCAAAATGAGTTTGAATATATGCATGTAGGACTATCAGGTGAATGGTTATATCGACTCTTCATGAAATACAGTCAGTACGACATCGAAGCTTGAAACTGAACTTCACTGTCCATTTCTAATATGTTGGGGAGTGGCAAAGAATGATGTTTAGCAATCTCCAGGAGTCTGGATTTGATAACAAATCAAGTACTATCAAACCGATCACAAATTTCATGTCGTCGTCACTGGCATTTTTTTATTTTCGTCGTTCGTATCATTCCAAATGACAAGATCATTGTTTTTCCCTAATCCTTTGTTTCATTGCAGCGGCTGATCCCGCTGTACGTGCCCCACCCCACCCTCCTGTCTCTTTCTCTCCCTCTCTCCCCACCCTTCCTCCTCCTGTCCCTCGCTCTCCTTCCAACTTACCTCGCTCCCTACCCCCCACCTTTCTCCCCCACCTTTCTCCCTCTCTCTCTCTCTCTCTCTCTCTCTCTCTCTCTCTCTCATTTTTTTCTCTCTCTCACTCTGTCTCTATGCGCCCAATTTCGAATGCATCCTTGAACTAATTTTTTTTCCTTTGAGTTCAATTTTACTATTTGGCCTCATCCATTCCCCCCCCCCCCCCCCCCCCTCTTATGTCTCCACATGCCCTTCCTCCACCCATCTCTCCTAAGTTACAAACTTTTCTTCGCAGCCTCCGCCGTCTCCTGACAGAATCCTTTACAATTTTCTCTTCCAACCTCCCCCCCCCCCCCCCCCCCCCCCCCTCCCCTTCTCAAAGAAAACACTACTGATATCACGCAGCCACGGTTCATTCTGTGTATAACGACAGCTGTGTGCACATTCAACTTCTCAGCTCCCACAATGAACACACAAGAAAACGGTTGTATTTAAAACACGGCCGCAGCAACAACAGCAGCAGCAGCAGCAGCAGCGGGAGGCACGCAGCGAATCAGCCGGGCAGCAGTGGATGGAAGTCAGTGGTAGTTCTACCTTGAGATCTTCTTGGAGACGTCACCTTCTTTGTCCACACGAGTCCAATCAATAGTACCTGGTCGAGTCATAACGACAGCGGAAGTAGAATACGTAATAGTCGTAGAACGAGGAAGGTGGAAGTTAGCAGCAGCAGCAGCAGCAGCAGCAACCGAAGTAATAAAACTTGTTGTCTTCGTAGTTGTCGTCGTCGTCGTCGTTGTCGTTGTTGTCATCGTCGTTGTCGTCGTGTCGTCATCGCTGTAGTAGTAGTCGTAGAACGAGGAAGGTGGAAGTTAGCAACAGCAGCAGCAGCAGCAGCAGCAACAGATGTAATAAAACTTGTCGTCTTCGTAGTTACCGTCATTGTCGTTGTCGTTGTTGTCATCGTCGTTGTCGTCGTCGTCATCGCTGTAGTAGTAGTAGTCGTAGTTGTATAGTAGTAGTCATATCGTAGCAACCGAAGCAATGGCGACAGCAGCTGTTGCAGTAATAGTAGTAGAAGCAGCAGCAGAAGTACAAGTTTGGATAACTGACATCATTGTTGTAGTTGGTCATTCGATTTCTTGAAACTGTCTGCAGCAGCAGATCTAGCAGCAATAAGTGCAGTGGTGGTGGTGCTGCTGCTGCTGTTGCTGCTGCTGGGAGAAGTGGGTGAAGCAGCATTTAGCGCAAAGAAGAGATAGCTTTGTGGCAGTATCTTATGACAGAAAACTTTTAACTCAGAGCAGGAATCACACTTACGTTAGAAACGGTAATTGTTAGCAGCAGCACAGTTCCGCGATTCCTGCTACTGTTGATTTGTACAACTAACGTGACTAATGATT
Source organism: Conus canariensis (assembly GCA_033310375.1). NCBI lineage: Eukaryota > Metazoa > Mollusca > Gastropoda > Neogastropoda > Conidae > Conus > Conus canariensis. The sequence goes on along the minus strand of CM065720.1, from coordinate 67,927,003 downwards.
GCAGAAAAAACGATTGCACGATCGCCTGTAGTAGATCTCTCTCTCTCTCTCTCTCTCTCTCTCTCTCTCTCTCTCTACCACACACACACACACACACACACACACACACACACACACAAGAGAAGAGAGAGAGAGAGAGAGAGAGAGGAGGGGTAGTAGATAAAACACATGGACGGTCAGAGCTGCGCCGAGTTCTGGCTATGCACACGCTGCACTGATATCCTCACTGGGACTGAGAATGGGAGGGATGACTTCTAAACAAACACGGGCGCGGAGACCTCGCAAAGAGAGAGAGAGAGAGAGAGAGAGAGAGAGAGAGAGAGAGAGAGAGAGAGAGAGACAGACAGACAGACAGACAGACAGACAGACAAGACAAGAGACAGAGAGACAGAGACAGACAGACAGACAGACAGATGGATAGACAGAGAAACAGACACTGACAGACAGACAGATAGGCAGGCAAACAGGCAGGCGGAGAGAGAGCGAGCGAGCAAGCGAGCGAGCGAGAGAGAGAGAGAGAGAGAGAGAGAGAGAGAGGAGAGAGAGAATTGGGGACTGGGAAAGTGTAAAGTGCCCCTTCTCCTCTTCAACCCCCTCCTCTCTCTGTCTACCCTCCCCCCACCCCTCCCCCTTCCCACCTCCGTCCTCAACTCCCGTTTCTCCTCCCAGCAGCTCCTGCAGCCATCATCACTAGTTTCTTTCCCTACATACCTCCATTTCCATTTCCCCTTCACCCTGCAAAGTGAGAGAGTGATGTTAATGAAATAGCAGCTAGCTGAAGGTTGGGTTTCAAGTCCTGTCGACGCTTGTGTCATAGGAGAGCTAGCTCTCTCTCTCTCTCTCTCTCTCTCTCTCTCTCTCTCTCTCTCTCTCTCTCTCTCTCTCTCTCTCCTCCCCCCTCTCTCTCTCCTTTTCTCCCCTCTCTCTCCCCTTTCTCTCCCTCCCTCCCTCCCTCCCTAACACACTCTCTCTCTCTCTCTTCTCTCTCTCTCTCTCTCTCTCACACACACACACACACACACACACACACACACACACACACACACACACACACACACTCAGTTCTGTGAAGGGTCATTCGGGGCGCCGCACAGAAGAACTGTTCGTCAGATGCCTTCTAGCTCTGTCGGTTGTGTGCCAAGGCCTGGGTGTCTGTGAATGGTTTCCCTCTCAGCAGCCCATCGTAGGTTCTGATTTCCCTCCCCTCTGCTCCCTGACCCTCTTTCAACAGCTCATGTCACATGACAGTGGTCATCAAATGATATCCATTAATCAATTAATTAATGTGTGTGTGTGTGTGTGTGAGAGAGAGAGAGAGAGAGAGAGAGAGAGAATGTGTGTGTGTGTGTGTGTGTGTGTGTGTGTGTGTGTGTGTGTGTGTGTGTGTGTGTGTGTGTACGACAGTGTGTATGAAAGAGAGAGAGAGGGGGAGGGAGGGAGGAGAAAAGAGAGAGCGAGAGAGAAAAAGAAACAGACTGAGAGAGGTGAGAGGAGGAGGGGACTTAATATCTCTTCACACACACACACACACACACACGCGCGCGCGCGCACACACACGCACACACACACACACACACACACACACACACACACACACACAGATTTAAATCGGCAGCTGGCATGAATATCGTTTGCTTTAATCGGGAGAAGGGAGTTCAGTTTCCATCTTTAATGTGTACAAGTCGAAGAAAGAAGGGCACGCATAGAGAAATGCTTCCCCCTAGTCTCCTCCCTCAATCCCTTCCCACTATTCCCACTTCTTAGATACTCTCAAACTCTTTTCCAGATTTTCCTCGCCGTAAAGCAATAAAGTCGGTTTGTAAACTAAGCAACTGAATAATCAAAAGAGTTACATTCCAATTCGGTATTTTTTTCCCCAGCAGCACGGGGGCTGACTTTTTATGATACAATCCCCTAGCATTATCAACCTCTCTTTTCCACGTGACTTTGAATAGATGATAGGGGAAAAAAAGTCAAACTGTGAAAGGATGGGGATGGGGGACTTCTGGGATTGGAGTAGGGAGTGGGGGTGTACAACGGGCATCTTTCCGAGTTGAACGGGGGTGGGGGATGGAGGAAACAAAGAGAGAGGGGGGGAGAGAGGGAGAGAGGGCAGGTGGGAGGGAGAGGATGGAAGGAGAGAGAGAGAGCAAGGTAGGGAGAGAGAGGAGGGTGGGGACAGAGAGAGAGGTGGGAGAGAGAGGGAGAGAGAGTCAGTGGCAGACAAGGAGAGAGGGAGCAGCAGGGAGAGGAGGGAGGAAGGGGAGGAGGGAAGGGGAAAGAGAGGAGGATGGGGAAAGAGATAGAGGGTGAGAGAGAGGGAGAGAGAGAGAGAGAGAGTGAGAGAGAGAGAGAGAGGGGGGGGGGCAAGCTTGGGGAGAGCAGAAGACGTCACCGAGACAGAATAACAAAAGCAAGAGAACAATATATTATGCTTTTTTTCACCTGTATCCTTCAGAAATGTAAAGTTGAAGACGGAAACATAGCTGCAGCAGTTGTACAATCTATTTATTTATTTTGGCCAACTTCATAAAAAAATAACAATTATACAGACAGATCAACACACTTTAGTGGTTTGTGAAAAGCAGTCAAATGATACGACGGCTTTAGTATTGAAGTCAATGAGATTTGCAGCAGGTCACGAGTTCAAGAAAACGATGTGAATTTGTATGATTCTATTCAGAAACAAACGTGCTATAATATTCTGTCAGGCCTTACCTGAGAGTCTGATCTCGCTTCTCAGATATATATCCGTTATCACTGGTAATTCTCATTCCAATCAGACGATGACACCTGCCCTGCACGGGCAACCATGCACTGAAGTAACCATGCAGGTGAGGTATCAACTCGCGGAAGAGCCGGTAGATAGGTAGCCAGCCCGAACACACCACACACACACACACATACACAAACCACCACCACCACTGCGATCACACTATTTGCGGAAACCAGCGTGTGTCGCTCTTTCAGGTGCAAACACTGAACCAACCGCTGAGAGCATCCGATTCGCTGACACTTCGATCACTGATCGCCAATTCACCGAAAGTTACAGTAATCCATCGCTAGCGTAATTTTACTGTTTTCTTCGTCCAAAAGTCAAGTTTTCCGGTGCGATACAGGGGCGGTTTGAGTCACACCAAACAGCGCGGTGGCTTCTGCTATACAAGTGATCCCTTCCCCCACACGACTGTTCGCAGGACCTGTCTTGCCAGGAGGCGTCTGCTCGCAGCGCCGCGCGCACACATTGAAATCTCGTCGAGCCCCGGCAGGATTAGTTGTTGTTTCGTTTCCGCAACATTAAAACGCAGAAATGTTTTTGATTCAACGCCTCAGAATTTAACAATTCAACAACAGTTGTTTATTTATTTAATACAAGCACAAAAATCGTAAACTGTTGCTATATTTCGATCTCTTGTCAAAGCAACAATGATAACAAAAACTGTCAGAAAATGTCGGTTTCCTTTCGACACTGTCACGTGATTGGTATCAAGCCTTCTGCTACGACAGCGCGAGCGACAAAGCTCGCCTCCCACTGATTATTCCTGTGACAGTGAAAGAGCGGAGGGGGGATTTGAGGGAGTGAAGGGGGATTCTCGAAGACATTTGGCACGAACAAGGAGGGGAAAAAACGCCCCAGTTCAAACCGTTGCTTTGATCTTCAGCCGGTGGCCGGCACCAATCGCACTCGGAACTTTGTACGCTGACCGTCATTGCTAGAGACTTTTTGTCGAGGGCCGTAGGCGGTCAATCACAAAACCCACTTGTTCGATATCATTGATTTTTTTTTTTCGGGGCAGTTGCGCCAACTAATTAAGGAAGGAGTGTGACCTGCTGCAGAGGGCGTGTTTTGCTGCATTGTCAATCGCTAGTTCATCTCCGCCCATTGTTGCCATGGTGCCGCCCAGTGGTAGAATTATCCATGAACTCGGAGGTGTTGTAGCCAGTGTTCCCCAGTCGCTATGCCTGAATGATTTACTGTAATGGTGTGGACAGTCTTACGCCATCGTCTTCACGGGTTTCTGTTTACATGTTTATTTTTAATGGAGAACGCTTGCTTAGGCGATCATTTTTCCATCTTCATTGAGTGTATGGGACCGCAGATGTCTGCAACTTGATAAAGCAGCTATCCCGTTCGGAAATGTACCAGTGAAACCAAATCGAGCGAAGTTGTTTGAAGAGTTCAAAAGGTTTAGATAAATAAGTTTGTTGGTCGCATTTCTTTCTTTCTTTCTTTGTCGCTTTCTTGTAAGGCCAGTTAGGCAATGACGTTTGCGTTTGTTAACCAGTAACAGCTTAGTAGTTGCAGTCATGCAGTTTCTGAATGTGCGAATGTGTTGAATCAAGTTACAGCGAGCCCGAAAGTCGTGTTATCGATTGCCAAGCCCAAAACAGAGGGGCCGACTCAGGCGGGCTTAAAGTAAGATGTAAAAGTAAAATCGCAAGACTAAAACACAATACCAAGTTTTAGAGTAGACTGAATTGGTGGTTAGTGCTCCAATCAAATGAGTTGTGATTTATAATAGTCTATCATTCGGAGTGCCCTCTCTCTCTCTCTCTCTCTCTCTCTCTCTCTCCGAGAGAGAGAGAGAGAGAGAGAGAGAGAGATGGCTTATTAAAAATGTGTATGTTTCTAAACCGGCAAATATCATACAGGGAGAATACAGGATGAAGATTAGAAAAAGAGGGTAAAGCAGATTTCCTTTCATATTATCGACATAAATACTCGGAATGAAGTACGTTGGTAATGTTTCTTTGATTTACCAATATGCTATGAAAGCAAATTGACGAGTAGACACTCATATCGATACCTTTAAACAATAATGCTTTTTCTGTAGAATTTGAAGTTGTTTTACTATTTACACGCCATGAAGTTTGATTCATCTAACAAAACATGTATGGAAATCCATAAATTATGAGTGAAACGCATGTGATATTCTCTCTTTGGGTTGGAAGCTTTTAATTTTTCTTTTCATTTTTCGGTTTCTTAGTGTCTTTATTAATTGCATTTAGTAAACATTTATGCAATTATAAAAATGTAAGGCGGAATTGTGTTGATGCCTGAAAAATCACTATTGAAAGTGGCATTGTTTTAGACAATTTTCAGTTTGTTTCTGTTTAACGTGTACAGGAACAATGGCGGTGAGGTTATTGTTCAGTCGGTGAACTAGTCTGTATCTTGATTGTTCCAACAATGAAACTAATGTCATTTCACCAAAGTTCTTCCTTTTATTTCTTTGCTTTCGGGAGAAATATACTGCGACCCGCTTTTCCGCCGCTCCATGAACAAGTAGGCCATACTGATTTAACAAAGGTTTTTTCTCTTCTTTTTTTTTCAGTAAGACACAGCAATCCGCTTAATGAGCAAGCACAAACTCTACTTTTCACGGAAAGAGACTGCGGACCTTTCGCCCACCTATTACGGAACAAAGATTAATTTGACAAAACTCTTTCAGCTGACTTTAAAGGAAAAAAAAAGAAAAGAAAAAAGACGCAGCTACCTGTATTTTTTTTTTCCCGGAGACGCTTATCCGTTTGATCACTCCGAATGGAAAAAGTTGAATCAAAGATTTTTTTTTGTTTGTTTTTACAAAAAAACTTTGACCAAAGTTTTATCTTTCAGGGAGACCAAAGGTTTCGTTTCTTTCTTTTTTCTTTTTCCTTCAAAACCCTTAGCTGTTTTTCCTCGAAAAAGTTTTGCCAAAGATTTTATTACTGTTGATTTGTTTCCCCCTTTTTCTAATAGAAAGAAAGTGGCCAAGTTTGTTTGTTTGTTTGTTTTGTTTTGTTTTGTCTTGTTTTCGCGGAAATATTACGCAACTTTTCTGTCCACCTCTGAAGGAACGAGTATTGATTTCATCAGTGTGTGGTGTGTGTGTGTGTGTGTGTGTGTGTGTGTGTGTGTGTGTGTGTGTTGTTTTGTTTCGTTTTCCTCCGGAGAGAGGCAGCGATTATCCTGCCCATCATTTTAGAAGAAACAAGTATTACTTTTGATGAAAGCTTTTTTCTTAGTTTGTTTGGTTGATTTTTGTTGTTACAGATAGACGCCAAATACAACCCCGCATGTTCAGCGTGGGATTAAATCTATTAATCTAACCAATTCTTCTTTCTTCCTTTCTTTCTTTCCTTCTTTCTCTCTTTCTTTTACTTTCTTTCTTTAAGTTTGTTTTTATTTGTTCGCAGAGAGATGCTGTGTACCCCTTTGATCCCCAATTTAATTTATTTAATAAAATGAAATTATTTCATTTGAATGACTCCCCCCCCCCCCCCCCCCCTTTTATTCTCCCATATGCCGCTCTTCCTCCTTCGCCCTACCCCCTCCCCTACCCACCTTTCATCCACAACCACTGACCGTTCCCCCCACTCCCCATTCCCCTCCCTTCTCTCTTTACCCCCTCCGTTCCTCATCCCCACCCTCTACCCAGCCTCCCTACGCTTGTGGCCACTTCTGCCATCCCCCGTGTGGTGAACTGGAGAGAGTGCATGCACTGTGTGGGTGTTCTCAGCGCGGGGGACAAGGCACAGACCGGCAGGCTTTGTGTGCAGGACGTGTTTCCTCGTGTCAAAGATCCCGCGCAGTTTGTTGACACGCCAAGGGACTGACTTCGTTCACTACCAAGTTCGCTGCGTGCACGCGTTATACAGGTTGAGTCGGGCGAGCACGCGCACACACAAACAGTATGCATGCATGCCATTGGCCTGACTGTCCACCACCACGTTCGTTCGGTGACTGCACACGTTTTAGACGTGTAAGCACACACACACACACAACACACACACACACACACACACACACACACACACACACACACACACACACACACACGTACGACATGTATTTTCACATACTCACACATAAGACACACAAACACATACACACACATGTACACACACATGCACGCACTCAGGCTCGCGCAGAGAGAGAGAGAGAGAGAGAGAGAGAGAGAGAGAGAGAGAGAGAGAGAGATGGATTTACTGAATTTTCAAATGCGTTTTCAAGAAGATTCTAATTTGGGGTCATTTACTAAAAAGAATGAAAGTTTAGATATACCATTTTGGCTCTAGATCCCTTCATTTAAAAGAGGAACTAGAATGGTGTACCAGCTCTTTTTCTATTGTTTTCTTTTTCTTCTTTTTTTCCTTTTTTTTCAACATTTTACCAATATCAATTTTTCAGCAATCTAGTCGTGAAAATGTTGATTTTATTTCTGAATCAACAACTTAAAAGGTATACATTATTCTTTTTTTACAAAATGCAACGATATGAAAATGCCGGAATCTATGAAAAAACAAACTGGGTTAACAAGGATTTGGGGGGGGGGGGGGGGGGGGGGGGGAGAAGAAAAAATTCCGCTGTTTTTGATTAGTTGCGAAACCCATTTTGGTAAGTTCGAAGACCACCCCTACGCATACGCGCATACACAACACAACACACTTACACACACACACACACACACACACACACACACACACACACACACACACACACACACACTCGCGCGATGTTTGTGTGGTGTGTGTGTGTGTGTGTGTGTGTGTATGTGCGTGCATGCGCACGCGCGCGCGCCGTTTATGTTTTGTGTGTGGTATATAAAAACAGGTTTGTTTTCGACTGTAATCATCAAAATATGACATTTGTTTGTTTGGGGTGTTTTTTTTTGTTTTTTTTTTTTGCTTTTTTTTTTTTTGCTATGATAACGTTAATCTAAAATAGACTTCCGTGCCATGATAGATTAAGTTTAAAACACTTTATTCTGTGCTTGGAGGCTTTAATTAAGTAAACTGAAAACACAGTTGTTTTGGGGGGTTCTGATTACATACAAATTTAAAAGGGAGTAGTGTTTGGGGGCTCTGATTAAGTAAATTTATAACAGAGTTGCGTTTGGAGACTGATTACGTTCGTGTTTGGGGGCTCTGATCACGTGAATTTAAAACAGAGTTGTGTTTTGGGGGCTCTGATCACGTGAATTTAAAACAGAGTTGTGTTTTGGGGGCTCTGATCACGTGAATTTAAAACAGAGTTGTGTTTTGGGGGCTCTGATCACGTGAATTTAAAACAGAGTTGTGTTTTGGGGGCTCTGATCACGTTAGTTTAACAGAGTTGTGTTTGGGGGCTCTGTTCACGTTAGTTTAACAGAGTTGTGTTTTGGGGGCTCTGATCACGTTAGTTTAACAGAGTTGTGTTTTGGGGGCTCTGATCACGTTAGTTTAACAGAGTTGTTTGGGATTATAATTACGTAAGTAACGAAGAAAAGAACTTTGCTTGAGTCTATGATTCGGCTACGCGAGTTACGAATGTACTTTTGTTTGTCGATGCTATGATCACGTAAGCTTAAACAACAACAACAACTGCAACACACGCACACACACACACACACACGCACGCACGCACGCACGCACGCACACACGCACGCACGCACGCACGCACACACACTCACTCACTCACTCACTCACTTACTCACAACACACACACACACACACACACACACACACACACACACACACACACACACACACAAAACACACACTATTGAATGCTTTTGTTTAGGGCTGTGATCACGCAAAGTTCAAAACAGCTTCTATTACGCCTTGGCTGAAGGCTGTGTCAGACCAAGTGGCATAGGCTAGAACACCAAGGCTACATCAAAATGTTGTTATGCTCTGCATAGTTATGCGGGGATTGTCTTCTGTCGTGACAAGCTCCTAGCATAACGTTATCAGTCTCCAAAATCCCTCGAAGTCGGAGTGTGGCTGCCCACGTGGCGGGGTAATCACAGTTGTTGTTGTGTCAAAAACGGTCACACACGTACTGTTCTCATCCCGAGCTGAGCATTTGTACCATAGTGTTCAAGTACTTCGGCTGTTCGGATGATCCCTGGAGTCTTTTAGCCATGATACGACAAAAACAGCAACACCAACTTCTACTTGGCTGTTATTATAGGCTATGTATTATGGATTGGTAAGTCTGCAGAGTGTTCGCATCTGACGACTGACAAAAAAAAATTAAAAAAAGAAGAAAGAAAGAAAGAAAAAAAAAACCCACCGACACACCCGTACCACTTTGTCTAAAAGAAAGAAAAACATTCACAAACCACTATGTCTAAACTTAACAGGCTCATATGGCATTATTCTGCGACATACTGAATGGTATTAATACCAAATATGAAAACTGTAAAGCATTGTTGTTGATAAAATCTTCCTGACTATAGGACCCACGGTGGTCGATCAGCCTCGTTACCCAAATGATGGCTACAGGGCTTTCCGCAAAAGTTTGAATACTGATCGTGAGACCTGGAATACTGATCGTGAGACCTGGAATACTGATCGTGAGACCTGGAATACTGATCGTGAGAATTACGTCTATGGACAGCGTACCAACTAGGCAAAATAATTTGCTCGTATACAAATGGCGATTTATATATGTGTGCGTCATTCATGGTTATTAAACTTTATGTGACTATAGAAACGTGCTTCTTTTCCAGTCACTGCACTTCTCTCTAGGCTGATTAGTTGTGAAGGCATGGAGGAAATGGAATTTAAGAACATTGTGTGTGTGTGTGTGTGTGTGTGTGTGTGTGTGTGTGTGTGTGTGTGTGTGTGTGTGTGTGTGTGCGTGCGTGTGTGCGTGCGTGCGTGCGTGTGTTTTCCACCGTCTGTCATTGTACCTCTCTACTTTGATCGGAGTATATGGTAGCAATAAGGATGTGTGTTTGTCTATCTGTTCCTCTGTGTGGCGCGCGCATGTGTGTGTGTGTGTGTGTGTGTGTGTGGTGTGGAGAGGAGAGAGAGGAAGAGAGAGAGAGAGAGAGAGAGAGAGAGAGAGATGTCTGTGTATGTATGTGTGAGTGTGACTGAATGTGTGTGGTGTGTTTGTGTGTGTGTGTGTGTGTGTGTGTGTGTGTGTGTGTGTGTGTGTGTGTGTGTGTGACTACTGTAGGAGATTAATTTCATTTCAGAACGCCCTCGTTTCCTTAATACATCAGTAGAATAAATTATTCAAATTGATTTTTATAGTAAGTGTTATATCCAAGACCTGCGTTCTCATCTCGTAGTTTATTTCATGCTAACAAAATCTCTTCAGATTGATTACATTTGTCCAATCCTGCATTGTAATTTACGAGGTTACGTCCATAGTGCACGAATGCATGCTTGAGAAATACATTTTCATTGAAATGGAATTTTAATGAGGCAGGGAAAAGTAAACATAAATGATAAATAGGTTGGGTAACTCTGGCTCCCATGATAAGATAATTACATGCCTATAATTCCAAACAAACGTTATTTCGACACCAAAATTACACAAATGTCAACACAGAGCATACAAAATAAACAAGGAACAAACACGTTTTTGGGATATCTCTTTGTTTGTTCTTTGTGCTCTGTGTTGTGATTTGTATCAGGTGACTTGAAGTCGTAAGGAGCATTCGTGCGGAGTTATGGGCCATTTAATTATTTCATCATTGGAGCAAGAGTTACTGTACTTGTTCGTTCTGTTTTCATTATTTGTAACTGACAGAACTTTAGCTTTCTTGTCCCATCACGTGTTATCTACTTGGATAGGAGTCTCCCAGTGTACGTTAGTGAATTCGGAACAGCCAAACGAACCCATGGACATGTATTCATTGGAGTCGATGGCTTTTGTTCAAGATCCATGACATGTATTCATTGGAGACGATGGCTTTTGTTCAGACCCATGGACATGTATTCATTGGAGTCGATGGCTTTTGTTCAAGACCCATGGACATGTATTCATTGGAGTCGATGGTTTTTGTTCAACAGACATAGCTCGTCCTTTTACAGGCTGTTCCTGCTCATGCACTGGTTTATCAATTTGACACAGCCATCCTGGAGAAGAAAGACAGTCTTTTTCGCTTTCTTCCCGTGATCCATTGAAGTGGGTCATTGGCCATGGCTTTCACTTTTGGGTATGGCAAATGAGACCTTTCCTCCACCCCACCTCCGCCCTTCCAGCCCCAAGCACATGTTAAATTAATCACTTTAAAAGTCTGTGTGTGTGTGTGTGTGTGTGTGTGTGTGTGTGTTGTGTGTGTGTGTGTGTCGCGCGGCGCGCGCGCGCGCGCGCGCGCGCGCGCACGTGTGTGTGTATGTGTGTGTCTCGTGTTTTGTTGTGTTTTGTTGTGTTGTGGTTGTTGTTTTGTGTGTGTGTTTGTTTTGTGTGGTGTGTGTGTTGTGTGTGTGTGTGTGTGTGTGTGTGTGTGTGTGTGTGTGTGTGTGTGTGTGTGTGTGTGCGTAAGTGTGTATGTGTGTGAAAGAGAGAGAGAGAGAGAGAGAGGAGAGAGAGAGAGAGAGAGAGAGCACCTTCATCTGGCAGAATTGTAACCTGCAAAGTTAAAGGTTAAGCTTAAATCACCATAACCTAATGGCCGTGGAGTGTCAGCTAGAGCTTCGTCTTATCTGGGGCACAGCATGATGGAAAGCGTAGCCTATCCCTCTCCCTCCGCCGTTTTTCACCTTATCTGAACTCAAACAGGCACCCATTTAGTGTCAGGTAGACAGACAGCGTTTTTCAAGTCGCAAAAAATTCAGACCCCACAAGGAGTTCGAACTCCCAGACTACCCGATCTGCAGGCATGTGCTCTAACCATGTGACTACGGGCCCCTCAGACTTGCATAGGGCACCCATAGAAAACCCCATGCACACAACAGAAGCCAAGGCACACATCAGAACAAACTGGAAATAAAAAAGTTCTATACAGCAAGTTCTCGATCTCTTTTCCGGCCCAAGCCATCTTGAGGACTTAGGCAAACATGCAGGGACCACCTCCAGGTTCAAATCTTGCATTAGACAGGTTTCTCTCTCTCTCTCTCTCTCTCTCTCTCTCTCTCTCTCTCTCTCTCTCTATGTCTGCCTCTCTCTCTCTCTCTCTCTCTGTCTGCCTCTCTCTCTCTCTCTCTCTCTCTCTCTCTCTCTCTCTCTCTCTCTCTTACTCTCTCTCTCTCTCTGAAGTGGTGTTCTGAGTGCTTGTTTTTCGGCTGAGTCGACAACCAAGGTCCAGTGTGAAGCACAGGAACGTTAAAGAATCCAAAGTAATAGGAGAGTTCTTCCCTGTTCGAATTATGCACACACACACACACACACACACACACACACACACACACACACACACACACACACACACACGCACGCACGCACGGACACACACACACACACACACACACACACACACACACACACACACACGCACATTTTGACCGGCTGGATCATAGATAGAAAACAAAAGAGGTGGTACCGCATTATGGCAACGTGCTGACCTCCACTCCCCCTCCCCTCCCTCCCCCATCCTCAGCTACTGCGTCCCGTCTCCCCCAACCCCCCAGCTCCCATTTTTTTTTCTTTTTTTTTTTTAAGAGAGAAATTCATTATGACTATAAAACTGTACAAATACCATACGTTCTGTTTTGGTGTTGGAGAAATAGCGGAACGAGGGGGGCGAAAAAGGGAAGATGGGACAGGAGAAGGGACAGAGGTGGGGGAGGGAGGGGGGGGGGGTATAGGGGGAAGGTTTCATGTGTATTACAGCCAAGCTGACCACTCACTCTGGGCCCTCGCAGGGTTGTCTACACAGTCAACAAAAATGCCACCTCCACGGATAAAAAGATAGATAAATTAAAAAGAAAGAAAGAAAGATAAGAAAAAGGAAACTCAAAAGCATACACATGTGGATTCAAATGTTCAGCTGTACTGTTATTATTTTTTAATGTCTTTGAATGCACTGTGACTGACACATTAGAAATTAAACACTGATAATTGGGAAGGGACTACTTTTTTCTATTTTTTTTTTCTTTTGCAAATTCGATTCATATTGTTTATCGTCCATGAGGGGCCATGTCAGGGTTGTCACCTCGTTAAAATTAAATCCTTACATGGTTGTATTTTTTTTTAAGAAAAAAAAGCACTGTAAAAACAACAATAACAACAACAGTTCCACACACTACCTTTTACAAAACACCAAATGTGCTTAAATTATCTCTCTCCTAAGATCTTAGATAATTTTTTCAAAAAACAAAACAAAAACAAAACAAAACAAAAAAATCTGTTTTATGAAATTAAAAAAAAGAGTTACATCTGGTGGAAAATCTTCATAGTTTCCATGGAGTGTGCCGCAGTTCATTTCTGTTGAAAGGGCTTCAAATAATGTCACTAAAAGGGCAACTTTTTTTTTCTTTCCTTTTCGAAAAGCCATCAGCAGTTCCGCTGAAAAGAGAGAGAGAGAGAGAGAGAGAGAGAGAGAGAGAGAGAGAGAGAGAGAGAGAGAGAGAGAGAGAGAGAGAGCAAGAAAGAAAAATGGCAAGGATCAGCCTCTGACCTGTTTAAGCAAGATGAGCTGACTTGAGGTGTGTATGTGTATGTAGGAAAGGGGCGAAGGAGAGCTGAGGTGGGGGTGGCGTGTGTGTGTGTGTGTGTGTGTGTGTGTGTGGAGGGGTTCGTGGACGCTCAACCTAAATGTAACCAAGCTTAAAAGCCCATTGACAAAGGCCACAGCACGGTACGTAGTGGCAGACGCTGAAGATAAAGAGGCAAGGGTGCAAGTGGAACAGGGGCCCCTGTATTCCTTTCTTTCTTTCTTTTTCTACAGAGCCACTTTACGTGAAGATTTGGGCAAACAGAGAGGGGGGGGGGAGCGGCTGGGGACGGGAAGGTGGGGGGGGGGGGGGGGTTGATGGGGGGAAGGGGGATAACCAGGGACTGTGGTTTCCTCTGCCGCCTTGCTAATCGCCTGCACCCTTTTCTTCTAACAGGGGCCGACGGGATGTTTGCCCGCCTGACATGAAGAACGTAAGCAGTCCTGCACGACTACGCAACTGGAGTGTTCAAGCCAAGTGCGCGTCCGCGCGCACTCACATACGCACGTATATATGTAGCCTATATACGCATGCGCTCACACACATTATGCACATATGTCCATGGGTATGGTCGTTCTCTCTCTCTCTCTCTCTCTCTCTCTCTCTCTCTCTCTCTCTCTCTCTCTCTCTCTAAGGGATGCACTTAAGACCGCCAAAAAAGTAGATGAATATAAAAAGCAGAGAAACAGAGTATCAGATCTGGTTAGAAAATCAAAATCTGAGCATTTTAGGAAGCTGATAAACGCAAACAGGGATACAGCATCATTATGGCGTGCTGTTAATGAAATAACTGACAAGTCCAGAAAGAAATCAGATAATACTGCGACTATGTGGTCTGCTAACACTTTCAACAATCATTTCCTTCAGGCAACTGAATCAGTACAAACGGCTGCCAGTGTCACATTCTTTAATCGATATGAGACTCCAGCTGTTCTCCTATCGTTTTGTCAAGAACGATTAAATACTAGAGATTCATTTAGCATCCCCTTGCTTGCTATTAATGAAGTTGGTTCCTTAATTTCAAAACTTAAAAATAAAAAAGCAATGGGTCCAGATAACTTAAATGCTTCTATACTCAAGCTTGCTCTACCTTACATTGTTGATACCCTTACGTATGTTTATAATTTGTGTATTGATCAGAATGTCTTCCCATGTGGTCTAAAGGCAGCAAAAGTCATTCCCATACCCAAATCAAGAGATCTCACTGATTTAAACAATTTTAGACCAATATCTCTTTTATCTGTTGTATCGAAACCTCTTGAGATGCATGTTCACAAACACCTAACTAAACATATGGAACATCACAAACTGTTCCACCCATTTCAGTCAGGCTTTCGTCGAAATCACTCATGCCACACGGCCTTAACACGCCTCTGTGTTACATGGCTATCAGCCATCAACGAAAGAAA
>CM065720.1:67902232-67907232 GCA_033310375.1 Conus canariensis | reverse complement strand
TTACCAAGCCACAAAAATTGTCACTTACTGTTATCGTGTGCCACCGTGTACCGGTGGAAATTGAGGACACGTAAAAACATCGCATGCATCCTATGTGAGAAACTGGAGGAATAAGTGAGATAAATGAAAATAAGTGACTAATATTTGAATGGTACGGGAAACGACTGAATGAGCGCCAGTAGGCTGCTCTTCGGCCGGCTCTACTTGGGTAGGCAGCCCGTTGAGTGAGTGAGGTAGCGTGTTTATTGTAAAGCGCTTAGAGCTTGGTCTGTGACCGAGGATAGGCGCTATATAAATACCCACCAATATAATAATAATAATAATAATATGTAGCTGCCAATCGTTAGAAATGCCTACCACTCCTCAGGAATTACCCATGATCCATTACCAGCGGTGACGGCATGACATTGTCAAGAGATTTGGCCTGGATGCCGAATGTGTTCAGATTTGTTTGTGGCAGCAACGATTCCGTTCCCAACTTTGCTTTCGTGCTACTAGCAACCTGTCAGAATCTACACGGCACGCTTTGTTGTGATATAATCTGTGTGTGTGTGTGTGTGTGTGTGTGTGTGTGTGTGTGTGTGTGTGTGTGTGTGTGTGTGCAAGCGTGCGTGCGTGCGTGCTTGCGTGCTTGCCAGCGTGTGTGCGTGTGTGTGTCTATGTGCGTGAGCGTGTGTGTTTGTGTGTGTGTGTGTGTGTGTGTGTGTGTGTGTGTGTGTGTGTGTGTGTGTGTATGTGTGTGTGTGAGAGTGTGTGAATGTGCGTGCGTGCGTGCGTGTGCGTGTGTGTGTGTGTGTGTGTGTGTGTGTGTGTGTGTGTGTGTGAGAGAGTGTGTGAATGTGCGTGCGTGTGTGTGTGTGTGTGTGTGTGTGTGTGTGTGTGTGTGTGTGTGTGCGTGCATGCGTGCGAGTGCGCGCATATGTGTGTGTGTGTGTGTGTGTGTGTGTGTGTGTGTGTGTGTGTGTGTGTGTGTGTGTGTGCGCGCGCGGGCGCGCGCGCTAAATTTAGCGCTTGTGCACCAAGTTTCATGCAATTTCGGCGAGTAGTTGTAGCAACATACTTAACGTTCTGTTGCCTACCGCTGCCATGTTTGATAAAGCTGTAACGGTTATTTGCTCACGTAACAAGTCCAACCTATCACAGCTTCTTCATGGTATTGCTAAGCTACATCCGAATTTTATTCACTTTACAAATTTTCACCTGATCAGCCGATAAGATTGAACTCCGATAACACTGGCTTGTAATTCTTTTGCTCTTTTATGTGACTATTTTACTTGAAGGGATTTTTTTTCATCATGTATACATGATCGTCGGTCTGCAAGGAGACATGCTGGCAAAACTGTGGGATATCAAGTTAGAAAGCTTTCATCGATCACTTTGTTCCGGCAAAATCATGATAGATCATAGCGCGGAATTTATGCTATGAAATGGCCACGTCTCCTCCAAGAGGGCCATCAGCGTTAGCTATCCAGGGCCGGATCAGTTATATCAGCGGGAAAAGGGGGGGGGGGGTTCCAAAGGGGATGTTTCCTCAGTGGGACGGGGGGAAAAGGGATTGCCCCAAATGCTGTTATTGCTTGAGGGTGGGGTGGGGGTGGGGGTGGGGGGGAGGGAGGGGGAGCTGGGGAATGTTGTCAAGAAATCCCGGACCCCCATCCCACCCCAACCTTCCTTGTCCGGCACTACCGTTGCCTTCCCAAACAAAACAGTTCTCCAGTATTTGACGTCAGGGCTTTGACATCATTGCTCTGTCGCATGATGTAAATTGTTATTCTACTGTTCCTTCTGCCTGTCTGCCTGTCTGTCTGTCTGTCTGTCTGTCTTTATCTGCCGAGCCCCATTGTATCCCTCTGGATATCAACCCGTTTTCTTATTTCCTAAACTCTCTTTTACTTTTAAATCCACAACGGCCCAGGTCCAATCACAGAGCTCATCAAATTCTGCCAGTTAAGGACAGAACATGTATCACGCCTGGAAGACCAAAACAAAAGACAGAAAGGTAAGACAAAACAACAACAACAACAAAAACGGGGAAATGAGATTCTCAAAAGCACCGCAGCTCCCCACAAGTCTCTTTGACGAGAAAGTTTGTAGAAATAATAGCAGGTGAAGAAGATGCCAAGGCGCTGAGCTGTAAGGCTGTCGCGGAAAATACGAGGGATGTAGTTTCACTGGCTTAACGCACTCCAAAAGGAGCTAGAATAGAAAGAAGAAGGCCAAGAAGAAGCTTAATTATGGGCTTTGTTCATCGATCAGACTCATCAACACTTCATTTTGGGTCTTGAGAGCCGTGAAAATTGCATCAAGCGAAGCTGGCTGGGGGGAGGGGGGGGGGGGGGGGGCTAACGAACAGGTTCAATCCCATTCATGTCCGCCAGAAGCCGGATGATAATGGAGTTAGCGTGAGCGTTGTGAAAGACTAGGGAGGGTGGTAGGGGGTGGGGAGGGGGAAGTTTACGAATGTGGAGGTGGTGGTGGTGGTAGTTTTTGAGTGTTGTGTGTGTGTGTGTGTGTGTGTGTGTGTGTGTGTGTGTGTGGTGAGGGGGGGAGGCGGGGAGGGAGGTGTTGATTGAATTTGTCCGTACCTTGGAGCTAGCTAGATGTGTGTGTGTGTAGGGGGGGGGGGGGGTAGGGGGTTTTGTGTATGCACGCACTCGCGCGCGCGCGCGCGCGCGTGTGTGTGTGTGTGTGTGAGAGAGAGAGAGAGAGAGACAGAGAGAGACAGAGACAGAGACAGAGAGAGGGACAGAGCTTGCATGCGTGGCGTGTGTGTGTGTGCGTGTGTGTGTGTGTGTGTGAGAGAGAGAGAGAGAGAGACAGAGAGACAGAGAGACAGAGACAGAGACAGAGAGAGGGACAGAGCTTGCATGCGTGGCTGTGTGTATGTGTGTTTTATTCCTTCCTGTCCGTGGGGTTCCTGTGTCGTTGCCTGCCTCTACAGCCTGAGCAAAATGAGTTTACCCTGTCTGTCTGTCTCTCATATATATTATATATATATATATATATCTTACATCATTTTTTCCTGCACGCGCACGCTCGTGTCTGTGCGTGGGGGCATGTGTGTGTGTGTGTGTGTGTGTGTGTGTGTGTGTGTGTGTGTGTGTGTGTGTGTGTGTGTGTGAGTGAGAGAGAGAGAGTATGTGAGTGTGTGTGCGCGCGCGCGTGAAGCGTGCGTGCGTGCGTGCGCGCGTGTGTGCGTGCGTGCATACGTGTGTGTGTGTGTATATTTGTGCGTGTGTGCCAGTGGTTGTGTGTTGTGTGTGTTAGTGTGTTTGCACATCTGTGTTTATGCACGCGTGCGTACGTGCCCGTACTTCGCGCGCACGCATGTCTGCGAGCATCATTGTCCATGCGCGAGCACGCGTGAAATGCCCTTGCCACTATCACGGCAACGAGGAGCGGGAACAATCCGCCGCTTCTTCTCAACGCTCCACGCTCTGCTATTGCCGCTGCTCGCCTTTGAACTCGGCCACTTTCACAGCCCAGTTTCAGTCAGCATCGACGAAGTCGCGTTGGCAAGCTGTTGACAAACAGCCACGTCATCTGCCAGCTTTGTTCTGTCTCCCCCCTCCAAGGATAAGAGGGGGAGGGGGGAGGGGGGGGGCAGAGTGGGCCTCCCCCATTCAAGACCCCACCACTCCAACCCCTTCCCACCCCACCCTCCTACCCGCTCTCCTTCTCTCCCTCCTACACACACACACGCACGCACGCGCGCGCGCGCGCACACACACGCACACACACACACACACACACACAACACGCGCGCGCACACGAACGCACGCACGCACACACGCACGCGCGCGCACGCGCGCGCGCACACACACACACCCCACACTCACACAACCTTCGCCACTATGCTTGCTAAAATGCCTGACCAGGTCAGAGTGCACACAACACACACACACACACAGGTCGCCTTGCTTTGTATTGCTGAAGAGGACGGCCAGGCCAGAGAGGCCAGAGGGCCAACACCCCCCTGAATGGAAGGGAAAGGAGAGGGTAATAAGGTTTGTTTGCCCCAAAATGGCTTCAGCGCTTGACACGGAAAACATCGGACCTTCCCACGTCTTGTTGGGTTAGTGTCGACAGAGAGAGAGAGAGAGAGAGAGAGAGAGAGAGAGAGAGAGACAGACAGACAGACAGACAGAGAGAGAGAGAGAACAGCCAGAGAGAGAGAGAGGGAGAGACAGAGAGAGGGAGAGGGCTCTTGTAAATGAAGCTCGCAGGCTAACTTTTGTTGAACGAACGAGAAGGGTTTGCAGTGAAGAGGTTTCTCATCCCACCCACCCACCCGCCCCTCCCCACCCACTCAAACACTCCTGTCCCCCATCCTCTCACCACCTACCCAGCAGCCCTACACCCCCCCCCCCCCTTCCCCCCACTACCCTTTCCGCCGCTCTCTGGTTTCTCATCATTTCAAACCTGCGTAAGACGGCCAAGTGGACAAGGAATGTCAAGTTTCCTCCGTACGGTCCCAACTTCTCCAAGGCTTAAACCTTGTTACAACAAACTTTGTGTGTATGTGTGTGCCAAGACTCGGGGGCGGGGGGGGGGGGGGGGGGGGGGGGGCTTATTCTCTGACGGTTTGTACCCCAGCTTCAATAATGAAAGTCTAGTTTGGGGTGCCCTGTTTGCTGTCTTTGTCTCTGTGGCCGGCCACTCGGCTGGTCAATGCCACTGGCTTTTCCTACCGATCGAATGGAAGTTTCTAGACTTGGACAAATCACGCATCGCGACATGAACATGAATATTTGTAGAGAAAACAGAGAGAAAAAGCAAAGAACAGCTTACTATCTATTTCAGCTTCTTTCCCTTTAAGATCTTCTTCACCTTTGATGTGACCAAGTTGAGTGTTATCTTAATTAAAGGGCTCGAAGTAAAAAAGAAAAATTAGGAAACCACCTTTTCCTAATTACAGTCAGCCTGTGTTGTTGTCGCATTGCACCAAAAATAGTAACGTCCTCTCTGAGTGGCAAGGAAGAGTTGTCGGCCTTTCTACT
>CM065720.1:67879732-67897232 GCA_033310375.1 Conus canariensis | reverse complement strand
GACAGCAGGAAGATAAGTTCTCACCACTCATCAGCTTTAGGGAGATGTATAGGAGCACAGCAGCCTCAAAAGGACACAATTATTATTTTCCCCAAGAAAACAGTATTAGTCATAAAAGAAAAATAAATACAATAGTCTTTTGTATTCACTTGCCAACCAACACAGTAATTCTGATGTGAAAATAGCATCTTTTTACACGCAAAAACACTTATGTTTTGTGTAAAAACCCATATCTTAATTATTTCATTGGTTTTGACATTGTTAAGACATTAGACAACGAGCCCAAAGAAAGAAAATGACCTCACCGTTCAAGAAAGCCGTGGGCAGTGAAAACATTAAAAGGAAAGTCCAGTTTTTGGCGCTCTGTGCATGTGCTTAAAAATCTTTAGCGGCCGATGTGACGTTCATGAGTCAGAATTTTATATTTTCATGAGACAGAATGATCAGTTTTCAAGTGTCATAGTTAATGTTTTCGTTAAACCGCCATGTCAGGTCCCCAAAGCATGGAAAAAGTAATTATGAAGGAAAAACATGAGTGATGATTACTGTTCTCGGGAAATTATTGTTGTTCTCTCTCTCTCTCTCTCTCTCTCTCTCTCTCTCTATATATATATATATATATATATATATATATATGTGTGTGTGTGTGTGTGTGTGTGTGTGTGTGTGTGTGTAAAAACTGTTGGAGAAAAATGTTATTATGCACATATTAAGTTTCTATGCTTTCAGAAACACTCAGTGGAATGGGTCACCCAGTGGACAATGTCTGACAACAAAGGAGATGAGCTGCACTAAACACACATCCGCCCCTGGACCGATTCGCAAACAGTTCACAAATTGAATCAGTCAGTCTCTCACTGTAAGCATCCCTTAGAGTCGATTGCGTGCGTCTCTAATTAGAGACAGGACGTGGAGGAATAGAGAGAGAGAGAGAGAGAGAGAGAGAGAGAGAGAGCTTAGTAGGGGATGAGAAGGGTGGGTGTCAGGAACGGCGTGGTGGGGGGGGGGGGAGTGAAGAAGGAGTGATTGCTGGGTAGACAGGTAGGATGGGGGGGGGGGGGGGGGGATGGATAAGAAAGCGGTGGACGGAGCAGCGCAGTTGAGGTGGTGGTATGGGGATGGGCAGAAAAGTGAGTAAGAGAAAGAGAAATGGGACAGGTGGTGTGTGTGTGTGGGGGGGGGGGGGGTGGGGGGGGAGGGGGTGGGGACGGGAAGAGAAGGGGAGGGAAAGAGGGTAGGGTTGGTTCAAAACAGTCAGTCTTTACCCCTTTAAGATGTGGTTGCACGCATGCCCAACACTGACATCCTCTGCAGAAGACCCAGCCGACGAGCATAACCGCCGGCCCCAGTGACGTGGAAAAAAGTGGTGCGGGGGGGGGGGGGGGGGGGGGGGGGGGATGAGGGAGCAGCAGAAGGTAGGCGGAGTGGGGTGAAGAGTTGGGGGGAGAATAAGGAAGCGGAGTGGGGCCGGGTAGAGGTGGGGAGGGGGGTTAAAACGAGGTGGCGTAAGGGCAGAGAAACACAGGAGGGAGAGGGAGTGGGGTTGAGGTGTATCTAACAAGCAGAGACAGCTACGGGATTTCACTTGTTTCAAAGATCGTCATTTCTATTTTCTTCATTAAAACGGCAATTTTGTTCAAGAAAACAAACAATGTAACTACTGTTTTGCACGTGAAAAAAGTATAATTATCACTCAGCAACAGCATCGCTGAGGAAAATGGCCGGATGGCTGTCGAAAGCTACGAGTCAGTAGTGCATGGTCTTTTGTTGGGAGACTAGGTCTAACTTCAGGTAATTATCACCAGTTTGTCGCTTCATTATCTTTCCCTTTTTTAAGTATTTCGAGTCTAATATGATGACGGTCAAAAGTAAAGGCTTTAATAACAATAAAATTGTGACTCACGGACATCGATAATTATGACTCTTACAAATAGGTGACTGTGACACGTATGTCTGGGCACTGGCATCACTGGAGGCTGAGGCTGGTAAAAGACAGAGGCAGACCATGACGACAGCCGGATCCGAGGGAGATAATTAACGATTTGGGCTGCGTATGGCTTTTCTAGAGTCATGAGACTGTTTTCTTTCTTTCCACTCATCATCTGATAAAACCAGTATCTACTATTTTTCATGTGAAAATTGCTATTTGGATGTTACACGAACCACATTCTTACACGGATAAAGTGAAAACATTAATTATCATTGCTTTCAAGGTCATAATTGCTGTTTTCATGGGGGGGGGGGGGGTGTGTAGCGTTTATGGCTTGCTGGATTTAGTAAGCACACTACCAAAAGATGGCATATAAGAACTGAAACAGAAATGCCACTAGTTTCATGCTGAGGCGTCGTAGGGCTCAACAGAAGGGGAGATTAATGTTCAGTTAGCCAGAGGCCCTTTAAGACATGTTGTTCGTGGACAAGGATCTAGACGGGGGTTGACGAAGACCTGATAATGTTTGTTACATTGAGTTTTAATGACCACAGAAGTCAGAGTGTTAATGGCTGACGAGGATAACCACCAGGAAGAATGGGAAGAACAGCAATCAACTTAGCGTTATACTGACACACAATACCCCAAAACATTACACTGACACAAGACGCCCCAATACGACAAAACGTTAAAATGGATAGCCAATACAGAAGGCATTAAATTCTATTTGGTGCCATCAACATGCGCCTGCGAACATGGTGTTCTAGCACTCAACTAAACGGGCGCGCGTACGTACACACACACACACACACACACACACACACACACACACACACACACACACACAAAACACAACACACACACACACACACACACACACACACACACACACACATCCTGAAGGGTCGAACCAAAGCGGCCTTTAGAGTGCAGTGCTCGCTTCTTGATACCCAGCTGAGCTCACCAAGCCCGTCCTAGACCCTTGACCACTGATCCAGATACTGATCAGGTTGATGCTGAGTGGCCCTGACAGTGCTGCAGACCATTTATCGCCCGATGTGCACACCACCTTCCATCTGCAAGAAGGATGGCGGCAGCTGCCTTCAAGTGGGTCCCGCAGCAGGAGGGAAAGTGATCAGTTAGTTTTGATTGACAGGGACTCACCCCGCCTTGACGGCCGAGGCGCTAGTCGGTGCGTGTCAGTCCAGAAATCCCCGATTCCTGATCAGTTTCACAGGCTCCATTAGTGGAACATGTCCCTTGGTAGGTCTGCTGGACTTTGCAGCGTGCATGCATGAGATTGGCTGACATGGTGGAAAGATTTCCCGTCAATGCCCCTCTTTCTCTCTACTCCCGTGGGAGGACTGTCCATTACAGAGTGAGGCGAAATCTCAGGAGAGTACGTTATAGTAACAAAGCGTTACGGAGTGCTTAAGTCTGTGTAATTACCTGTTTCTGCTTAATTTAACATTTGACAGGGAAACAAACCTTTTTTTTTTCCTTTAGGAGGAATATGTTTCCATGGCCTTGATGAGCTGGAATATGAGTTTATAAATCATTGGCACTGGTGGTCACATCTAAACTACGCACGTCACATTGCTTGTATGGGCTTACGAGCAGAGCTTTTTTTTTCTTTTTTTTTTCTTTTTTTACCCATAATGAAATACAAAGTTTACTACGTTTTAAGAAAACAATGTATGTAAGCACCAACAGCATACCAGTTGTCGTAAAATATAAATAAATAAGGGAAGATGTTTTGAAGCGGGTGACTTGATAAATCGTTTCACAAATAATTAAATAAATAAATCTCCACGAGAACGACCTCAGAAAAATACAACAGCTCTTTTGTCTTACGGGTTTGCCACCACGAAAATCAAAACACACCACAAAGAGATCTGCATGAGTATGGTATACAATCTGACCAAGATCTAGGAACACCCGGACAGGTACATCATCGACAGGCCAGTCTGCACCGCCGAGTCTGACAACTCCTTGATAAGCTGCACTGAATTCAGGTCCCCCATCCCTGGAAGCACCTGCCAACGGCTGTCAGTCACACCTCCACCCCCACCTTTCTTCCCACCCAGTCACCCCTTCACTAATTGCAGACTTCATTGGTGCCCCGTTTACCAACAACAGGCCCACAGGGAAAGAAAACAAGGAGCGAGTGAAGAGAAGAGGGAATGGCAACGCTCATTTCGGGATTGACGAAAGGAACGAAGACACAAAGGAACGAAGACACAAAGAAACGAAGACACAGAGGAACGAAGACACAAAGGAAAGAAGACACAAAGGAACGAAGACACAAACGAACGAAGACACTCGCAACGAACCCGAGCGTTAGTCTCTGGAACAATGACGATGAAATCCAAACGCATACAGAATAAAAATTAATACAATAAAATAAAAACAGGAAAAACGACAGGTAACACCGAAAAAAAATACGGGAGAAAAACACGACCTGGGTTTTTACTCAATCATTAATTTATTGATTGATTGATTGATTTTTTTTTTTTGGGGGGGGGGGGAGGAGGGTGGTCTGCTAATGAAGAAGCATGTGAAGTAGAAGAAACACCAATGATAATTTGAAAAATGCTCCATGGACTACTTGCGACTCCAACCCACGAAAAACAACAACAGCAAAACAAACAAACACAAAGAAAACAACAACAATTAGAATCTTAAAAAAAAAAAAGCAGCCAAGCTAACAAATCAAATAAAACCAAAGCAAAACTACAGGGCAGAGAGAACGAAAGAGGGGGACGAAGATGAATATGAGAGGAGAGAGAGGGGCAGATACTGTAGGTATTAGCGAAGGGCGGGCGTGTGAAAGTGACCAAACGACCTAGCAATCATCTACAAACCCATCCAGATATACCAGTGACCTATGCATTGTGTGGTACATGTCTCTGAACGAAGTGGCCAAGGAACTAGATCTGGAGCTTACATTAGACAGTTCCTGATGTAACCAGCTAGCCAGTCCGTCTACATACTACATAAGCCCAGCCAGCTAACCAGCCCAAACCGATCAACCTGCCAGTCAACTAATAAACCAACCGACCAAGCAGCCAAACAATTAGCAGTCAACAAGCTGACTGATCAACCAGCCAACAAACCAAACAACCAACCATTTCATCATGCAAAGCATTTAGCTGGCCCACCAACCAGGAACCGATGTACTGTAACACATTCAATAACGGGGGAAGGGAAGGAGGCGCGCGCGCGCGCGCGCGCACGCACGCACGCACGCTCGCTCGCTCGCACGCACGCACGCAAGCACGCACGCACGCACGCACACGCACACACACACACACACACACACACA
This sequence comes from Conus canariensis, assembly GCA_033310375.1. Lineage (NCBI taxonomy): Eukaryota > Metazoa > Mollusca > Gastropoda > Neogastropoda > Conidae > Conus > Conus canariensis. The sequence continues at coordinate 67,891,977 of CM065720.1, read as the reverse complement.
CACACATTCAGCCAATTCTACGATCATTCGCATCGACATCTGAAGAAAACATTTATCAAAAATGAGCTTATCTTTTTGGTATTCAGTGTTCAAAATGAAAGAAAAAACAAACAGAACCGTTATTTTGCACTGTGTTTACGTGTTTATTTGTATTTTGGCTTAATTTCGGCAACACTGCAGTCTGTTTTACTCCTCTTACTTACAACTGCTAACATTCACACAAAAATGACACAAATTACGAGGACAAGACAACACCTCACCGTGGATATAAACTGAAAACAACATTTTCGTATTTCTTACTTGCAAGTGTTTGACTTCCCTCAGCAAGACGTTCAACACACTCCGTATTGCCAATTTCATTACCGGAAGTAAAGTTCCCACACTCTTGCTGAAAAGGCTCTGTCCGGTAGTTCACAAAAACTCAGTGACGCGTGCCTGCCACAGCTGGCTTTCCCTCATTGTGCGGTCCCTGTCACCAGCCAACGACTGCCCAAACCACCCAGCTACATTATACTATGGTCAGAGATGCCTTTGAAAGCTTCCTTGTCATGTCTCCTGGGTTTCCACCATTGACGACTACATACTAAACAAAAGGAATTCTCAACGATCTGAACACAAGCAGACAGTCACAGGAACATCCCTGATTGCTTGAGTCTTGACGGCTGAATCTGACCCAAAGTCAACACCCTCCCCTCCACAACCCTCCTCCCCCCTCCACCTCACCCTCACCGCATCATCACCCTCACCCCATCACTCACACCCAATCACCCCTACCCCCTTAATCTGAGGAAAACACCTGACGTGGGCACTCACTCAGTCTTTCAGCCTCCCACCGTCATCGTTCCTGTTGCGTCTTCGTCCATGGCTTGTTTACTGACAGCAGTCACTCAGCGCACGAGCTCAGCACGTGCAGATAACAGTGACGGGTACGGTCACCGATTGGGCAACATGGACCACAGAGTCTGACAACACTTTGATAAGCTGTACTCAAGTTAGTCCAAGAACATGGTAACACCTGCCAAGGGGCAGTAGGCCACCCTACCCCTCCTCTCTTTACCTACCATCTTTCTCCCCATCTTCACCGGTCTTTTGTTTACCAAATCAGACCCAGAGGCCAGGGAAATAAGGGGTGAAGTGGAGGGAAAAGAGAGGTGCTTGACGACAAGTGAGAGGAGAGGAATGATGGTGTGAATAGGGTAGATGTTTGGGGGTGTGGTGGGTGGTAGGAGATACTGAAATGTCAACTAACTAACCCCAGCATGTACATTTAGGAAGACAGGTTTGTATCTGAACTTTTGAAACAAACAAACAAACAAACAACGTGACAAATTTCCAACTAATCAACCGCGAATCCACCTACTCATATATATCCATACATCATACTGCGTATTTCATACTAATGAAAACAAAACATTCAGTTTCATGTGAAGTGGGCCCAGTTTGCTGCAGTATATATGAGCGCTAAATTGTCAATAATATCTAAATTTAATAAATACGTTACTTACATTGTGTACGTCTCTAAACGACCCCCCTGTCCATACTTTCTCACCTCTGCAATTCTATAATCAAAAGAATCCCTAGCTCGGCGCTGGCTGATTAAGTCACAAGACCACCAGCCAGAACCGCGCCCTTGGGCAAACACTAATGCCTAAGCTACAACTGAAGTCAGCTCTCTCGGCACTCCTAGAAACACCTGCCAAAGCGACCCAGTCAGACACCCTCCCAACATCCCCTCCTTCACTGCATCTTCAACCTTGCCTTGTTTACCGACAACAAAGACCCACAGGTGAAAAAAACAAAGGCAGGAAGGGGGAGGAGGACGAAGAGGGAAGCTGAAGACGGGTTAAGAAGGGGATAGGGGTGGTGGGGCTGGGAATGGAAGGACAAGAGGGGAAAGTGAAAGGTGGGGGGGGGGGGGAGAGAGAAAAGAAGAGAGGGTGGGGGAAGGGCAAGGTCGAAGACGACAAAGGAGATTTGGAGGGGAGGGTCCGACTCTCAGTTTTGGCAGGAGGGCAGGGTGGGGGGTGTGTGTGTGTGTGTGTGTGTGTGTGTGTGTGTGTGTGTGTGTGTGTGTGTGTGTGTATGTGTGTATGTAGTGTGTGTGTGTGTGTGTGTGTGTGTGTGTGTGTGTGTGTGTATGTGTGGTGTATGTATTGTGTGTGTGTATGTGTGTGTGTGTGTATGTGTGTGTGTGTGTGTGTGTGTGTGTGTGTGTGTGTGTGTGTGTGGTGTATGTATTATGTGTGTGTGTGTGTGTGTGTGTGTGTGTGTGTGTGTGTGTGTGTGTGTGTGTGTGTGTGCTGACTGACTGACTACTTATCTCATTTTCTGCCTAATTCGCTTCTTCAAGATGGATGGCACCAGCAGCAGTTGCCGTGATGCGTTGAACGTTTGGCGGGGAAATGGACCACCACTGTCCCCATAACCATCACCACCACCACCACCATCAGTATCACCAACTAGTCACATTGTGTCTGTCTGAATGGTTTAGTTTCACATGCAGTGGTTCATTATGATTGAAGTTAAAGTGAGAACATTCACCGTTCTTCACGCAGACTTCAGCCTGGGAGCAACTTTTCTTTCACTGATAGTCTGTGAGTAATTAGACGTAAGGCCTGAACATCACCATGCCATGAAATCTGACGGTCACTCAGCCTATGTTTAGTGTTAGCTCATGTTCACTTGCATGCACGACTACGCGTAAGTGAATGCATGCGTACGCGTGCTCTTGTGTGTGTGTGTGTGTGTGTGTGTGTGTGTGTGTGTGTGTGTGTGTGTGTGTGTGTGTGTAAGAGCTGAGGTGGGTGGATAGGGGGTATGTGTGTGTGTGTGTGTGTGTGTGTGTGTGTGTGTGTGTGTGTGTGTGTGTGTGTGTGATATCCACTCAGGTGTGATGTGTTCGTTTATTTTACTGTGGTTACGTACGTCAATAAGAAGTTGAGAGAAAAAGGGTGATTTTTGTTTTTTATTTTCTATACGTGTACAGCCATGTATTATATATATTTATTAGTTATATTGTATATGTCACCTAGGAACATTCACTGAAGGCATTTAGCAATGAATAACCAACAAGCTGACTCACTTATCAGTCAAACCGACAGACTTAAGACTTAGGTACGCTATACCAGGTAGCCTGTTGCTCCACAAAGATCATTGACAAGCGCAACAGTCGAATACGTTTGTCTGCGCGCATGTTGATAAGCCTTGCCAGCAAAAAACAACAACTCAGCCCTCAAAACAAGACCTTCCGGGCTAACCTTCTAGTTTCCCCTTCTAACCCACCTCCATCATCCCCACCCCCAATCTCACCACCACCACCATCACCACCACCACTCTCAACCTAACCCCACCTTCCATCTGCTATACTCACCGCCATTTCACTAACCGCATTCTCAATCATGACTAGTTTGCCAGCAGCGTGGAGTAAGTAGCCTGACTAAAGAAAATAAAAGGCCGGAGCAGACTCTTCCTCACAGGGGGGCTGAGGGCTGGGGGGGGGGGGGGGGGGCTGCTGACCACTTATCCAATCTTCTGCCTGACTCGCTTCATGAAGAGTGATGATGATCGCAGCAACAGCAGCTGTCGAAAACTGTTCAGCATTTGGCGAGGGAACTTCATCATCCTCACGATGTTTTGATTGACACCAGTCACTCCGTGTCTGTCCGGGTGTGATGGTACATGTCACTTTTGGACGAGCGTTGATTGCTGGCCACTTTCAACGGTATTCATTGAACATGACTTTACCTGAAGTAAGGACAGCATGCGTAGAATCCAGACTAGTTTGGGGAGTTGGTGGTAATAATATGTTCTTTTAGTCAGAAGTTAGTTCACAGGAAATCAGAATTCCATGTGTGCACATGAGGAGCCGTACATTTGTTTTTAAAAGGGAGCAAATGTGCTTCAGGGACTGATACTGGGAATTATTTCTGGAGTAATGGCAGTTAGCATATATCAGGACTTGACGAGCCAAAACATGAATGAAAAAAATCAATCAACTTACTGGGCAACTAGCTGGCTGGATAACTAACTCATTAACTAATTTTATAGCTATTTTAAGTAAACTAACTAATCCTCCAACGAAGGAACAAATGAACGATCAAACGAAGAAACCATCGATTGAACAAAGGAACGAACTTACTCGGTAACTATCAACTAACTAATTAACTCACTCACTCACTCACTGATTGACCAACTAACTGACTTACTGCCTACCTCCACAATAATGCAAGATCAATTATGAAACAAAACGTCCATATTATTTCACTATTGCACTCCCCAACACCACCCCTACCTCTGAACTCGAAAACAATAAACTGAGAGTATACAGATGCATTGCAGCATCGGATATCCCATCCGTTCATTCCACTCATGAATAACACTCCCCAGCACATTGTCCAATGGACTGCCAGGAATTGGGAGATGGATAACATGATGCTGGTAGTCCAAGCTAACTTCAAGTTTTTTTTGTGTCCTAGACACAGTTTCCCTCAGCTGTTTACGCAACCTTCCACTGCTCTCAGTTCACTTAGGGCATTTTCATCCATGGCCACTTCACCAGTAACAGCAGCACAGATAAAGAAAAAGTGGGTCAGATCAAATCCCTGCTAGAGGCTGGGGGCTACCCACTGACCACTTATCCCATTTTCTGCCTGACTCGCTTCTTGAAGAAGGACGGCGGCAGCATTAGCAGCAGCAGCTGTTGTGAAGTGTTCAACATTTGGCGAGGAAATTCATCATCATCATTATCACGTTGTGATTGACACCAGTCACTCTGTGCCTGAATGGGTCTGTATGCATATCGGTTGTTGGCGAGTTGTGATGGATGGTCAGTTTTACCGGCAGCATGTGGACATGCGTTTGAAAGGAGAAGGTAGGGGCCTGGTTGTCCTGGTAGATCCTTGGCTCGTGGTCCGTTCCACAGTGTAAGCCACTCTTTTCTCACATGAACATTGGTGAATCAAACTGTCTGTTACCTACTTGACATAACATTAAAAGTTCTCCTTTTATCTCCCCCGCCTCCATCCCACTCCCCTCCTCCTATGTTACCCCTCCCTCTGCCTGGCCTATCCTCACCCCCCCCCCTCCCTCAGGCGTTCGGTACAAGTTTATATTTGTAGTGTACCACACGTTCTTTCTATCCACAGCTCAACCTTCAAACAAGTTACACATTAGGGGAGGGGGGTCGGGGCAGCTATCCAGCGAAGCAGATGTAACACTGCTGCCAGATCAATTAATTTCGTATTATTGTTGTTTTCAGTCGTACAAAATGACACTTTATCGCATTTCACTTGTGACACGGCACTTTTCAGTCATCTTCTCCGTCTGTAACACCGGTATTAAGTTCCCCTTTGTTCCCCTATTTATTAATTTATCTATTTCCAACATCTGCATACAATAGCTAATGTGGTGTGGTTCTGAAGATAACAAGTTTTGCTGGTAACAATCAGGACTACTGCTACTACTTCTGCTACTACTACTACTACTACTACTACTACTTATCATTATTGTTGTTGTTATTATCGTTATCATCATCGTCACCATTATTTATCATTATTATTATTACTATTATCCAAAAGGTTCAGCATCCCTGCTGTTAATGTAGTGTCCAAGATGCTCCATGAAACATTTGTTTGTTTGATGAAAAGAAGTTACCACAAAATATTTACAAACACCATTGTTCTATTCAGTTTCCTGTTGTGAATGATAATGAGGGATAGTGTGTTGTTCCTAATTCTGCCATTCGCCTTCTTCAATGAGAGAGAGAGAGAGAGAGAGAGAGAGAGAGAGAGAGAGACGAGAGCAGAAGAGAGAAGACAGAGAGGAGAGACAGAGAGAGAGAGAAGAGAGAGAGAGAGAGAGAGAACAAAGACGAATGAATGAATAAATGACAGCATGGTTAAAAATGACTGAGCAGCATAATAACATGAATGCATAAATGAACAAATTAACTAAAAAGAAACAACAACAAAAATCAAAAGAAGGAAGGAAACTATAGTGGTAGTGAGGAAGGAAGGAAGCAAAGCAAAGAAAGAAAGAAACAACCAAGAAAAACAAACAAGCAAGGCTTTCATCAATATAGCTTACAAACCAACCAACAAACAATACCTTCATCAACATGACCTACTAACAAACCAACCAACAACACTTTCATCAACGTGACTTGCATTTCATTTCCCTTCTCCGCCAGGCGCGCTGATTCCCTTTCTCCCTCCCTGTATTCCCTTCAGCCTACCTTTAATAGCACCACAGAGAGCGTGAATCCGCTGTGGAGCCATAAACCGACCAGTGTGCTTCGACAGGACGAAAGATTAACGACCCAACGGCTCGCTACCTTCAGGGACAGAGTCGAGCTGTCTGTACGTGGTGTCATCTGGTTTGGGCAAGGTCTGGTGCAGGTGCGTGGGACTATGGCCCTGTGCTCTGGAAGACCCAGGAGTATGTTTGCTGTTTCCCTTCTTAACCCCTAAAGGGTCACCTCCATGAAGCGATGATCGACGTGTAAAGTGGATGCTCCGAGCCGCTTAGTGGTGAGTCGTAAAAGCTGACAGGGTCTTTATGGCGTAGGCTGTAAAGTTTTAATCCATCATGGCCATAAATGTCAGCCAGGTTTGCAGAACTCTTCAGTGAGGATTCAAGGAGAGGTGTATCGGTCTTTGAAGGAGTATGGGGTGGTGGTATGGTATATATATGTGACTTGCCAGCTTGCACAGCAGGGTAGAAGTTAGTAAGCTGGTGAAATGACTGTCTGCACGCGACAGGACAGACTACGTAATTGGCTGTGGCACGAACTGGTACAAATGGTTCCACCAGACGAAGACAATAAATGTTGATCGTCCTCCTGTTCCCGCCTGTCTTTCCCCCCTCCCCTCATCCCACTTTCATCGTCTCCTCCTCGCGACAGAAGGGGGTGGTATGGGATGGACAGAGAGAGAGAGAGAGAGAGAGAGAGAGAGAGAGAGAGAGAGAGAGGAGAGAGAGAGAGCGTGTGTAGGGGAGGGGTAAGGGTAAAGATGAAGAGTGAGAGAGGGGTGGGTAAGGCGGTGATGCTGGGCTCTTTCAAGACATACAAAATTGTCAGCTTGTGAAAGTTTCTCTTCGGCTCTAATTCATATTTAACGTTATTTATCTTTCTTTTGTTGCTTTTAGATTAGTCTATCCTGTGCATTGAACATTCTTAGCGCACGTAAAAGAACCCATGGTAAAAAGGGAATGTCTCTGGCAAAATCCATTAGAAATATTCACTTTGTTACGTGAGAAAAAGAATTATGGGGACAGAAAAGGGGGAAATCACTGGTGGAGTTAAACGATGGCGACACGTTCTTCCCTTGAGACAGCAGACTTGATTTCACACGAGAAATGTGTGGTGTCGATGAAGCAATACAATACAATTCAATATAACACAACACAATGCGATACAATACAATACAATTCAATACAGTATAACAGTGCGTAACGCAACACAACTCAACGCAACGTGAAGTAACGAAACACAAATCAATGCAACTCAACGCAAAGCAAGAGAATACATTGCAAAACATCACAATAGAAGACAGTGCAATACAATGCAGAACAGTACAGCATATACTGAAGTAGAAAGTATAGTATATTGCGGCACAGTACAGTAGCCTACCACACAGCACAACACAACACAACACAGGCCAGCACAGCACCGCACAGCACAGCACAGCACGCACAGCACAACACAACACACCCATTTTTCATACAAATGCGATGGCGAAAGATTTCTGTTACAGACGGAAATGCTGTTCTGTTCCATTTGACTTACTATGACACAGTGTTTTTCCCTCCTTCCGTGCACACACCAGAATGTCTTTCCCCATTACTTGTGACATCCCCTTGTTCTGGATGAGTAAATTTCCCGTTTTCTATCCTCTGTCATTGACTCTGCCATTTCAGTCATGTATTTCTTCATTATCTTTCTTTGCTGTCGTCCACTCTGCCCTTTTCACAAGTCTTTCCGCCTTGGCTTAAGGCTGTGTCAGGCCAATTGACAAAGGCTAGAACACCAAGGCTACACCAAAATGTTATTATGCTCTGTATAGTTATGCGGGGATTGTCTTCAGTTGTGACAAGCTCCTAGCATAACATTATCAGTCACCAAAATCCCCCGAAGTCGGAGTGTGGCTGCCCATGTGGCGGGGTAATCAAAAACGGTCACACACTAACGTTCTCATCCCCAGCTGATGCATTTTTACCATAGTGTTCAAGTACTTCGGCTGTTTGGATGATCCCCGGAGTCTTTTAGCCTGGTATGACAACAACAACAGCAACAAAAGTCTCTGACCCGAAAGTCTTCACACTATTTTGTTTATTTGCTGCTCTTGTTCCGTTTTATTACATGCAAGCTTAAGAAGATACAGAAACTTTGTATACTAGCGATGCCGTCTGTTCGGCTGCCATCTGGCGATGAGGTAGTCAGTGGCATTGGCAGCACCGTTCAGATTGGATACCCGCTGACCATTGTGCAGTATCTGTTAGTCAAAATGGCATTGGCAGCACTGTGCAGTGTCTATGAAAATGGCATTGTCAGCAATATTCAGATTGGATGATCGCCATGTATTCTGCAGTGTCTGTTTGTTAAAATGGCATTTTATGTATTTTTGTGGCAGTATCATACTTTTCATTTTTTCGGGCTTTTCAAAACATGGGGGACAATACATCAAGCGTTATGAATGACGACCCAAGGACGGTTTCGGATTGTTTTGTTTTGTTTTTATTAATATGATTATTTTTCTGCTTGAAGGAGGCTAATAATTTACCTATAACATAAAGAATTGTTGAAGACATTTTTTTTTGTTCTACGTGGTGACAACATAAGGGGAACTAGGGTTTACAGCTACACTGTAACTTGGATTAATTTAATTTACTACTTTTGTTCTACACGTGACAAGTTCTCCTGAAGAAACAAGTAACTATGACTCGTAGAAGCCAATATTCTCACGTGACTAAAAAACAACAACAAAAAGCTGAAGTGGTGGGGGCATCCGGCAATATCAAGCGAAGTCTCCGAAATCATCCTTGATGGGAAAAGTGAGGGGGAAGCGGAGGCGGAGCAGACAGGGACTCTAAAGAGGGGGACAAACAACATTGCTGAGGGGAACGGGAAGAGCGTTGCCGCCACCACCAGGCACTTTGCTTACCCACATCCGTCACAGGCAGAGAGAGACAAATGGTGCAGCGTTTATCATTCTCAAGGTCCGCCCGCCCCTTACGTCTCCACATCTCTTTTGACATTGCGATAAAGGATCTCTCTCTCTCTCTCTCTCTCTCTCTCTCTCTCTCTCTCTCTCTCTCTCTCTCTCTCAGATATCTGTGTATGCGTGCGTGCGACTCTCTGCTGTGTGTGTGTGTGTGTGTGTGTGTGTGTGTGTGTGTGTGTGTGTGTGTGTGTGTGTGTGCGCGCGCGCGCGCGCGCGCGGTGTGTCTTATGTTTCCCATAGGAAACTGTGTTGAAAAAAACAAACAAACAGTAAACAACCCCGATGGCAAAGGAAGCGATTTTCATAAAGATATGCGAAACTCTCCTCGCTTTCTCACGCAACTGCGAGAAAGCGGGGTGGAGGAACATTCACGCTGTCTCCCAGTCCTACACTTCCTTACAAAGTGTGAGGAGAATCGCAATGTGCAAGAAAGCGTGGAATGGCGAGAAACCATGGGCTGACGGCCCTAGCGGCCCCAGCTGGTAGACGACTATGATTGTGACTGTGATATTCTGCTATACATGCGCTTTGCACGGGCATATTCCTCCATAAGACTGTCCTAAGAATACCACGGAATGGAGAGCCGAAGTCCCAGCGGTAAATGTAGGGTGGGCCAACTGGAGATGAAACCTCCATTCTCTTACATTTGACTAGAATTGGAGCACTATTGACCATTGAGATCCCTGGCAGCCAGAATGTCTGTCACAGGTGCGTGCGTGCGTGGTGTGTGTGTGTGTGTGTGTGTGTGTGTGTGTGTGGTGTGGTGCGTGCGTGCGTGTGCGTGCGTGCGTGCGTGCGTGCGTGCGTGCGTGCGTGCGTGGTGTGTGTGTGTGTGTGTGTGTGTGTGTGCAATTACGTATGCTCCACGTACGTATGTGTCCAGAGTGCATGTAAGGGCACATGCGGACGCCCATGCTGACGTTCGCACGCGCTCACGCGCTCTACAGACTAATGAACGAACGAACACCTGTGCATTCCACGCGGCCCTAGTGCCCGCAGACATCGCACGTTGCAGCGAGGAGACTGAAGACGCTGGCCTTACGACCCATTCGAGCACGAACGACAACTCGATAGGTTCGGACAGCTGCAGCTGATTATCTGCCCTTGTAGGCGGCTGGGCCAACAACGAAAATGTTGCGTGTGCCAAAACATGCCAGAAACTTTCCCCACAAATCACTGGTCTTCTTGTCTTTCCTCTAAGACGCTAAGGCTGCCTTTCAAGCACTGAGAGAGAGAGAGAGAGAGAGAGAGAGAGAGAGAGAGAGAGAGAGAGAGAGAGAGGAGGGTGGAGGGGGGGGGGATCGACTGCCTTTATAGCGCTGAAAGATAGAGAAAGAGAGAAGAGGTGAGGGACTCAAGACTGTCTTCTCAGCGCAGAGAGAGAGAGAGAGAGAGAGAGAGGAGAGAGAGAGAGAGAGAGAGAGAGGAGGAGAGGGAGGGAGGGAGGGAGGGAGAGAAGCTCAAGGATGTTATTGAATAGTCTACAAGACACGTTATATAAATCTAAATCATTAATGACAGCTAAAAACAAGTCATATTTTATCTCCACAGTACTCTTGCAACGACACAAAGTCATTTAGGGAAATAGATCTGAAAAGACATGAACAATGATCTCTAGCATAACATATAATCATTTGCCCCTACTCACTGAGACATATATCATCTTGCATCAATTTTTGGAACATGGCGGAAGACAGGATAACATTTGGAGTTGGGAAAACATTTCTATCGTAAATTGTTTAAATTTCCGCAGTAGAAAATAACGTGTAGTTCAGTTTCTATGGCACAGAGAGAGAGAGAGAGAGAGAGAGAGAGAGAGAGAGAGACAGAGACGAGGAGAGAGAGAAGACAGACAGACAGACAGACAGACAGACGACAGACAGGCAGACAGAGTTTCGTGCGAAGTTTGGGTGTCTTTCCTTGGCCCGGGACCATTATTGATATTTTATTAATTAGTGTTTTCAGAAGTTGAAGGTCATGGCAAGTCGAGGGGCATTTCTCTCTGATAAGGTAAAGGTCATGTTTACGGTCACTTTTTCTCTGAACGAAAGAGATAAGCCTCTCTCTCTCTCTTCCTCCTTCCCTTCCTCCCTTTCTCTCTGTCTGTCTGTCTCTCTCTCACTGTCTCCTCTCCCTCCCCCTCCCTCCCTCCCTCCCTCTCTCTCTCTCTCTCTCTCTCTCTCTCTCTCTCTCTCTCACCCGTGCTTAACATCATTGATATGCGTTTTGACGGTTTCTGGCCTTCACTGCCTGTGTGGAGAATTACGTGTTGTCGGGGGACGGGACCAAGCAGCATGTCATCTAGGAGTTAAAAGGTCATGTTTGTTAGTACACCGTATGGTCGACATTGGTCTTTCCTCTTCTTCTTCTTTCTGTCTGATTTTCTGTCTGTTTTTGTCTTTTTCTTTCTTTCTGTTTTTCTTTGTTTCTTTTTTTTTTTTTTTTTTTTTTTTTGCTTGTAGGTTTTTGTTTGTTTGTGTTCGATGTCTTCTTCTCTTTTCTTTGTCCTTTCTCCTTCTTGAATAAACTATTTGAATTTAAAATTAACCCTCTCTCTATATATATCTCTCTCACTCACTCACTCACTCTCTCCCCACTCTCTCTCCTCCTTCTCTCTGCCTCTGTCTCTCTCTTTCTCTGTCTCTCTCTCTCTCTCTCTCTCTCTCTCTCTCTCTCTCTCTCTCTCTCTGTCATCATCATCATCATCATCATCATCATCTTCTCTTCATCGTTTTATTTTTCGTCACACATACACACACGCGCGCGTGCACACGCGCGCGCGCCATTCGTCATCGAGTTTCAGTATCGGAGAGAACAGAGCCCTGGCAATCGACCAGGTTTTAAACCCCATTCGCTGTCTGACAGATCGAAAAGTCAAAACGTCTACCCCTGACCTCCGGAAGATAACCCTGCAGCACCGGAATGTCTTAATGACAACGTTGCGTTACCAGGCATGCGCACACACTGATACACCCACCGAGGTCGTCACCTGTGTGTCCTATCGGTTCAGGCCTCACGCCAGAT
>CM065720.1:67872232-67874732 GCA_033310375.1 Conus canariensis | reverse complement strand
AGTGGCTTTCATTGGCCCATGATGCAAAATGCAGAAAAATATTCGCTACACTACACGCGCCAAACAGCTTCGAGACCTATTTTCTTTCTTACGCAGGTACATTGCACGGAATACACAGGAAACACCGTGCCGCACGCTTATTTCGCTACGAAATACTGTTCCGTGACTAACATGTGACATGGGCCCTGGCGACTGTGTCTCCAAGCAAAACAGTTTGATGAGTTTGGAATTTGCCTGCCATTAACAATCAGTAGGCTATATAAAATGCATACTTAATTAAAAATGCAACTTTTTGTGCATACGTTACGCCACCTTCTATGTTGTCCTCAATACCTTCAGCCCAACAGGACGAAAACATCATCATCAGACTTTCTTCCATCTGTCTTTTATTTGACAGCTTACTGTTCTGTGTTATCATCACCATCGTCATTGACAGCTTACTGTTCTGTGTTATCATCACCATCGTCATTGGTCATTTGACACCTTACTGTTCTGTGTTATCATCACCATCGTCATTGGTCATTTGACAGCTTACTGTTCTGTGTTATCATCACCATCGTCATTGGTCATTTGACAGCTTACTGCTCTGTGTTATCATCACTATCGTCATTGGTCAATTAACGACAAAGGGTATTTTCAGGGTTTTGACCACCTAGGGATACGATCTTGTCCTACAAATAAACAAAACAAAAACAAAAACAACAAGAACAACAAGAAAAGAAAGAAAAGAACATGAACACTGAACGCACAAATGTTTACCAAAGATACATTACATTCGCAAGTTGATAACTAGTGTATTGGTATTCTTTAGGCAGATGATAGGTGCCAGGCATTTTCTTTATCTGTTCACTTTCATATTATACAGATAAAAAAAGAAATGCAACGAAAACATATCAAAAAGCTGTATGGGCAAAGTGACATTGTAAACCGAACGGACAGATGATGCTCGCGCTGGACAGTGTGTTCAGTTTCCTTACCAAGTCGCCAGATTACAACAAAAAGCTGGCGTTATATACATTGTATAGAGAAGGAAGTGTGAAGATTTTCTGACTTCAAGACAGCAGAAGGGGCCACAAAGGCACGAACGAACTGTTCTTTGTTCGGGGCCTGTATCACACTCCATCAGTACTGACCCGAAACCATTTTCCTATAAAGCAGTCTGTTGGTGGTTTAGACCTCTTCATTGTAACGGACAACAACAAAAAGTGTCGCCGAGCCAAAGAATCCTGAACAGACAGGTGCTTTCAGAACACAACATGGTGGGTCAACCGGGTACGAACTCAGCCACACTCGTCACACATCTGTGGTTCTGATTTTAAAAGCAGCAGTAACTTAAGTTTCTCCTAGGAACATTAACATGATGGGTGTGGGCATCCATAAACCCTATGTTTCCTCGTCTCACTCCCCCCCTCCCTCACCCCCTACACACAAAAAAGAATGAACAACGGCTAAGCGGGAAAGGCAACAAGGCAAGCTGATGAAAAGAAAAAACGAGGCGAGGCTTTCCTGGCTCTGACCAAAGATAGTTCGCCCTACGGCTCTGACCGGTCTTTCCCAACACATGAAAGCCACCACAGCCTTCCCCCGACAGTCGTAGAGGAGGGCTCACTGAAAGGAATGAAACCATCGGCCGCACCTCTCCCGGTCCCCCAGCCCCGCTGTACGCTACAGTGACCACGTCTGGAGTAGGCGTCGATACCATCTTTGCCAGCACCTTGGGGAAACTCCTTTCGCAGGACATAAAAACCACTAACTCATTTACGCTCGCCGTCTAAAGTATGTTGTGGGTCTGGGGGGAGGGGTGGGGGGGGGGGGGGGTAGGACTAGGAGCGAGCTTTCTGGCCCCGGGGTTAGGTCGGCTTGTCATAACTTTCAATCACCTTCAACTGGCAAGCTTTCGGACATTTCCGCCAGTTCAAACGAAGCCGAGGTTGGGAACGGGGGTGTCAAGGTGATAGGTCCACCGACCCTGGTTAAATTAGTCTCGGGAAGGTGTCAGAACTGGGAACTAACGAAGTCTGGCAGGAGCGAAGAGGGTGCCACGGGTCTAAACATTGTCTGAGCTTGTTTTGAAACCTATTAGCCCGTGCGGTTAGGGTCCGTAGCCAGTGCGGTTACGGTCCGCTTTGGAGTGAAAGGTGAGATTAACGTCTGAGGCTGTTTAGGATCGTAGAAAGCCTCCAGACCGAAGCATGTAAGGGGTCACAGTCGCCGTGGAGAAAAGAAAATGGATGTAGTGGGTTACACCGGGCAAAGATGTAGAAGAGCGGGGATCAGTATCTCCCTAGTTTCCTCACTGTACCCTTTGTAGGAGTCTCGTTCGGTCGCACAGGTCACTAATCACTTCTGGGCGACAGAACTCTTCAAATGGCTGGGGCTGCCCGAACAGGTGATTCCGTACGCCAGCTTTTCCCTGTCCGATCTTCAGTGAGGTGGCTCACTGCCCGCACGTTCGTTTTGCCCGCATGCCACCCACCGTGTGTGTGCTTAAAATCTGACA
>CM065720.1:67857232-67864732 GCA_033310375.1 Conus canariensis | reverse complement strand
CTGTATTTCGCGCGCGCGCACGTGTGTGTGTGTGTGTGTGTGTGTGTGTGTGTGTGTGTGGTGTGTGTGTGTGTGTGTGTGTGTGTGTACACTACCATTACAGCTTTGTTTTACACTTATTGCTACTACTACTATAACTTTGTCATACATTTAGAACTGCTATTATCATAATCTTGTTTACGCTTTCCAATGTTATCATCATAACTGTTTTGACAAATAATGCTGCTATTTGTTTATAAGTGGTAACCTTACTGCTTTCACTATTAACTCTCTGAATGTTTCTCTCTCTCTCTCTCTCTCTCTCTCTCTCTCTCTCTCTCTCTCTCTCTCTCTCTCTCTCTCTCTCCTCTCCAGTAAGCACAGTTGAAACCATAGAAAAGTAAAGCCCAATGACCACTTCAAATCATATAAAACTGTGCATTGAAGAGATATTTGCATGTATTATTGGACTACAGCAGAAAAGACAAAATGCAATCCAGGTATTTGAATACACAGGGCGACAACAGAAAACACAAAGTATAATCTCCTTCATTTTTATTGTTAGTATTATCATTATCATTGTTATTATTATTATTATTATTATCATCAGTATTATCATTAAAACTGTAATATTTTGTAGTCATTATCATTATTATCATTAGCGTCATCATTAGTATTATCACTATTATTATTGTTTTATTATAATCTATGATAATAATAATGATGATAATATTAATAATAATAATTATTATCATTATCATCATCATCATCATCATTCTGCTCCAGCTTACGGTAATTTAAGGATTACTTCATAATGTGACTCACGGATATGCCATTGTTTTTGATGAAATCTTCCGAGCGCTGTTCTCTTAAGGCGTACTTGTAAACTCTATAATTGTTTAAAAAAAAAAAAAATTGTTAAAAGGAGAAAAAAGTGTCAACAAAGAGAAGGAGAAAGCAAAGAACAGAATGGGTCAAATTGTGCAGTATTATATTTTCTGTGAAGACATTACTTTCTTGAGTTTAAATGCTTTGTATTAAAAGGGTCGGGATTTTAAGACACCTTTAGTGCAAACCGGCGACACTCATGGGCAAAATTGTGACGGCGAGCTAAAAGCTTTCTGGCTGAAAATTTTACGAGCGGGCAACAATGCACGATGTGTTCATGTTCTCGTGATTCGTTGTAAAATAGAAAATATCATCAAAAGGTCTCTAACTGTCATAATGGACAGGTAACTCCGATATACCTTTTCTAAATCTTTTAGTTGTGTGTTTGAAATTATTGTTCATATCACCCTAAAATTAGCATTCAAGCTCAGAGTGATTGCAAAAACATTCATTGGTTCACGTTTGCATTGCATCAGCCATAAGAAAACAGTTTTTGTTGTTGTTGTTGTAACAATTGCTTTGATCAAATTACACTATATTCCATTCCCATGGCATCAGAGAATATAGTGTGCCAATCATGAGTTATTATGTCAGTCTCAATATCAAACAACAATGATAGCAAATCAAACAATGTTTTTTTTTCGTAAATTTCAAAACATAAGTGATACAACTTAAGTGTGGAAAACTATGTATATGATGGTTCTGTTTTCAGGATGAATTACGATGGTTCCTATATGCTGCTGGTGTAAGGTTTAATATCTATAATATATTTCCCTATCGTTGCCAAATCATTAATGTAATGACAGAGAAATTGTTAGCCTGCACTTATTTTCCCCTACTACTTCATTGTTCAAAATCACACACACACACACACACACACACACACACACACACACACACACACACACACACACACACCGAAAAAATGCGAAGAAGTGAATAACTGTTCAAAATATTTTCAGGAGAGATGGAAGGCTCGGATAATAGCTGTCGTCCCACTCTTAGAGATACTAGTTCTTTGACTTTGGAGCAATGGACGAGTAAATGTTTAATCGTTATTTCTCTTCCACACATGCACTGGACATTTTTGCTGTATTTTGTGCGGAGAGCATTTAAACGAAACCTATACATCAGGCTGGAAACTGACCTGGAATTAGACCCGGACAAGAAAAATAAAAGAGATTTACTATTTCTTTTGTTCTTAGCATTTATGCAGTGCTGACTGTAGTGGCACATTAGATTTTTAAGTTTCTCGTCAAACATTTCGTATGACACATTTACTAAACATCTATAACCTTCTTGTAAATCTAACCGTATCTTATCTAGAACTGAACCATCCTGATTGTTTGTTCCTTTTCTTGCAGCTCGATCAGCCCATTCATTTGAAACAATTCCACAATGGGAAGGCACCCACAGAAAGTTAAGCTAGTGCCTTTTAATGATAAAAGATGAACGGTGTGTTTAATTTCAATTGTCCAGTTGGTATCTTACTGTGATTGATTCAGTTTCCATCATCCTAACCCCCCATTTTTGTGATAATACTGTCGCTTTTCACACACACACACACACACACACACACACACACACACACACACACACACACACACACACCTTCTTTCTCTCTCTCTCTTTCTCTCTCTCATATACACACGCATCTACGCATACACATGCACGTACGTACGCAAAAAACGGATGCAGGCACGCACGCACGCACACACGCACGCACATGCACTCACACACACACACACACACACACACACACACACACACACACACACACACACACACATACATACATACACACACGCACACACACACACACACACACACACACACACACACACCACACACATATATATATATATATATATTTCTTTTTTTTTTAATGTATTGACATGCAAATGCATGTGTTGGCTGTTGCTTTCTTGGTATTTTACTTGTTAATTCGATGTTAAAGGATTAATGCGTTATTGTTATTTCATATTTGGTAGATTCTCATTGATTTTCATATGTTCATAGCTTTGATACTCATTGTTTGATAATTAACATTTTTACCCATTTTCCCTGTCCAATAATTATATCTTAAACACTTGTACACTCTCATGCAAATACTGACAAACACACGTACGTTCATATCAAACTTTTACATGCAGTCAACTCCTTCCCACACTCCCTATCCCTTCCCTTCTCCCCCATCCTTTCCCACCGTCTAATATCACTTTTAGTGAACAGACGTTAAACAAACAAACAAACAACAACAACAACAAACGACAACACACACACACACACACACACACACACACATATATATATATATATATATATATATATATATATATATATATATATATATATATATATATAAAGTAAACCGTTCACTGTTTTGCAAGTGATTGGACTGTTTTTGCAATTTGCAGTGGAGCAGTATTGGCGAAAACAGAGAGAATGTCAATATTGTGAACACCTTGCTTTAACCAAATGAAACCAAATCAATATGACAACGAACAGAGGTGTATCATAGATGCCGAAGAGGAGCGTTCCGGAAAACCCCCGGGATCGGACAAACAAACCGCTGCTTCTGATCATTAATGCATGAGAATGTCCCTCATGTCACGTGTGGTGTGTGTGTGTGTGTGTGTGTGTGTGTGTGTGTGTGTGTGTGTGTGTGTGTGTGTGTGATCTGATTGTAGGAGTGGTCCAACAAAACATGAGTGGTGCTTGCTTCAAATGCTCGTACAGGTCATGCAATACTTGAATTTTTGTTCTGTACAACTCGAGTCACAAATATATCTCCAAACTTCGATTTTTTCCTCACGTCTATCATATAAACGAAACAGTGTATAATAAGTGTTTTGATGTATTATCAATTTGCACTATTTTGTACCAGTGAAATATATTTAAGAGCACAAACATCATGTTTTTGGATATTAACCTGTCTTTCCAGAAATGAAGTTTTTTTTTTTTCAACCAGTAAAAATACATTTAATAGCATAAGCAGCAGGATTCTGGATACCGTTTTGTCTTGCCAGAAATGAATCCATATGTTCATCTGCTAACCGCTAAAATATTTTAGGCGAATGTAGGAACGTAATCGCGGTTAATTTCAGCTCTATAAAACATTGGATGCTTGCAGTGGATAGTACGTGATCGTGAAATCCCTTAATAGATAAGTGAGAATATGTGTAATTGACTTCGTGTAACCTTTCCCAAGACAAATTAAAAGTCGTTTTTGCTCTGATTATCGAATCTTTCTTGTATAGGAAACGTACAAACGAGCGGAGAAAAACTATTCCCTGCCAATTATAAACAGTGATTACAGGCATTACATTACCATCATACATCTATCTTTGCTTTGCGTTTAAACAGGCACCGTTATAAACTATTATTATTACTTTTAGTCATATTAACTTTCAAATGGTATGACACGAGGGTAAGAGAGAGAGAGAGGAGAGAGAGAGAGAGAGAGAGAAGAGAGAGACAGAGACAGAGACAGACAGACAGACAGACAGACAATCACAATCATACCTTTGTGATCAAACTGTTCCACACACACACATCGACTCGCACGCGTATGGGGCGACAGCTCTCACAAAATGACGCACACCCACCCACCCAAAAGGTCACTCACACCGCTTTCAACCCAGCTCCCACTACTAACTCCCCACCCCCTCTCGCCCCCCCCCCTCCTCCACCCGCTTCACTCCCTTCCCTACCCTCCCTGTGTGTCAGTGGTGAGGCTAGACGCAGCGCAGATGCGGGTCTGAGTGTAGTGGTGTGAGACTATACACAGCGCAGCCGAGAGCCATGAGGAGGGAGGGTGGTCTATGGGCTGCGTGAATGCAAAAAATGGCCCACGCCGGTATTCCATCAATTTGATGGGGGGCACGCTCACTTGAGCTGTCTGAGTTCTATGGGGATGACATGGAAATGGCTTGCGGCTTCATCTGTTGCCGCTTGGCAACAGTGCGTACTGAGCCGGTGTGTGTGTGTGTGTGTGTGTGTGTGTGTGTGTGTGTGTGTGTGTGTGTGTGTGTGTGTGTGCGCGCGTTTGAGTGTATGTGTGTGTGCGCGCGCGCGTTTGTGTTTGTGTCTGTCTCCTGTCCTCCTCTTTCTTTGGTTGTCTGTCTGTCTGTGTGTCTGTCATGTTTTTGCTTGTCAGTCTGTTTGTCTCTTCAACCTTTCCATCTCTCTCTCTCTCTCTCTCTCTCTCTCTCTCTCTCTCTCTCTCCTCTCTCTCTCTCCTCTTTTCTAACCGTCCCATTCTCCTCCATGTCTGTCTGCGCTCTGTCTCTCTTCCTCTCTCGCCGCCCGCGTCCTCCCTTGCCTTTTACCCCTTCCTCTTAGTACGCAGCTTCGTCTCCCTCCCCCACTCCCTCCCTCCCACTCCCCCCCCACACACACACACCTCCCGTCTTTCTCTTTCTCTTCTTCTTTTTCTTCTGTTCCTGTTCTTGTTCTCCTTCTTCTTCCTCCGCCTTATCTTCTTCGACAGATATTCCCTCAGTCATTGTCATAATGACTGAACAGTTTGCTTACAAACTCTCTAACCCCCCCCCCCCCCCCCCCCCGCCCCCCAATATCATGCTGTTACTCCTCCATCTCTCCATACCATACAAACACACACACGCATACACAAAAAGACACAGACACGCGCGCGCGCACACACACACACACATAGGCCTATATATATATATATATATATAGTATATATATATACATACATATAGATAGATAGATAGGTAGATAGATATACATACATATCTGTATATATATAATACATGATTATATACATATATATAATTATATATATACATCGCCACCCCGAATCCAACATATTTTCTGTTTCTTTTCTTTTTTCTTTCTTTCGTTTTTATCATCATCATTATCATTATCATCATCATTATCATTATCATCATCATTATCATCATCATTATCATTATCATCATCATTAGTAGTAGTAGTAGTATTGTTATCATCATTATCATTATCATTACCATTAGTAGTAGTAGTAGTATTGTTATCATCATCATTATCATTATCATCATCATTAGTAGTAGTAGTAGTAGTATTGTTATCATCATCATTATCATTATCATCATCATTAGTAGTAGTAGTAGTATTGTTATCATCATCATTATCATTATCATCATCATTAGTAGTAGTAGTAGTATTGTTATCATCATCATTATCATTATCATCATCATTAGTAGTAGTAGTAGTATTGTTATCATCATCATTATTATTATCATTATTACTATTATCATTTTCCTTTCTTCGTTTGTCCCGTGTCTCTTTCTTCCTTCCTGTTGTTCTTATTGTTCTTTCTTCATTCATTCCTTTGTCCTATCCTTCTTCATGCTGGGAACACATTCAATAATGTACAGCGTGAACTTTAGTCCATTCGTAATTATTGGGATTTCATGCAAAGGTATAACACAGTGGTTGCTATACGCAAACCGTAGTACTCAAACAGAAAATGTTAACCCAGTACCACTGATTTAAAAATCTAGTAGCAAAGTAGAAGTATGCTTAGGTACAAAACATACTGAACACGACAAGGTAATTTCAAATCTAGGCGTAAAAACTTGGAAGATTCAAATGTAAAAAAAATCCTGTAAATCTTGTTTGACATGTTTTAAAAAACTTTACAGGTAAAAATTACTTTCATAGAATCCTGGCTGACTTAGTTCTCATACACGTCAATCTGTCAGAAAAGTGTAGGTTCGTTCAATCTCAGTTCAAAGTCAGAAATTTCAAATCATTGCATGTTTTCAGTTAACCATTTTGACAGATTCTACCTCATGTCGTTCATTTTTGACCCCTCATATGACATAATTTCCACAAAACACAACATCTCCACTCTCTCGGAATTCCTATTTGCCAGGCGGATTTATCACTGGTATGAATTTGTGGTCATTTATTGAAATCTATCCGTGTGTTTCTCTAAGCTCCCCATTTCCTAAAAACGACAGAACCACTCTCGGCCAACAATAACCCGTTCCTCTGTTGTCTGAAACCAGTCCGTCTCCTCTTACAACGACCGTCGTCAACATGGCGGCCGACAACTTCCGCTGCTGGCTGATCTATGACATGAGCCCGGTAGAGAAAGCTGCACGTGCAAGCTTCCCCCACACATTGCCTGCCACTGGCAGAGAGAGAGAGAGAGAGAGAGAGAGAGAGAGAGAGAGAGAGAGAGAGGGGGGGGGAGGCAGTGGGGCAATTTCTGATTGTGAGAAGCGTGACTAGAAATGATAAGAACGGCTCCTTCCGATCCTGGGCAAATCGGGGGCCCTGTGACAAAGAATTGTCTTTATGGTGAAAGGTTATGAGAGCTGTCAGAAAATGGGAAGGTCGTGTTTGGTTAATGTTCAGATTCTGGCACAATGCTAGACAAGGCCGGAAAATGAAGCACGTGCATCGGTCCATCATCTTTTTTTTCTTTTTTTTTTTTTTGCTTTATCTCAGAGATTTTGTGCAACAAATATGCACGTTTAGGGCTTCAGTGGTGCGTGTTAGTGTGTGTGTGTGGGTGTGTGTGTGTGTGTGTGTGTGTGCGTGCGTGCGTGCGTGCGTGCGTGCGTGCGTGCGTGCGTGCGTGCGTGCGTGCGTGCGTGCGTGTGTGTGTGTGTGTGT
>CM065720.1:67829732-67834732 GCA_033310375.1 Conus canariensis | reverse complement strand
CGTTGGGAGTGAGGCTTCTCGAAATCAATATCAAAATGGTTCAAGATTGTGTGAGTCACCGCCACTAATGCAACATCCTCGATTCTCTTGAATATGCAGTTGGGTTTCCGAAAACAGATCATGGTTCCCTGAATGTGCGGTACAAGGAAAAAAAAAGTTCATACATCCAGTCTTGCTCACAGAGAAAAATTTGCTTAATGACATAGGGTTAGCCCGCCAGAGTGATGTTTTATACCGCGTTTGCTGGAGGGCCCACCTGTCCGGAAGATTTGGTAAAAACGATAGAACCGATTTTAACGAAACGTGGTGGGAGGGTGAGACGGGGCATTGAATCGGACTTTTCGGATGAATCGAGTATGTGCCGTCCTATTGAAAATGGGGAAGAGAGAGAGGACGGCGGAAGAGGCAGGGGGGAGACTCGATTGGAGCGGTTTCGACAATCGGCTGCAAAACGACTGTAGCGATGGTCTCAGAGGTGAATGACATTGAACTGTGGGGTAACAGTCTTCCCATTTAAGCCCAAAGCTCGCTCAACAACTTTGGGTACCTAAAGCTCGCTCAACAACTTTCGGTACTTAAAGCTCGCTCAACAACTTTCGGTACTTAAAGCTCGCTCAACTCGCTCAACAACTTTGGGTACCTAAACTCGCTCAACAACTTTCGGTACTTAAAGCTTGCTCAACAACTTTCGGTACTTAAAGCTCGCTCAACAACTTTCGGTACTTAAAGCTCGCTCAACAACTTTCGGTACTTAAAGCTCGCTCAACAACTTTCGGTACTTAAAGCTCGCTCAACAACTTTCGGTATTTAAAACTCGCTCAACAACTTTGGGTACTTGAAGCTCGCTCAACAACTTTCGGTACTTAAAGCTCGCTCAACAACTTTCGGTACTTAAAGCTCGCTCAACAACTTTGGGTACCTAAAGCTCGCTCAACAACTTTCGGTACTTAAAGCTCGCTCAACTCGCTCAACAACTTTGGGTACCTAAAGCTCGCTCAACAACTTTCGGTACTTGAAGCTCGCTCAACTCGCTCAACAACTTTGGGTACTTAAATCTCGCTCAACAACTTTCGGTACTTAGAGCTCGCTCAACAACTTTGGGTACTTAAAGCTCGCTCAACAACTTTCGGTACTTAAAAGCTCGCTCAACAACTTTGGGTACCTAAAGCTCGCTCAACAACTTTCGGTACTTAAAGCTCGCTCAACAACTTTCGGTACTTAAAGCTCGCTCAACTCGCTCAACAACTTTCGGTACTTAAAGCTCGCTCAACTCGCTCAACAACTTTCGGTACTTAAAGCTCGCTCAACTCGCTCAACAACTTTCGGTACTTAGAGCTCGATCAACAACTTTCGGTACCTAAAGCTCGCTCTATAACTTTCGGAACTTAAAGCTCGCTCCACAACATTGGGTGCCCAAAGCACGCTCGACACCTTAGTGTGCCCAGAGCACGTTCATAATCAACTTTCGGTACAACACCAACGCTCAAAAACTGTGGGTGCCCAGAGCACGCTCATAATCAACTTTCGGTACAACACCAACGCTAAAAAAAACTCCAGAGCACGTTCATAATCAACTTTCGGTACAACACCAACGCTCAAAAACTGTGGGTGCCCAAAGCACGCTCAACAACTTTGGATGACCAAACCACCCTCAACAACGATGGGTAAAAGCCAGCCGGACCCGAAATCCCCTACAAATACATGTCATGTCTTTGATGATCTAGGGGACTCAAACCCCTGATCCCTTAGCTCAAAGCACGCTCAACAACTTTGGACACCGAAGTATGTTCATAATCAATGTTGGGTGCCCAAAGCACGTTCACAATCAACTTTGGGTGCCCAAAGCATATTCATAATCAACTTTGGGTGCTCAAAGCACGCTCAACAATATTGGGTGCCCAAAGTACGCTAAACAATATTGGGTGCTCAAAGCACGCTTAATAATATTGGGTGCACAAAGCACGCTCAACAATATTTGGTGCTCAAAGCACGCACAACAATATTGGGTGCCCAAAGCACGCTAAACAATATTGGGTGCCCAAACTATGCTCAACAACTTTGAGTGCCCAAAGCACGCTAAACAATATCGGGTGCCCAAAGCACGCTGAACAATATTGGGTGCCCAAAGCACGCTCAACAACTTTGAGTGCCCAAAGCACGCTCAACAACTTTCAGTGCCTAAAGCACGCTAAACAATATTGGGTGCCCACACTATGCTCAACAACTTTGGGTGCCCAAAGCACGCTTAACAACTTTGAGTGCCCAAAGCACGCTCAACAACTTTGGGTGCCCAAAGCACGCTTAACAATTTTGAGTGCCCAAAGCACGCTCAACAATATTGGGTGCTCAAAGCGCGTTAAACAGCTTCGGGTGCCCAAGCACGATCAACAACTTTGAGTGCCCAAAGCACGCTCAACAATATTGGGTGCTCAAAGCGCGTTAAACAGCTTCGGGTCCCCAAGCACGATCAACAACTTTATGTACCCGAAGCATGCTTAACACAGTTGGGTAAAAGCCAGCTGGACGCGAAATCCCCTTCAGATGTATGACTTTGAGGAGACTCAAACCCCTGACCCCGCAGCTCTCAAGCTCGCGACGCTGGTCACTGCTCCAAGGAGGTTGGTCTCCGTGTTACTCAAGACGATGCTACAAGCTGCTCAGCTTGGGAACCGCAAACAGCTAGAGCAACAGAAAGAACAACAACAAAAAATATGATCAACATGACAATGACAACTGCAACTACTATAACTAAAAAGAAAAAAATACAAAACCGACACATAAAGAACTACACAACACCAATTCAACATTAAGAACACTACCACCATCAACATAACGACAACACAACAACACCACCACAACAAAAACACTAAAGAAAAAAAATCAGCACTACACCAACAAATCAACAGCAACGATTCAACAACAGCAAAACAACGCAATAATATTGCAACGACACAATAATTCAAGAACTACAAAACTGCAACAACCCGACGACAACAATAACACAATAATTTGAAAACAATAACACAAAACCGACACAAGAGTAACATAACAACAACAACAGATATTTTTGCGAGGTAGATTTTTTTTTTTTTTTAGTATTTTTTTGTTTCCTCCGTGGTTGTTTTCCCTCCGTGGTTCTCGTCATCTTTGTTGTGGTACACGTTATTCCTCTCAGCAGCCCGTCTATAGGAAACTCTCCAATCAGATCATGACCTACTCCCTGTTCATTCCTTTCACAGGTCTGGAGTGGCGCCACTCCCCCAGAAAGGGAGATTACTGTCAGCTCTCCGTGTCGCCATTCCCTAAAATCTTACAAGTCTTGACAAGTCAAACCGTTCAAATTCTAAATAAACTCTGTAAGGGTATAAAGATACTTCAACAGTCACCGGGTGTTTAAAATTAAAAAGGCACTCGCGAGAAAGCGCAGACTTTCGCAAAGGTCGAACAGACATTGCACCCACCCAGTGATACAGATCCGTATCGCCGATCCACACCAAAACAAAATGGGGTTCGTCCGTAGGCAATATTCCGCCTTTCCATCCAAATTTGTCAAAATCCGTCGGGTACTTTTCGCGTAACCTTCTTCACAGTCAGATAAGAACACACGCCAGCAGACGCTAGTGAATACATGATCCCCTTAGCAGGTGCTATAAGAAAAAAGTATGAACAAGAGGGATGGACAATAAGCCGATCACACTTTTACGCCTCAGACGCAACCTGTACTCTTCATTTTCATACACAGGGGAAAAAAGCTGTCAAAAGAAAACCCCTCGAGATATTCTGAAAAAAAAAAAAAAAGCACGGAGTTTTTATGGGAAGAGTCAGTATTGGGAGGTCAGTGTGGTACAAACAAATGATAAAATATCTAATTCACCAAACAAGGCTTTCTGGGGAGAGGAAGCTCTTTTGGTTGATCAGTCTGTACAGAAAAGAAAATTCCAGACACAAGACATGTCATCGTAGGTAATGGAATTTTGAGCTGGTAGTCTTTTAGCACAGATTGTTACGGAGGAAAGACAAGTCTTAGACGGAAGGGAGGTGTGTTTTTTTTTTTTTTTTTTTTTACGTCAGTCTAATTTCTGAGAAAAAAAAATGTTTAAGAAACGAGACAAACTTACGTGCACATTTCATTTGCATGCGCAGGAACCCGTCAATAATGAACTCAAATTCTGTTTCAAAACCACGTAACTGAGGGCGGAAAATGAAGGAAAATTTAGAAAGAGAAGAGAAGGGCCCAGGACACAGACAGAGTACATGACAAGACAATGTATTTCGACCTCTTGGGTCTTCTTCAGGCAAAAAACAAATAACATTTAGGACAGTGAAAACGAAGAACGAGAAGCCACTTATCTTCTCATATTCGGCGCAAAATCAAAATCGAAATTTGCTTTTGCGCCGAATATGAGAAGATAAGTGGTTTCTCGTTTCTTCTTCTTACTACAGAGCTCGGGACTTAACTCTGTCTCTTTGATGGAGATTCTGAAGAGTTAAAAAAAAAAACAACAGTTTCATCGATTGCAGTCTGTTTGACCTTCAGACAAGCGTGTCAATGGTCTTGGCCTTGATAACTTTCTGGCGCAGCTCGATGGTTCTCGACAGGAATGAAAACTGCTGGCACTGGCTTTTGCAGTGCAGTTGTAAAAACTGCCATCTGGGAACTCGTGCGACGTGGTAGAGGCGGTTTGAGCTAGATCTTGATGTGAATGGCACCGAAGTCGCATCTTACAGTCAAACGATCTGTCTCCCTTCGCTCATTGAGAGACGTTCATTTTACGTCTTAGGTCTCGGCGGAGACGTTGGACCTTTTTCTATGTCTCCCCACGACAAATCGCGCTGGTCGATTCTGGATGGCGTCCATGCGATCGATGTGTTGTTGGATGGATGGGTCCCGGACAGTGCATGCATGCATAAGTGTAGGACGAAGGAATGATTTGTACTCCATCTCCTCACTATTCTTTTAGCCAGTCTTCAGGTTTCTCTTGAAGAAACCGAAGTCAGTC
>CM065720.1:67822232-67824732 GCA_033310375.1 Conus canariensis | reverse complement strand
TCACATGATAGGAACCAGTCGTCGGCAGACAGTTATAGAGGTAACCCGACATCCACCTGAATAGCTGTACTCGTAACGCTGTCCGTGTTTTCATTCATCATAACATTTCAGTAGACAATGGCCAAAGCTTGGCGCTGTCCATGTCCTCTGTGAAGATGACGTAATCTTAAGCCTGACCTTCCCTAAACTGATACAAAAGATGGAGTTTTGCCTTTCATTGATCGGCATAATTCCTTGACCAGAGAGTTTTCGCAACAATAAAAAAAAAGGGAATAGAAAAAAAAAATCCTGCTTAACGATTCATTCACCTGACGCTTTTAATTGAGAATCGCATCATTACTGTCAGACTGAGAGGTTATTCAATTATCAGTTTTCTGACTTCCAAAGGCAGGTGAAGACAGTGCTTCTCTGGGTCCTCCCCAGCACCTTCGGGTGTTTCTTTTTCTTCAATTTTCT
Source organism: Conus canariensis (assembly GCA_033310375.1). Taxonomy (NCBI): domain Eukaryota; kingdom Metazoa; phylum Mollusca; class Gastropoda; order Neogastropoda; family Conidae; genus Conus; species Conus canariensis. The sequence goes on along the minus strand of CM065720.1, from coordinate 67,824,276 downwards.
GACTACAAACGAGCGAACTAGCCAAAATATGGCAGCCCTGGGCTTTAGTTATACTCCTAGCCCCCCCCCCCCCCCCCCACCACCACCACCACCCCCACCCTCCGCCCTCCCCCTTCCAGTTTTAACGCTGATTTTCACTGTCTAGCCACTCTTAGGTCTGCGGAGTCCTAGTGCGTCCACCCTCACTGCTTAAAACATTGTGTCATTAACTGACTCACCTTTGCTTCATAGTCATCAAGTCACGTGGGCTGACGATCCGTCTTTCGATAGACCTATTGCAGAGCCATCTTGGAGAAGCCGCAGTTCAATCTGTTACATGTTACGTCGTCTGCAGGAGGTGCGCCAGGTCAGACGAAGAGGGTGTAGGCCGTTCTACGTTTCCCTGTCAAATCTGGATGTAACCCACAGTCAACAAAGCTAGATCGCAGCTGTTCCGTGACGGTTATTCCTTGTAGAAATTTTGACGAAGAGCGGAAGAAACAAGAACCACGATGTCGAAATCGGGTAGCTCCAGTCCTAACAACTGAGTGTGTATGTATAGTGTTAGATACTTTGTGCCTAGGGATGAAATAAAGGAGGGGAAAAGAAAGAAAAGAAAAGAAAAGGAAAGAAAAGAAAAGGAAGGAAAAGAAAAGGAAGGAAAAGAAAAAAAAAGAAAGAAAATCAGCGTTAAGAAGCGTGGCAGTGTACTGTGACAGATGTATGGCTGTGGAGTACGGCATTACAGAAGAGGGGACCATCCCCATCCTTCTGCCGCCTTTTCCTTCCCTGAACTGAAGCAGGTGCCCTTTGACTGGGTGGACACAGAGGATCGGCAAGCTGAAAAAAAACCCAACCCCATAAGCGGTTTGAACTCACGAGGCAGTCAGCTCCAAAGCCGAAAGCACTGACCACTGGATCACAGGCCCAACCCCTCCCCCCCCCCCACCCCCACCCCCCCTCCAAAAAAAAAAGAAAAAAAAAAGAAAAAAAAAAAAAGAAAGAAAGAAAAAAGCAGGGACCCCTCTAAACTCCACTAACTGCCTTCAAATAATACAGTGTTTGCTGAAATCTGCGAATTCCATCACGGTCATACGACACAGAGACTATGATCACTCTCCCCTCAAAACGTTTCTCATCAAAATTCATCACGGCACTTCAGGGGAAGTGCTCGTTCTTCAATAGAAGAAGAAGAGGAAGGAGGGGGAGGAGGAGGAGGAGGAGGAGGAGGAGGAGGAAGAAGAAGAAAAAAAGAAACGAAAGAGATAAAAAGAGAAGAAAATGTGTTGTTGCTGTTGTGGGAAACACGATGGCCCAGTGAGCTCACCTGCCAAACGACACAGTGTTGGATTCTATGCTCGAATCTCTCACTGAACACACTGCGCCTTCCCTCCATCTTTTTCCCCCCTTCGCCTTTCAGACTGGTCTGTTATGAGGCGGTCTGCGTGACGGTCTGTCGGACGAGACGATAAACTGTGAAGGATGTTCATAGCGCGCGGTAAAGGACCCACGTCAACTGGAGACCAGTGTCTGGCTAAAAAATGATGAATAAGAGAGAGAGAGAGAGAGAGAGAGAGAGAGAGAGAGAGGGGATGAAGGGAGAGAGAGAAAGGGAGAGAGAGGGAATGAGAGAGAGAAGAAGAAGAAGAAGCAGAATTATACATATTTTGAAGGTAAAGATGCGCATGCAGAATGAGAGGACGAATTGTGTGGCGCTGAACAGCGGCAACAAGCTCTCCTTTGGGAGAGCAGCCCGACTTTCACACACAGAGAAAACTGTTGGGATGATTATCAGTTGCACACTACACTACACTACACTACAACACTACACTACACTACACTACATTACACTACACTGCACCACACCACACGACACTTCACTACACTACACCGCACCACACCACACTACACTACACTACACCCCACCACACCACACCACACCGCACCGCACCACATCACACTACACTACACTACACTACACCACCACACTACACTACACCACACCACACTACACTACACCACACTACACTACACCACACTACACTACACCACACCAAACTACACT
>CM065720.1:67802232-67817232 GCA_033310375.1 Conus canariensis | reverse complement strand
GTGGGGGGCGTATGTATGCGTGGGTCTGTGTGTGTTTGTGGGTGGATGGGTGTGCGCGAGCGAGCGCGCGCGCGCGCACCTCGAGCAAAACTTTCATTGCTCTGAGCGGCGAAACCGCATAAACATCCCCCCCCCCCCCCCCCCCCCCCTCTCTCTCTCTCTCCTCTTCTTCTTCTTTGTGTTACATCATCATTTAGTTCTGTTCCTCACTACACACACACACACACACACACACACACACACACATACACCCCCCCCCAACTCATCCACCCATCCCTCCTCACACACACACACTCACACACACACACACACACACACACACACACACACACACACACACAACCATTCCCTCTCCCAAGCCACCACACACCAACAACCACACCACACCTTAAGGAATCTCTCTGTAGCGCACAACACGTGCGCGTCCCCTGCCCCTCTTTATACTTCCATCCCGCCCCCGCCCCCTCTCTCTTATCCCCCACTCCGCCTCCGCACCCCCCCCACCCCCCTCCCCCTCTCACCTTTCTTTCTCTCCACCCAATTTTCATCACATATTTCGTGAGCGAACTTCCCTCAGGCAAACTCCACTTGAACAGACCCTCATCTACCTAGCAGTGTATAGGCAATCATTATTCTTGCATTAGGTTTTTACTTCCCACCACGTCGCAAAGAGCAAGATAAAAAAAAGAGGGGTGAAAACCCCAACGGAACAAACAAGCAAAAAAAGGGGACCTGTCACCCCCACACCAGTGCAAGTTTATCGTTGTAACGAATGTGAAGTTTTTGTCCCCCAGTCTACTTTTATCCTGGGCTGAAAATCCGAAGTAGCTCACCTTTGCCTCTTCTTGTCTGTCTCGTGGCGCAAAGGGTGGATGAGTATTATAATGTCTTATATATAAACACTTTGAATATTGCAAAGCAACGTTTATTTGTTGCACCACTGCTAGATCTGTGCATCATGCATTAATCAAAAAACGTTTGCTGCTGTAACCGTACACATGATTAAAAAAAATGGCAATGTGGATCGTTAAAGGGGGAAAAAAGGAACAACAACAACAACAGCAACAACAGTGTATGTAAGAGATTGCAACATGCATGTTGAAGATGATGGGCTCTACGGTGAGCCTGACTGCTCAATATGGCAGAAAGCATGGTGTCAGTTTCTTATGAAAACTATGTCTGGAAAAGCGTTCAATGTTTCATCTTTGTAATTTGTTGAGAGAACTTGAGGCTTTTTTATGCTGGTCGATGAGAATGAGGATGATGAAGTGGATGCTACGGAATTCCATTTCGGTCTGAGACTGCATGACAGGGCTGTACTCTACGCTTCCTTTCATAATATATCCCCGCGTCAACCAGACCCGACAGATACAGACACCTGCAGTGTTGGTCAGGAAATTTGAGCAACACTCTCAGAGACGCATCCATTAAGTGGATGGAACTCGACTGTGTGGTCCCAGTCTTCCCAGCAGAGCCCGTAGCAAACTCAACTCTTGGTAGGAGCCGGTCGGGGCAGAAAAATCCCACATGACTCTGATGGGAATCGAACCCATGACCTCCAAGCCTGGAGTCCGCGACCCTAACCACTTCGCCACGGCGGCTAGTAGTTTGCCCATTTCTATAATCCTCCACATACGACCGCACGAAGGTCTACTGACATCAATCAGTAAAAGAAAAGTGCATTGGGATGGCTACGAAACAAGATCATAGAGGCTAGCTAAAACAATCCTCTAGGGAATTGTTGACTGAGGAAGATGGAGGGGAAGACAGATAAAAAAAAAAAGAACAGACCGATTGACGAACAACATTGCACAGTGGACAGGGAAAACATTTGCACAGGCCCAGACCTTGGCACACGATTGACAGACCTGGGGGAACATGGTGAACTCTTCAAGGTGGTGTCTCACTGAAATCTCATTGGGATGAGGGAGAAGAAGACGATTATGCCCTGCACTTCAAACATAGAATGAAAGGTTATCACCATCGTTCAACTGTTTAGTGGCTCTTATCTCTAGGAAGCCGGAATAGCTCAGTTGGTAGAGCGCCTGACTCGTAATCTTGGTGATCCTGGGGTTGCGGGTTCGAATCTCCGCCGGGGCGTTTCGGTACAGGGGGATTTTTCCCTCGGAGTTAACATTAGTTCTGACTCCATTTCCCATACAGTCCTTCGAATGAGACTATAAACCGAGGTTCCGTGTGTGAACGCACGCATAATATCTTGCACACACGTAAAATCCCATCGCCAACTTTCGGAAGAGTAGGCCAGTTTGGCCGTTGGTATGGATGACACGTTACACACAGCATGCACCCTGCGTAAGAAATGAAAAGAATGAAGGAAGTAAAGAAACTGAGTGAACGATATTGAACGATATTGACTGGATGACACGGGAAACGACTGAATGAAGCGCCAGCTGGCAGCTCTTCAGTCGGCACTACCCAGGTAGGCAGCCCGTTGTGTAAGCGAGTGTTGATTGTAAAGCGCTTAGAGCTTGGTCTCTAGCCGAGAATAGGCGCTATATAAGTATTCATTATTATTATTATCTCTAAAGGTGCGGGGGGTTCTTTCGGTACTAACAGCTCCCAAGCGTCCTCTAAGTTTTGTGCTGGCAGCTTCCGCTTTTGTCTTCCTTTGATTCGATTTTTCTGAAATATCTCTTTATCTCTGACATTGTTTTTCTGCTTTTTTGTGGACCTTTCTCCCGGTTTTGTTCCTGAAAGTCTTTTACACATGTTTCTGATTACTGTCCCTGACTTCCAGCTTTACTGGTGTTGTGGCGACTTGGTTGTAAACAAAATTGTACTAACTGTGAAAAGTGGACACTCGCTGTCCATCCTGCAATGCCTAGATGTCTGTATGGCAATTTCTAACATTTTTTTCCCCAATTACCTTTTTTCCCTTATTTCTAGAGTTTGTTTTTTTAATATGCTTTAAAAATTCGAACAGAATGGCTGGCTGTCCTGGCACGGCCTGGTCTTCTCCGCCATTCGGATGTCAGTCTTTTATCTGCCATGTCAGCAATGTGTTTGTGCTCTTTGTTTCTTTTTTTTTTAGGAAGTACTCTTTATCAGGATCTGACCTTTCACGATGTGACCTTTCCGAGGTGACCCTTCAGGATGTGACCCTCCCCCCCCCCCCCCCCTTTTTTTTTTTTTCTTAATTGAATTTGTCCGATAGCTCTTCAAAAGAGCCTGTGAGTTCGGCAGGGTCAGAGTGATAAAAACTGTAAAACGTTATTGGCTCTTGAGGCACATGATGTTGCGTTTCTGCCAATCATCTGTCGATCTGTTGCGATTTCATGCGGCATTCTGAGAGCTGGCGAAGAGCGGGACTGCCCGCGCCCTGATGTAGTCTTCCCACCCGTTTCTTCTTCTCCTTCCTCCTCCTCCTCTTCTTCTTCTTCTTCTTCTTCTTCTTCTTCTTCTTCTTCTGTCAGGCTCTTCTTCGACTTCTGGGCACTGTGCCCTGTGAGGTGGGTTTGGCCCGACCATCTCTTCCAGAAAGGTGCCAGTACCAAAGTGCCGTGTTGGCTTGGTAACAACGTTAACGACAACAACAACAACAACAACAATGACAATGACAACGACATTACCAACAACAACAACAACAACAACAATATCAACAACAACAACAACACAACAGCAATAACAACATCAGCAGCAAAAACATCATCATCAGCAACAACAACAACAACAACAACAAGCTGTGCTCAGATGAAGTTTTGTTTCTCCTCCTCTTGGGGATGGTTCCATCCTTCTCTTATCGTCGTCATCACCAGTATTACTGATGTGACCAAAGACGACGGCAGCCACGCCTCCCACGCCACTGACGACATCGATGTCAGCATCGACGACATTTGTCAAAGTTGATGACAACTGTATGGCAGCTACAGCAACGACAGTAAGTATTAATTTAGGAATCAGGCTGCTGTTACTGCTACTCCTGCTACAACTACTACTGCTGCTGCTGCTGCTGGTGTTAACAAAACTGTGTAGCAGCGACAGCAACGGCAGTGAGGATTTCTATAGGAATTATACTGCTGATACTAGTCTACGGTAGCCATTGCTGCTGCTGCTGCTGCTGCTGCTGCTGCTACTGTTGTTGCTGCTACTGCTATTGTTGCTGCTACTGCTATTGTTGCTGCTGTTACAGTTGTTTATGGCTGCTGCTGTTATATCTACTGCTGTCGTAACTGCTACAATTATTACAGCTGCTGCTGTAGCTGCTGTTCGACTGCTCCTGTTATATCTACTTCTGTCGTAACTGCTACAATTATTACAGCTGCTGCTGCTGCGGCGGCGGCATCTACTCTTAAAGAAATGACCATAATAATACTATAATACTACTACCATATCTCTGTCTCTCTCTCTCTCTGTCTCTCTCTCCCTCCCTGTGTGTGTGTGTGTGTGTGTGTGTGTGTGTGTGTGTGTGTGTGCGTGTGTGTGTTTATAATATATAGACATTGAAGAATTATATATATATATATATATATAATATTAGATAGATAGATAGATCCACAGACAGACAGATAGGTAGGTAGGTAGGTAGGTAGATAGATAGATAGATAGATAGATTTTCTTGAAAAGAGACAGACAGATAGATAGATTTCTTTTTCTGAATAAAAAATCCCCCCACCCCTGAGGGTTAGAATCAAGGGGGTAAACGTTACTTCACGGGTCACCTTTGGCTTCTTCTTTTTTTTTTTTTTTTTGTTCTTCTCTCCCTTTTCTTCTTGTCAGGCTGATGGGCCCCCGAGGGCACACCTCAGTGAGTTTGGGGTCACGCTCTATGCCACGCACGGCGTCAGGCTTGACTGGCTGCTCTCTGTCTCCTCCCGATGGCAGGGCGGGTGACGTGGGCGACGGTGTGGAGAAAACGGTCCATCAATACATACAGAGAAGACGGGGGCTTAGGCTTCGCTTTGGCTGGCATGCCTGTCTTCCTGCCTGCCCGCCTGCCTGCCTGTCTGCCTGCCTGCCTGTATGCAAGCATGTTAGTGTCTGTGTAAACTCTCTGAGAAGAAAACAGCTAGTGTGTGTGTGTGTGTGTGTGTGTGTGTGTGTGTGTGTGTGTGTGTGTGTGTGTGTGTGTGTGTGTTTGATCAAGCAAAAAACAGGGAAACATTTATCATGGCTCTTATCCCCGAAGATTACAACGGTTTTCGTTTGGATCACGCTGTTTTTCTTCGATTCAGGACTGTTTTCCCTGTTTATCATAGGTTGATACCTGTTTTCCCTGTTTCTCATAGGTTGATACCTGTTTTTCCTGTTTATCATAGGTTGATACCTGTTTTCCCTGTTTATCATAGGTTGATACCTGTTTTTCCTGTTTCTCATAGGTTGATACCTGTTTTTCCTGTTTATCATAGGTTGATACCTGTTTTCCCTGTTTATCATAGGTTGATACCTGTTTTTCCTGTTTCTCATAGGTTGATACCTGTTTTTCCTGTTTATCATAGGTTGATACCTGTTTTCCCTGTTTCTCATAGGTTGTTACCTGTTTTTCCTGTTTATCATGGGTTGATACTGTTTCCCCTATTTATCATAGGTTTATACCTGTTTTTTCCCTGTTTATCATCGGCTAACACCTGTTTGCCATGTTTTTCTTAGGGTATTAATGTTTTCCCTATTTACCTTAGGATAATACCTGTTTTCCGTGTTTACCTTAAGATGATACCTGTTCTCCAAGTTTTCATTAAGATACTGCCTGTTTTCCATGTTTTCCTTCATAAGATCATATGTTTTGCATGTTTTGCTTAGGATAATACCTGTTTTCCCAGTTTCCCACAGGAAAGTACCTGTTTTCCTTTCTTTTTCTCAGGATAATTCCCGTTTTCCCTAGGATGATACCTGTTTTCCATGTTTTCTTCAGGAATGCTGCCTGTTTTGCGTGTTTTCCCTATGATAATACTTGTTAACTCTGTTTTCCTTAGGTTACTACCAGATTTACATGTTTCCTTAGGATACGTTCTGTTTTACATGTTTTCCTTAGGACGCTACCTGTTTTACACGTTTTCCTTAGGTTCTTACCTGTTTTTACACGTTTTCCTTAGGTTCTTACCTGTTTTACATGTTTTCCTTAGCATACTACCTGTTTTACATGCTTTCCTTTGGGTCTTAATTGTTTCCCCTGTTATCTCTCATGATCATAGTTATTTCCCCTGTTTTCTTCAGGATTATGATTATCATTCCTGGTTTTATGAGGAAAACGGGAAATATCTCAAGAAAAAAAAAAGACGAAAAAAAACAACAAAATCTGTTATAATCAAATTTCCACGACAAGCGCATGCGCACTGGTGTCATGGGTACTACCATGTGGAATGCCGGCTTAACAGTTGTGATTTTTGCCCCTTTCTTTAAAGATAGTTACTGTTTTTCCTCGCGAATAAAAAGAAAAAGTTAACCTTAGTTAACCTTTGTCTTTTTATTCGCGAGGAAAAACCTTTTTCTTTTTATTCGCGAGGAAAAACAGTAACTATCTTTAAAGAAAGGGGCAAAAATCACAACTGTTAAGCCGGCATTCCACGTGGTAGTACCACGTGGTAGTTAAGTTGTGATCTTAACCTTCCGCGAGTGTGGCATAGCAGTGGACACCAGGGGAGAGGTGGCAGCTCTCCTTTGAAGGATGCTGATGTGAGAGATCAGCGTCGTCGGGCGGCACAGACAACCTTCCAGCCATATGGGTGACGACGGGTCTAGCCTGTGTCGCCGGGGGACGGCTCCTGGAGATGTGGGGCGAGTGGCGAAGGAGCGCTGCCTGACTGCGACTACCGTGGCCTGGAATACCGTGCTGTTTTAAGGGGTGACAGACATGGGGGCACTCCTTACGGGGTTGGGCTGAAAAATTGCCCTCTCGGCCGCAGTCAGTGAGTGCCCGCCAAGTTTTAGGGACTCGTGCAGCGCTCCAGCGACTTTCGTCCTGCTTCCACCTTGAGGCGGCCTCACGCGGCACAGGACCATCGCCACCCGAGCATGAAGAAGGCCGCCCGGTGGTCCTGAAGACAGCCTGATGTTTGGGGGACAGCAGGCAACACACACCGACGCCTACCGTCGGTCGACCAAGAACCTGAAACTGAACCAACGTTCAAGACCAACTCCACCAAACTTCGAACCAACATTCAAGAAGATGACGACCAGAATTGAGCCAGTGTTCAAGAGGAACACGAGCTCTGGGAGACAAATGCGACGACCCTCATTGAAACTACCCACTACTGCCAGGCAACAACAGTTGCCACAAATATGCAGACCTATGTCTGCATGAACCTTGTCCTTAAGGGCCTCAGGCCAATAGGACGTTAATCTCACCCTCAATGCAAAAAAAAAAATCATAACCTTTCGGAATACCAACGAAAATCACTGTTTTCCTCGAGAAAACAGCCAAAACAGCTGTGGCTCCTAGGAAAAACAGCTGTTTTCCTCGAGAAAACAGCCAAAACAGCTGTGGCTCCTGGGAAAAAACAGCTGTTTTCCAAAGGAAAACAGCTGTGACATTTCGGGTGTCAATACAATACTGTTTTCACGGAGGAAAACACAACAGTACACTGTTTTCTTGAAGCTGATATCCTCAGGTAAACAGAGAATACTGCTACAGCTGGCTTGTGGGGCTGCTATGCTCCCATTTTAGCTAGCCTGCCTGTCTGCCTTAGGCCAATGTGTGCATTCCGAATCACATATTTTTTTTCTTTTTTTGGTGGCCTGTCTTCCCTAAGGAGCCCAGCTGGGTCTATCTGGTTTTTAACGTGAGGGACAACTGAGTGATGGAGCACTGTGCCTACTGGTGTCGGTTTCTGTTTGTTTGTTTGTGTTTTTAACATCGTAGGTTTGAGAGAGAGACAGAGAGAGACAGAGAGAGAGAGAGAGAGAGAGAGAGAGAGAGAGAGAGAGAGAGAGAGAGAGAGAGAGAGAGAGAGAGAAGAGAGAGAGAGAGACAAGACGGGGATGGGATGTGAGGGGAGGAGAAGGATGGGGGATGGAAGATGAAAATAGAAAACAGGGAGGGAGAGGGCAGTGGGCGAAGAGAAAGAAACAGAGAGAAGTGTTAATGAGAGAGAGAGAGAGAGAGAGAGAGAGAGAGAGAGAGAGAGAGAGAGAGAGAGAGAGAGACAAACCGACAGACAGAGACAGAGAGGAAGGGTGAGAGAGATAGAGGAGGTGGGGACAGGATGGGGGTTGTGGTAGGAATAACCTGAAACAAAGAAGGTAAAGTTTAGAAACAAAGGAAAGGGGGGGGGGGGAAGTAGAGGGAGGACGTGACACATTGAATACTAAGTGGAGAAGATGAGGTGTCTGGTACTGTGTATATGCATAAGCGGGAGGGGGAGGGGGGATAAGGGGGGGGGGGGTATTGAGGGTGAAGGCGGAGAATGGAAAGGGCGTACGTGGGAATATCGGGGAAGGGAGAGTGAGGAAAGGTTGACAAGAGATTTGACTTTGCGTCCGGCACTGAATATGCTCACACTCACACACACACACACACACACGCACACACACACACACACTCACACACGCATGCACGCACGCACGTACACACACACACACACACACCACACACACACACACACACACACACACACACACACACACACACACAATATATATATATAAACGAACGCGTGCATGCGTGCACGAGTGCTCGAAGGCAGGCACGCATACACACACACACACACACACACACACACTCTCTCTCTCTCTCTCTCTCTCTCTCTCTCTCTCTCTCTCTCTCTGAGGCATACAAAATCAATTATCCTTTCGCAATATCGTTGACATTAATATCACGAACACGAAACCATCCTCATCGTCATCAGGTTTAATTTCAAGAACAATAAAGATGGATCATCTTCATTTTCTCTTTCACGCCATGCAGTTTCGCTTCGAGGCAAACATATCACAATGATGTGCTTGCGTGCACGAGAGTGAGTCTGCCGCGGATGTGGACTGACATATTGGATTACTTGTACACACCATCCCGTCAGGTCGTAGCCTGGGGAGAAATTCAATAAAGTTTTTTAAAATTTCATGAGAAAAAAATCGATTGTCGTCTCATTCTCCGGCCTAAGGACACCCCATTCTAGAACTCGTCTGTGAAATTGGATGGACACTTGCGCAAAATGAATCCATCCGTCTTCTTCTTCTTCTTCTAGTTCTTCTTCTTCTTCTTCTTGCTCTTGTTCTTTTTCGTTTTTTTTTATCATCATCATCATCATCATCATCATCATCATCATCATCATCCATCATCATCATCATCATCTTCTTCTTCTTCTTCTTCTTCTTCTTCTTTTTCGTTTTCTTCTTCTTGTTCTTCTTCGTTGTTGTTTTTTTTAATCATCATCATCATCATCATCATCATCATCATCATCATCAATCATCATCATCACCATGATCATCATCAACATCATCAACATCATCATCATCTTCTTCTTGTTCTTGTTCTTCTTGTTCTTCTTCTCTTTTATCATCATCATCATCATCATCACCATCTTCATCATCATTATCATCATCATCATCATCATCATCATCTTCTTCTTCTTCTTCTCCATCATCATCATCATCATCATCATCATCATCATCATCACCATCATCATCTTCTTATCTTCTTCTTCTTCTTTCCATATGTCTCATATTTGGTATCCCTTAAGTAGTATTTTTCCCACACCACTTACTCAGGCTCTCTTCAACACACTTTCGTCCGGTCACAGCCCCAATCCCACAGTCCTATGAGAACATCTTTGGTTCAGACAGACATGAGGCAACCCACGGGAGGAGACACTGCGCTGCTGTCGGAGTCATTTTTGGTGATGTTCAGTGGTGTCTGTTCCACTCCAACACTAAGCCCCGTACTGACCATGATCATTGGTAAGTTGTGTAGTCAGTGTGAGTGAGAAATTCCTCTTTGGAGATCGTCATCACGTCCGTCCAACGATTCTCTGCAAGAACAAGCCAAAACTGACGACTTTGATATCAGTACAGGAACGGATGTGATGAGAAACTTGAAACTGAAATCAACGCGAGAGCAGGGTATGAAGGATTACTGAATTTACGCTTTGTTGCTGTTTTTTTTCTTCTTTTTTTTTTTTTTTTTTTTTTTTTGAAACTTGAGTGAGGTGAGGATGATGAAGATCATGCTATGAAGTTCCGTTCCGGACTGAGACTGCAAGACGGGGCTGTACTCTAGGCTTCCTTTCCCAGTGAACGCTGGCATCAAACCAGGCACCTGCAGCACTGGTCCAGGCAGGCCATTTGAGCCACACTCTCAGAGATGCTGCAGCACTGGTCCAGGCAGGCCATTTGAGCCACACTCTCAGAGATGCTGCAGCACTGGTCCAGGCAGGCCATTTGAGCCACACTCTCAGAGATGCTGCAGCACTGGTCCAGGCAGGCCATTTGAGCCACACTCTCAGAATGCTGCAGCACTGGTCCAGGCAGGCCATTTGAGCCACACTCTCAGAGATGCTGCAGCACTGGTCCAGGCAGGCCATTTGAGCCACACTCTCAGAGATGCATACGTGAGGTGTGGACAAAACTCGACTGTATGGTTACATTTGGTCTCAACTGACCATGTGATGCACCTGCCTCTGGGCAGGAGCTGGCTGGGGCTGAAGCATCTCACAAATAAATGCCTCGGATGAGATTTGAACCCACGACTTTCAAATCCGTGAGTCTGAACACTAACCACTGAACCACGGCCGTTGGTGACGTTTAAAGCACCTTCCCCACCCCCCATCCCTCACACACACAAACAAACAAACAATACTTTTTCGTTTTGGTTTCAGTGGTTAATAGCTTTCAATCTGAATATATTTTCTGTCCGTGATATTTGACAATTGCTTTTCATCAGAATATACCTTCTGTCCGTGATAATTCAGTTCTTTTCGCAAAAGATGTTGTGTAGCTGCGCTTAAGGATACTTTTGAAATGATTTCATCAAAGGACACATATTTCGTTGTGATATAAATAAATTGCTGATTTTAACTTTCCAAAAAACAAAAAGAAAAAAAAACTCCTAATCCAGGCCGTTGGGAAAGAAATTTGGACATGCCAAATGGCAACGGGCGAAATGGAAACATGGTCGACTACACACAAATACAAAACGCCTGCGCGCGTGCACACACACACACACACACACACACACACACACACACACACACACACACACACACACACACACATCTATGTCTATACATTTATATATCTCTCTATATGTATTAACATCTATACCTATATCTATCTATTTATCATCTATCGATATCTATCTATATTCAATTATAAACAAAGCTTGCTCTTATGTCTTAGACTGAAGAAATAGGGGGAGATAAGCATTCATATCTGCAGTGGTAGATAATTCTGCCTAACTAACAGTATGTGCTTGAGTGGGTGAATGGGGAAAAATAAAATAAATGCTTCTCAAAATGAGCCTTCAGCAAGCTTATAGTCTCCAAGGGGGATATATATATATATATATATATATACATATGTGTGGTGTGGTGTGTGTGGGTGTGTGTGTGTGTGTGTGTGTGTGTGTGTGTGTGTGTGTGTGTGTGTGTGTGTGTAGACAGAATGTTGAACAAATATTATGTATAAATACATGTATATATTTATATCTATGTTAATTCTTCCATTTTTTTTTAGCCTTATTGATACATTATTAGGCATTCCGTGGAGATCACTGTATTGATACATTTTACGTTGCAAGTATGAACAATTTAACAATTGTTACATATTTTGTTAAAAACTGTTGCTTTCTTCAGGTTTCATCGATAGGATAACAACCAAACCCAAGGGAATTATGACACAAAGCTGTTGCAGAAAGTGGGGAATAAATCACATTATTTCCCTTTATTTGAACTCTGTAATAGCACTTCAATGTATTGTTTGTAACTCTTTGTTCTGTTTTGCTTTGCACTGAGACAAGGGAAACCTGGTTGCCAGATGTGGTAAGTTTATAACTCCTTTGTCATGACAATCTCTGATCAATTTTACGTTATTTAGTTTTCCCCCCGGCTATTGAAAGGCTGTCCATCCGAGAGAACTTTTTAAAACCTTTTTTTTCGCTCTTCAAGACTTTGAAAAGGAAAGAAGGATATTGTTATTGAACCCGCTGGCATGGAAATGTGCGTGTGATTTAAGTCTCAATATTACCACAAGATCCAGTGGTCATTAAACTATTAAATGTGAGCAAAGCGTCAGTCTCGACGAAGTATCTTACAGAAAAAAACCCTGCTAAGTCCATAAAAAAATGGAAAAGAAAAATCCTTAATAAGCTTACAGCTAGCTATGTCCGATAAAAATGCAACAATGCAGACAGGTCTATAAAAACTGGAATATTGCCTTTAGATCCACGAAAAATATTAGAATGCAAAAAACAAAAAAAAAAACCAAAAGAAAAAACAAACAAACAAACAAACAAAAATGTAGCCAGGTGCATGAAAAATGTGATAATGCAATTAGGTCCACGAAAAATCCATTAATGCAAAAAGTATAGCAATGGAGCTATGTCCACGAAAAATTTAACGATGCAGGTATGTCTACGAAATATGTTGCAATCTAAGAAGGTCCAAGAAAAATATAACAATGCAGCTAGATCTATGAAAATGTAACAATGCAGCTAGATCTATGAAAAATGTAACAATGCAGTTGCGTCAAAGAAAATCTAACCAAGCAGCTATGTGTACAAAGTATGTAACAAAATGTTGCTGGGTCTGAGAAAAGTGTAACAATGCAGTTAGGTCCATAAAAATGTAACAATGCAACTTTGTCTATAAACAAGTGTAACAAGGCACCTTTATCTATGAAAAGTGTGTCAATGTAGCTATGTCCACGGAAAGTGTAAGAAAGTAGCTATGTCCACGGAAAATATAACAGTGCAGATACATCTATTTAAAAAAAAAAATGTAACAATGCAGATATGTCTATAAAAAATGTAACAAGGCAGGTAGGTCAACGAAAAATGTAACAATGCCGCGTTGTCTATGACTTTCAGTTTCAGTTTCATCAAGGAGGCGTCACTGCGTGCGGAGTAGTTCATATACGCTACACTACGTCCGCTAAGTTTTGAGACCACACCGCACATGATTTAAAGCTGATGGATGAATGAATTAATAGCTAAGACGAGAGAATGTAAGAAAACGGTCTCATGGCTGCGACTTAGCAGATGTCTGACCTACGCATTAGCCCAATGCGCTGGTCAGACCTTGAGTGCCTACCTAACATTGGTTGTGCCATTTTTACCAATGTATGTGTGTGTAGTGAATGTACACATGTGTGTGTGTGTGTGTGTGTGTGGATGCGTGGGCACGGGCCCATGTGCGTGTACGAGCGTGTGTGTGTGTGTGTGTGTGTGTGTGTGTGTGTGTGTGTGTGTGTGTGTGTGTGTGTGCATGATGTGCGTGTATGCGTATGCATGAGAGAGAGAGAGAGAGAGTGAGAGAGAGAGAGAGAGAGAGAGTGTGTGTGTGTGTGTGTGTGTGTGTGTGTGTGTGTGTGTGTGTACATGCGTGTGCGTGTGTAGAAGTGCACGTGCATGTGTGTGTGTGTGATTTGTGGGCTTGTGTGAGCATACGCACGTATTTGTAGCTAGGTCCACGAAAACTGACAATGTAGCTGGGCCCATAGAAATCTAACGATCCGAAAGATAAAACAACGCACCTCTGTCCACGAAAAATGTACCAATGTAAGCAACCTAACAAAAAAAAAAAAACTACAGCAATAACATTAACGACGGTGAAAATGCAACGGGCGACAGCGTGGACGAGAAATGTTACAATTGTTACACTTTTCTCTCTCTCTCTCTCTCTCTCTCCTCTCTCTCTCTCCTCCTTCACACTGCTTCATTGTTACATTTTGTTTCACGTGGAGATCGCTCCATTGCCACATTTTCCATGTTGGTTGCTAAATTGTTTCGATACGGATGTCTGTGTTTGTAACTTTTGTGGACATTGCTGCATTGTTACACTCTACTTTGTATCACCGCGTATCGTGTTTCAGTTCCATTAGCAGAGTCGTTCCTAAGAGTCTCGCTGACTTAATCACTCTTTACAAACCACCCTGACAGGTTCGCGGCTGGTCGTGTGACGTACGTACGCTGCAAATCCCTAGAGTCAACTCTAAATCCTTCAGGGAAAGAACGTTTTCCTTTGTCGCCCCCTTCACCTGGAACAAGCTTCTATTCACATTCCGTCAGGCCCACAGCCATTCTTCCCCTTAAGTCCGCTCTCAAAACACATCTCTTCAAAAATTCTTTTCATAGCTGAACCCTCACCCCCCCCCCCTACCCACCCCACCCCCTACCCTCTTCCTTCTCCACGCGCTAGTTGTATCTCGCATAGGTGTCAACCCAATTTTCCTCGTTTTACAACTTCCCATAATGAAAAGTACTTTTTTCCCGTATTCCGAGCCCAAAACCTTATACATTACGGAAAACGCAAAAACATAAACAAAAATCGCTGTGAATACAATGTAATACTCAGTATCAGGCAGAACTTCTGGAAACAAATGGCAGTTTAAGACAGTTTATGAATAACAATAACACTTACCCATCCAACAGAACCTCCTCTTCCATTCCAGCAGAATGCATCACTTCAGACAGTTTGTAGATCAAATCACACACCCTATAGTGAAACACTGACAATGATACAGAATTAAAACTGTTTATAAACCCATTGTTTACACACTCTTCCACTTTACCAACATCATGAGTCCATCAAAGTCACAAACCAATTTGTTCTATGCACTTTCCACTCCTACCAACATCATTAGTCCATTGAAGTCAGGAGTACATCATTACTGTGA
The DNA here is from genome assembly GCA_033310375.1 of Conus canariensis. Lineage (NCBI taxonomy): Eukaryota > Metazoa > Mollusca > Gastropoda > Neogastropoda > Conidae > Conus > Conus canariensis. Next base: position 67,802,451 of record CM065720.1, on the reverse strand, counting down.
TCACCAAAGTTTCTAAATCAGTTTTAACCCGTACTGAAACTTGTGTACGGCCGTACAGACCCGAAATCGTCGGTTTCCCGTACAGCAATACGGGAAAACCGTATAGGTTGACACCTATGATCTCGTTTTAATCCTTCCTTGATATACCGTGTTGTGTGTGTGTGTGTGTGTGTGTGTGTGTGTGTGTGTGTGTGTGTGTGTGTGTGTGTAGGGTGATAA
>CM065720.1:67777232-67779732 GCA_033310375.1 Conus canariensis | reverse complement strand
ACACACACACACACACACACACACACACACACACACACACACACACACACACACACACACACACACACTAAACACACACACACACACTACACACAACACACACACACACACACACACACACACACACACACACACACACAATTCAATTCAATTCAAATTTAATCCTTTGACCCCTGTTGGGGCATGGAGGATACGAATGTAACAAAGAGAAATACGAAACTCACTCAGAACAATGTGTGAACATAGTTGCGAAATGCTGAATTCTGGTGAACTGTAATGATCTCATTAAACAATCTTCCCATTTTTTAGAAACTTACTAATATTCAAACAAATGCGTCTTCCTTTTTGAAATAAATTACAAAAGTTGAAAACAGACTTTGGTTTTAGATATTTTACACACACACACACACACACACACACACACACACACACACACACACACACACACACCACTCACACTACACACACACACACACACACACACACACACACACACACACACACACGCACAACACACTACACACACACAACACACACACACACACACACACACACACACACACACACACACACACTTGCTTACTTAGGAAGCCAGACAAGAACACAGTGACACTGATTTGGTAATTGAAGAAAAAAAATCACAAGAAAAATGGTGCTAGATGAAAAAAAAAATGAGGAGCTGACAAAACAGAAAGAACAGGTACAAGGGTTTAAAGAAAAGAAGGAGAGAAGGAAAACAGAAATTGGGGGAACTAAGGGGGAGCGACAAGTGACAAGCGATAACGGGGAGCGACAGGCAGGTGCCGAGCACGAAATGGAATCCAGATAAGAGGTGAGACTGTCTGGAAGAGACGAAGAACAAAGAAAGCTGAAGATGAAGACTGACAGAATGATGGATTGACAGGAGGAAGAGGGGGAGGAGGAGGAGAAGGAGGAGGAAGAGAAGCAACAGCACCAGCAGCGGGAAAGTGAGGGTGAGGAGGAGGTGAAGGGAAGGAGGAGAAAGACAAGAAGGAGAAACGAAGAAATTATTATAAATGACAAAAACACGAACGATACAGACACAGGCACAGTCATGCGCGCGCGCGCATTCTCTCTCTCTCCACACACACGCGCGCGCCCATGCGCGCACGCACGGACGTACAGACGCACACACTACACAGAGAAGAAGAAGAAGAAGAAGAAGAAGAAGAAGAGAAGAAGAAGCAGAAGAAGAGGAAGAAGGAGAAGAGGAAGAAGAAGAGAAGAAGAAGAAGAAGAAGAAGAAGAAGAAGAAGAAGAAGAAGACGAAAAAGAAGAAGAAGAAAGATGATGAAGAAGAAACAGAAGACCGAGCTACCACCACTATCAACGGCGACAAGACTATTATCAACAAAAACACTGACAACAACTACACCAAGAAAAAACAAACAAACAAACAAAACAAGAAAACAACCCAGAGAACCGTTACGACAACAGCAACAAAGACAACACATGAGCCAGACGAAGAAGCGGCGACGACAAGGGAGCCGTGAAGCTGGAAACATGCGGCAAAATTACAGGCAGGGGGAAAAAGGACAAATAAACAAATAAACAAACCCTTGAGAAACGTTTGTCTTATCACTTTCCCTAGGGATAGGCGGAGGGAAGGAGCTAGACGTAGGGTGGTGGTGGTGGTGGTGGTGGTGGTGGTGGTGGTGAGAGAGGGTGTTTGAGGAAGAGGGGCATGTAAAATGTGTGTACGGGGGCCGAAATAGCTCAGTTGGTAGAGCGCCGGACTCGTAATCCAAGGGTAGCGGGTTCGAATCTCAGCCGGGCCGTTTCGGTATTGGGGGATTTTTCCTTCGGAGTTAACGTTTGTTCCGACTCCATTTCCCATACAGTCCTTCGAATGAGACTATAAACGAGGTTCCGTGTGTGAACGCACGCATAACATCTTGCACACACGTAAAATCCCATCACCAACTTTCGGAAGAGAAGGCCAGTTTGGCCGTTGGTATGGATGACACGTTACACATAGCATGCACCTTCCCCGAAGATGGAGTATGGCTGCCTTAATGGCGGGATAAAAAAAAAACGATCATACACACAAAACTCCACTCCCTTTGTTGGGTAGATGGGATTAATACTTGTCTATCCATATAGGGAGTATCCGCAGGAGTATCAGCCTGCGTACGCAGAAGAAGAAGAAGAAGAAGAAGAACTGTGTGTACGGGAGAGTGTGAAAAGAACATACTGTGGAAGAAAAAGAGTATGTGAAAAGAGGACATTAAAGTATGTATGTATGTATGTATGTATGTATGTATGTATGTATGTATGTATGTATGTATGATTATGTATGTTATGTATGTGTCTGTCTGTCAATTATCTACCTATCTATTTTTCATATTCATTTATTTATCCATTTATTTTGTTTGTCATTATCATTATTATTCTGGCTTTGCTTAAGTTTATATATGTCTTTGTGCCTAAGCTTTTTGCTGATGTCCGTTCTTGCACGCGCGCGCGCGAATACACACAC
>CM065720.1:67767232-67769732 GCA_033310375.1 Conus canariensis | reverse complement strand
ACCAGAAGAAAAGAGGCCTTACAGAAGGAAGTGAAGATGAAGAAAAAAGGAAGGATGAAAGAGAGAAGGGTAGAGAGCAGAAGGGTAGGAAGGCAGGCTGGGTAAAGAGAAGGAAAGAGTGAATGAAACAATAAAAAAGAAAAATGAACAGAGAAAAGACAACCTGAAAAATAACCTTATAACAAGTGCTCAGTCCCGATTTATTCAGGGGGATTCTACAATCTACCAACTGCTCAGTATTTATGATGCTCTGGTGACAAATTACGACAAAAGTATTCCTGTCCAGTCCATATTTTTTGACATTTCTAAAGCTTTTGATCGTGTATGGCACCAAGGTCTTCTGCTTAAGCTTAAAGCCATTGGAATAAAGGGAAATTTGTTGAACTGGTTCAGTGACTATCTTTCAGATCGTTACCAGTCAGTAGTAATCAGAGGAGAAAAATCTACCCAGCAAAGCGTTCCACAAGGTGTGCCACAAGGATCTGTCCTTGGCCCGCTTCTATTTCTAGTATTTATATGACATAATCCAGAATATAGACTCAGATATCAAACTCTTTGCTGACGACACAAGCATGTCTCTGGCAATGGAAAACACAGCTACAAGAACGTTAGTCTTGCAGGCAGATTTAGATAAAATTGACGCCTGGGCAAAAGCTTGGAAAGTTAGATTCAATGAGTCTAAAACCGAACTGCTAAGTGTGTTTCGGGGAAATGCTGATAGCCGTAATCTGACCTTTAGTAGTTCTATACTACAGCAACTTAGACAGCACAAACACCTTGGGATTATCTTGCAAGACAATTGTAAATGGGGTGAACACATAAACAACATTGCAACAAGAGCCAGAGTACTGATAAACTGTCTTCGCTCATTTAAGTACAAGCTGAACAGAAAGGCTCTAGAGACAATGTACAAATCATTCATACTACCAATATTTGACTATGCTGACATAATCTGGGATGGATGCGCAGAGTACCAATCAAAAATTTTAGATCTACACATGGATGCTTTGCGCATCATCACAGGATCTGTCCGTGGAACCAGTCACGAAAAATTGTTAAAGGAGTCTGGATTCTGTACTTTAAAATAACGCCGACGAAGACATAGACTGATAACATATTACAAGATCCTCCAAGGCAGCTGTCCCACTTACATATCAAACTTTTTGCCACAGCTCGTATCCTCAGTCAACCCCTACTCTAGACGAAGGCCTTCAGAACGAACAGTTCCCCGCCACAGAACCGATATTTATAAAAACTCTTTTTTTTTTTCCATCTACCACAATCATGTGGAACAATCTCCCACTGCATATCCAACAGTCCCAGTCGTTCAGCCAGCTAAAACGATACCTTTCTACTAGTGATAATCCAGTTCCACCATATTACTATAATGGAAATAGGGAAGCACAAGTCAATCATTGTCGTATGCGTCTTGGTATGTGCAATTTGAATTTTGACCTATATACCCGACACCTAACAAACAACCCTTCTTGCGCTTGTCGATATCCACAAGAAACATCCGAACACTTCCTATTTCACTGTCCACTTTACAACCAACACCGAGCAAACTCTATTTTAAACCTCCCACCAAATTAGATTTCTATCCGAAATCTCCTGCATGGAAACAATTCCTTTAATGTAGAAACAAATGCTAAGATATTTGAAATGGTTCAAAGGTTTACCCTTCTCACAAAGCGTTTTGAAAACTAAACCAACAGCCTCAAGGTTTACAGTTTCCTAGGTATACTTATATTTCACCTCTTCAATTAACGATGCTTTCATCTATATCAACCTAGTTACGGATGTCAGAGGGGCTGGAGCGCTTACATCAATGTCCTGATTATGTCTTTATCCATGTACAGGGATATGATATTTAATTTGATCACTGTACACTGCAGACGACCAGTGTTGCACACATTCTATCATGTGCCAGACTGCCTTAGGCAGCCACACCAAAACGGGCAATACCCTGTCACCATTTTCTCTTATTTGTTAATTTTCCATAGTTTCATTTTTAATTCTAAATGCCAATTCTAAATGTTGGCTCTTCTTTTGTTTATAAGTATAGCACTGTACTATACTGTTATTGTTACCTCTTTCGTCATGTTTAAATTTGTCTGTTATGGTAATATGTTGTATTATACATTTTAGCGAGGCCGCCATCAGTCATGTGTTTAGTCTGCAAGTCTCACTGCCAGGGCTGTATATAAGAGTCCTCTTGTTGTCCTGGCAAATGTGCTTTGTGTTCAATGTGTATGTTTATAGTATGTCATGGAAATAAAACTGTTTAAACCAACCTGAAAAATGCACACATGTACACACATACACACACAAACACACGCGCACATACACACACACACACACACACACACACACACACACACACACACACACACACACACACACACACAGAGCCACAGTGACGGGAAGACTTGTATACAAACACGCGCGTGAGCACAAACAGACGAGACAGAGAGAGACAGAGAGAGGGGGGGGGGGGGGG
>CM065720.1:67757232-67759732 GCA_033310375.1 Conus canariensis | reverse complement strand
GCACCCCTGTGAACCTTGTTTTTGCCTATCTGTTTCTCTCTCTCTTTCCGTCGCTTTGTCTCTGTCTGTCTTCCTGTCTGTCTGTCTGTCCGTCTCTCTCTCTCTCTCTCTCTCTCTCTCTCTCTCTCTCTCACACACACACACACACACACACACACACACACACACACACACACTCACTCACTCACGCAAGTGATACATTAAAAAAGAAATATACTTCCCACCCTTCACCCCCCCCCCCTCCCAAAAAAAGAAGAAAATGCACGTATTCTGTCTTAACAAGCTAATTACATCTTTTACTATATTATTATTATTATCATTATCATTATTAGTAGTAGTAGTAGTAGTATAGCACCTAATCTCGGTTTGAGACCAAGCTCTATGCGCTTTACAATCCACACTTTCTTTTATTTACTTAACGGGCTGCCTACCTGGGTAGAGCCGACTGATGAGCTGCCTGCTGGCGCTTCATTCAGTCGTTTCCCTCGTCACTCTGTCTCTCAGTCAATCAGTTTTTCATTCATATTTTTAGATTTTCGGTGCATGCTATGTGGGGATACGTGTCATCCATACCAACGGCCAAACTGGCCTTCTCGTCCGAAAGTTGGTGATGGAATTTCACATGTGTGTGTGTGTGTGTGTGTGTGTGTGTGTGTGTGTGTGTGTGTGTGTGTGTGTGTGTGTGCAAACTGATATGCGTGCGTTCACACACGGAAACTCGGTTCATAAATTCATTCGAAGGAGTTTTTGAGGAGGTGGAGTCAGAACCGATGTTAAATGGAGAGAAAAAAAAATAACGCTGTACCGACCCCCCCCCCCCCCCCCCCCCCCCCCCCCCCAGCAGCAGAGATTCGAATCCAGAACTCTACGAGTACAGCACGCTCCCTATTTATTTTACATATATGCGCATGCGTATGTATATATGCATGTCAGGAAATGGTCATTTGCCATAACTGAATCTCCTGCCAGTCTGACTGACGTGTAGACAGACGGCTCATTTTTCGGAATGTATCCTCACGTGGCAGTGGAGTCATTTGCCAGGCAGACATGCAAATCATCTGCCTGCTTCGTCGTCTGTCCAAACGGCATGAGGTTCCTGATAATATACCTGCATGTACATATGTACGCATGTATGTCTGTGTATGCGTGCATATATGTATATATGTGTATGTATGTATGTATGATGTATGTATGTATGTATTCATGTATATATATGTGTATGCACACACACACACACACACACACACACACACACACACACACACAACGCATTTACGCTAGCGCGCGCGCGCGCGCGCGCGCACACACACACACACACACACACACACACACCACGTACACACACACACACACACACACACACACACACACACACACACACACACACACACACACACACATACACACTGCGAATAGATATTGTACAAATAATTTGATATATTCCATCAAATGTTTTTTTTTCTTTTAATTTACATGAAAATATCCATTAATTGTTGTCTCCTTGGTTTTAGCCAGATTATTCTATACCCAAGCATACAATGAACTTTTCACGCGTGAGAGTTTATTCTTGTGAATAGAGAGAAGCGTGGTGCCTGTGTCGTTTGGGACAGTGTATTTCATTCACTTTAAGTTACAGTCAGTGTTTGACACAATTTTTTCCCCCTGCTCAGTCTTAGCGATATTACTCCTACGTCACTCATTCCTGCTCCCCAGCGCACACCTACACCCAGGTTCATTCTGCTGCAGTATACAGCAACAGTAATCTGCAAGCAGCTACACATATCAGGTCACCAAGACGTCAACCCACCAGAGGAGACACTGCCATTAGTGGTGAGCCACTTCGATGATTGTTGGTGGTTTCCTGTTCAGATCCCACGTGCATAGAACACCACATACTAGGTCCCCTACTGATGACAGTAACTGCATAGTCACCGTGGCTGTCATGAGACGAAAGGTAAAGAGGGGACAGGATACTGACCTTTCCTTGTTTTCCCTCTATTCGCGTTTGTTGGAGTTCTATTTGCTCCTCAGGTCATTAACCACTTCCGGACACCACAGCCACCGCCCGCCACGTTCAACTAGCCGGGGTGCCCTCTCAGGTAACTACATAAGCTAGGTTGTTGTTGTTCGTGTTCAGCAAGGGCAGCTTATTGCCTGTATGCAGTCTTTGCCCGCGCGCAAACCACCAGGTGTGTGGCTCAAACTTGCCAGTTAGACACTATCAGCGCCAAAGGGTGGCGGACAGACATCCAGTCCGAGAGCGGAAGGCAGGCAGAGAGCCAACCAGATTGACAGGAACTGGTGAATGGAACTCTTAATAGCTCAGGGCAGAGCCGCTTATCTTCAGTCATGTATATCTCTGCTGTTACATTTCTTGTTTACCGACAAAGTTACCACGTTTTTTTTTTCTTTTTTCCCCTTTTTCTTCTTTTTCTTTGACATCTGTTTTGGGGAAGGCCTGTTCAGATGGGTTTTTTTTTCTCATCAATGCGGGTCACGG
>CM065720.1:67729732-67737232 GCA_033310375.1 Conus canariensis | reverse complement strand
TACCTGTGTTTAAACACCAATGATCCTGACAGCTACAAACGTGACATCAGCAGCAGCAAATGTAGGAAGACCCTCTTTAAAGAGCATGATAGCAGAAAGTCTTCAGAGACGAAACCCTCCTCGGACAAAAGTTTTGATCCTGAACGTCTTACCATCCATTTACGCTTGCCGCTGAAGGATAACTCCATTTTCATTTATCCAAGGGACAGAGAGAGAGAGAGAGAAGAGAGGAGAGAGAGAGAGAGAGAGAGAGAGGCTGGAGTAGAAAGGATGTAAGAAGAATGGGGTAGTACAGAGATGAGGTGAGGGAGAGGACAGTGGGACAGTTACCAAGACAGAGCGACAGTGTCAAAAATACGGGGAGACAAAAACTTGAAAGATCGAACTAAAGGCAGACAAAGACTTACAAGATGGAACTATCTACACGTTGTATGAGCACTTAGAAACATGCTTGCTTGTGTGCACTCATTAACGTGTATTTCTTGCTCGAAAATCTTAAGCATGAGCCGAACGATGCGATGAAAAATAAAACTTCACAGACATTCAAACAACATCACCAAGAAACCAACAAAATTCAAAATCATCGTGGTATTCAAAGAAAATACTCTCACACAGACACACGTGCCTGCGCACATTCACACACACACACACACACACACACACACACACATACACAGACACTCTCTCTCTCTCTCTCCTCTCTCTACTCTCTCACACACACACACACACACACACACACCAGAATATTCAATTGTGTCCTACCCTCTTATACAAACTCATTACCGAGACGTCTCCAAACATGGAACACCCCCAGACTGAAGATCAAGCCGCCCACTCCTCAATTAGGGACCATTCTTTTCCAAGCTGGCCTTCCAGCTGGCCTGTCTTTGCCCAGTAGACCACAGAAGTCCGACAGACGAAGTGACGTTTGAGTTAATGACAGAGAGTGGATCGAAGATGCCCGCAGCGCGCAATGGTACCACTAAGGTGTCTGCGTTCTGTCACCAGAAAAAGAAGTAAAAAATCCGGGCGGCTGTGTCTTCAGCCTCTGTCAGTCTGGGACTGTCTGGCTTTGAGCGCAAAGTTAAACAGGGTGTTCTTGCACACTCCCTCTTTCCCACAGCTCGACCTTTCGGGGTCACACCGAGGTAGTTCGCAGAAAAGCAGTATGGAGACTGATCACGTGACTGAGGTGCAGACCTCATTCTTAACTACTTAAAGCACTTCGGCGGTTTACGCCGTGTTGTTTATTTAATGTACTTCGGCGGTTTACGCCGTGTTGTTTTAGTACTTCGACGGTTTACGCCATGTTGTTTGTTTCACGTACTTCGACGGTTTACGCCATGTTGTTTGTTTCACGTACTTCGGCGGTTTACGCCGTGTTGTTTGTTTCATGTACTTCGGCGGTTTACGCCGTGTTATTTCACGTACTTCGGCGGTTTACGCCATGTTGTTTGTTTCATGTACTTCGACGGTTTACGCCGTGTTGTTTCATGTACTTCGGCGGTTTACGCCATGTTGTTTGTTTCATGTACTTCGGCGGTTTACGCCGTTTCGTTTATTTAATGTTCTTCGGCTGTTTACGCCGTGTTGTTTTAGTACTTCGGCGGTTTACGCCATGTTGTTTGTTTCATGTACTTCGGCGGTTTACAACACAAAGACAACACAAAAAACAAACAAACACGTGGACAAACGAATTACAAGACAAAACACGATGCTTTCGATCTCTTAAGTCTTCTTCTGGCAAGATACAAAACTTTTTTTTTTTCATTCAACGATTATCTTGCGCTGAAGTGATTGAAGATCAGTGATTTCGTTGTTCTAATTGTTTTGTATCTTGCCTGAAGAAGACCTAGGAGGTCTAAACGCGTCGTGTTTTTGTCTTGTAATTCGATTGTCCACGTTTTTTTTGTTGTTGTTGTTGTTGTTTTTGCGGTTCGCTAACATTTATTTAAAAAATCGATATTAGTACTTCTTCTAGCATGATTTTGTTTATTATGCCATCGATATCCAAGCAATATTTTTTAGTTACAACAATGTTGAAAAAAAAATGGACTGTGTCACAATGTTAAAGACACTTTTTTTTATTTTTTAAATCGTCTAGAATCCTGCTCTGTAATTCAGGACCACACCATAATTCAACAAATTCATCCCTGGGCCACATTCCATTTTTCCACCGGAAAAGATGTGAAATGAGGCATGGAACACTTAACGGTAAATAACGAACAAGTAGGGCAACGTGTGCTTCCAAGGTAAGATAATGACACCCCCACAACTCCAAATGATTGCTCCTTTCGACACCAAATCGCCCAGCAAATGTGCCAACACAGATGGAACAAACAAAGAGACATCCCTGAAAAAGGATGTTCCGAGCTTGCCCATATACCAAGTTTCTTTAACATTCGTTCAGTAGATTTTGTGTAAATTTGTTGACAGGCACACATCGCCAACAGATATGAGTGAAACCAGTGTCTCCTTGACGGAGGTTATAGCGATATCATAAATGTGGATGCTCAGCATTTCTGAAACGTCCAGAGAATTCTAGGAAACCAAACAAGGCTTGACTTCATGGGAAGACGTAGAAGGCAGTGACACGGAGCTGTTGAGATGTCTGTGTTCTGTCAGAAAGAGGTGGAGAGTGTGGAGAGTTGGCCGTTCGTGATTGGTTGTTCCCGTTCGGGTATTCGTTGTGTTGCTTTGTTTGATGACCTCTGGTGGAGCTCCTTTGGTGAAGAATGAATAAAAAAGAAAAAGAAAAGAAACAAAAAACTACACACACGACTCATAGTGCAGCTATATGATCGCGTCCATACACATACTGTTTTTCTCTCTTCTCAACACAGCATAAAAGCTGCAGAAAATAAATACATTTGGAATCTGCCACCACTTTCAGTATTTACACACACACACACACACACCACACACACACACACACACACACACACACACACAGCACACACACACACACACACACACACACACACACACACACACACACACAACACACACACACACACACACACACACACACACACACACACACACACACATTCAAAACCCCCTCAAGCTCTTTCACACCAACTCATTAGCGGAACGTCCCCAAACTCTGACCACACCACACTGATTTGGAAGTCGCTCTGTCCTCAATTACGGAAAATTGATGTCCATGGTGACCGTGTGTCTCCTCTGCACTGGCCGAGTTGACTGGACAGTTCTAGGAGACGACGTGACGCTTGTGTTAATGAGGGGAAGTGGAAGACAGTAACGGTGGCTGCTCTGTTTACTGAGTTGTCTGTCATGTCACAAAGGGAGCGAGAGAGGGATGGCCGTCTCTGTGTGATCCATTGATTCCATTCTGGTCTCAGTCTGACCGATTTTTGCTTATAGTATATCAAAGCAGTTTTTTTTAAACTCTATTTCATGGGAGGATGGGCATTTTGATCCAGAACGGCTGTGGCGTATGCACGGGAAATCTCATGAACGCATACCCCATCTTTAAACACTGGGCACAGAGACACACTAACAGACTGAAACCAACCACTGTTGCTCTTGTTGCTTTTAACGAGGAAGGCACTTATGTGTGTGATATCCTCAGATTTCAAGTTGACTTGACAACAACACAACAACAACAACAACGACAACAGCAAACGATGAAAAAAAAAATTAAGAACATATTTTTCTTTTTCTTTTCTGACCTAGCGAAATAAAATGTACGAGCTGGTGTTGTTCGGGAGTACAGCATGTGCGTCATTGTAGGCATTTCGTTTTAGATTAATGTAATCGTGATTCTTCGCTCGAGAGGTGGAGCGATGGAAGGAGAGAGGGAGGGAGAAGGACGAGTTCAGTGGTGTTTACGATTAGATACGATGGACGTGTTTGTGTATTGCTGATTGTTCTAATGTGTTAGCCATGTAGTCGGCCACTGTCAACACCTGGGGCATCTCTTTGATTACGCGTATTAAAAATTCTGGATAATAATGATAATAATAGTAATAACAAGAATAACAATAATAATAACAACAAGAAGACGAAATAATGATAATGATGATGATGATAATAATAATAATTATTATTATCATAATTATAATGATGATGATGATAATAACAAAAACAATAATGATAGTGAAAAGAAAATCATAGTTTGGAAATGTTCTAACATTCAAAACACGACCAACCTAATCATGAAACCAGGCCATTCTGAATAACAATACAAACTGTAATGCTCTGCCTTGGCAAACTGACCAAGGAATTCTGGGAGACCCCACGAGACAACGGCAATGTTGCCACTGCGGCGTGTTCTGCTAGAAAGAGAAGAGAAGGGAAGGGAAGGGAGGGGAAGGGAAGGGAGGGGAAGGGAGAGGAAGGGAGATGACTTTGTTATTGTGACAGTTCCTTTTGTTGTATTCTTAATTACCTCCGTTTTTCTTTTTTTTTCTTTTTTTCATTTGTGTCAAGGAGTGCTGGTAAGATGGGTGTTAGTTTATAGACATGCGAAAGCTTGACACATGCTGCAGCTACATGTGCTTGTTCACACACGCACGCACAGCTTCTCTTTCTCCTCCTCCTCCTTCCTCCTTCTCCTTCTCGTCCTCCTCCTCCTTCCCCTCCTCCTCAGCACAGCATAACGATGACAGAAAATGCAGGCATTTGAAGTTTTCCAACCACTTGCAGTGGTTAAGAATGCGCGTCGCTCCAAATTATCGTAAATAGATAGGAGAGAGAGAGAGAGAGAGAGAGAGAGGAGAGGAGAGAGGAAGGAGGGAGGAGAGAGAAGACAGACAGATAGAGAGGCAGACAGACAGGTAAAATGATGATAGATAGACAGACAGGTAGATAATAAATAGATAGACAGACAGATAGATAGAAAAATAGACAGATAGATAGAAAGATAGATGGATAGAAGGATAGACAGACATATAGAAGGATAGATAGACAGATAGATGCACTGGAGGGAGCAGAACGGGGACGGGGTTGGCGTAGGGAAGGGGAAGGGGCAGGTTAAAGCGGCGGAGAGACGAGCTTCTAAGGCAGGTATTTAAAAATGCACAAAACAGTGGCCCCCCAGACGGCTGTCAGCACGAGAACGGCCACGTGAAACAAACAAAAACAATCAAAAAGGGAGGGGAAAAAAGGCTGCCATTTAGCAGCCAATAGCTATCTGGGGAGTGTTGTTTTGTGCACTTTTTTTTTAACTCTGTTATTTGTGGTGTCTGGAAAAGGACATATTTATTGAAAATTACTTCCTGTTTTGCACTGCATTTTTAATGTGTGAAAGTTTGCACTCTGTGACTGTGTGTTCATTTTTCCTTCTTTTTTCTTTTTCAAAAATAATGTTGCCGTCAGTTTCTGTGTTCTTTCCAGACAGCAACAATAAAATCCAGTGTGGACCTGTTGTAAACACGCGTGTTTTATTTATCAATTAATGTGCATTCTTTCTCGGAGATCTCAAATGTAAACCAACAAAGCAAACAAATTGCACCCAGACTGAACTTAAAACATTTAACAACACCCAGAAAAAGGAAGAAAACCCTGCGTATTATAATTCAGAACGTGTTTGGGCTATACTGTTCTTCAACCACTGGTTTCTTCAAAACAAGTCATATCACACCATACAGAATTAAACTCTCTCTCTCTCTCTCTCTCTCTCTCTCTCTCTCTCTCTCTCTCTCTCTCTCTCTTCCACAAGATTTAATTTGTAAACTATGTAAAGTTGCAGTCGAAAACGAAAAGCACTTCTTATTATGTTATCCATTCTACAATAGCAGAAGACTAAAGTTCATAGCTCAAAAGTTCTTTCATAATTCAAATGGTTTTCGTTTATCTCTCTTGTTGGCCTCAACGAACAGTAATACAGTCAGAAGAGAAGCACTTTATATTTATCAAGTATTTAAAGTGCGGCAGATTGCTATAACTTGAATGTATATTTATGTATGTGTATGTAATGATGTTTATATGTATTTGCTTTTGTTCCCCTCTTCCAAAGAGGGCCTTGGCCTTATGGAATAAAGATTTCATTTAATTTCATTTCTCTCTCTCTCTCTCTCTCTCTCTCTCTCTCTCTCTCTCTCTCTCTCTCTCTCTCTCTCAAAAGACGATGAGTGTCACACACGCTCATACGCTGCAGCCCACGCCTACTGGTCATAAACATACACTCTGAAGATGAGAGAGAAAGGAGGTAAAGGAGATCAACCAAAACAGCCAGCAATGACGCGGTGTCAAGATTCCGAGAGGAAGCTGCTGCGGTGCAAAATGTCGCCTTGGTACAAATTGTCACTCGGTGACATTTCGTACGGGTGTTGCGGTGCAAAATGTCACCCACAGTACAAATGGTCCGGGGTGACATTTTGCTTTGCTACAGAGGCAGTCGGATAAGTCGAAGACACTGGAACGGAAAAAAAGTCATTTAAAGAAACTCAAACAACAAGAAAAACAACAGAATGCAAAATAATCCTATTATTAAAGCGAAGAGAAAACAACCAAACGGATGAGTAAACGCCCGTTCCCCTCATATACTGAAATATCTTCCAACTTGGAACTTTATCAGACTGTTTGTGGAGGCGCCCAGTCCCGAATTAAGTACAATTAATTTTCATGGTGACGATTTGTGAGTTCCGTATTAGCTGAGTGGACCAGAACATTCCAGTTGGCGAAGCGACGCTCGTGTTAATGAGAGGGAGGGAAAGAGAGACTGTGGAATGGAGTGACAGCGACATTGTTAAAGTGTCTGTTCTGCCAAAAGAGGCAGGGAAGAAGGAGGTTGGGGGAGGGGGTTGGAGGTGACGGTTGGTTCGGTTAGCATGTGTGGCGAGAGTGGAGGTGAGGGGTAGGGATGTGGCTGTCTAGCCGTGGCTGATTGTTCCCCTTCATTTTTGTGAGGTTTCTGTGATGATCATTTTTCTAGAAATTGTGGTTGCAGGGAGAACCGACGTCTTGGTGTTGAGCGTTACGGTGTTGTGGTGGTGTGGTCTTGAGGCATTGGGGTAGCTGGTGTCAGGATGTCTTGGTGTTGGGGTGTTGGAGTTTTGTTGTGTCGTACTGTTGAGTTGTTGGGGTGTTGGGGTTTCGGGGTGCTGCTATGTGGTGCTGGGGTGTCATGGTGCTGGATGTCGTGGTGTTAGAGAGTCATGGTGCTGGGATCTCGATGTGGTTTTGAGGTATTGTGATGTAAGGTTATTGTGATGTTGGAATATCGTGATGTTGGAGTGTTGTGGTGTTGGGATATCGTGGTGTTGGGGTATTGTGGTGTTGGAGTATCGAGGTGTTGGAGTATTGTGGTGCTGAGATGTCGTGGTGTTGGGGTATCGTGGTATTGGGATATCGTGGTGTTGGGGTATTGTGGTGTTGAGGTGTCATGGTGTTGTGATATCGTGGTGTTGGGGTGTCGTGGTGTTGGGGTGTTGTTGGGGTGTCATGGTGTTGATATATCGTGGTGTTGGGGTGTTGTTGGGGTGTCATGGTGTTGAGATATCGTGGTGTTGGGGTGTTGTTGGGGTGTCGTGG
>CM065720.1:67707232-67714732 GCA_033310375.1 Conus canariensis | reverse complement strand
AGACATGGGTCCAGTCTTCCTGGGGATATTGGTTGCAGATGTACTCCATGGCCAGGGCCTTCCTTTGGGTGTCTGACTGTATTCCTCTCTTCTCCACTCCGGGAATGCTGGTGACGACTGTTGGGAACACCTGCCTCTTCCAAGATGGGTGGGTGACATTTGCCGGGATAGGCTTTGCTTCGTGTTCCATCAAGACTGGGCTTTGTCTTTCAAGGCGTCTTGACTGGCAGATGAAGCTGCCTCTTTTCAACCGGCTCTTGGTGGGTCTGCTCATTCTGTTGTTCATTGGATGGTTTTCAAGGCGTTTGAATTTTGCTGCTTGGATGAGGATCTTTGTGTCCCTTCTGTCCTCTAATGACTGTAGCCCAGTGGTCTCTTCCATCTTCAGGATTGGGGTGGATCTCATGGCGCCAATTATGACACGCTGAGCTTGGTTCTGTATCTTATTGAGGTGGTTGAGGTTAGACTTTGCAGCTGATGCCCATGCTGATGTCCCGTACTCAACTACAGGTCGGACTCTCCCTGTATAGAGTCTCTTCAGGATACGTTCGTCAGCCCCCCAGTTCGTCCCCGCAAGTTTCCTCATGATCGCCAGTCTCAACTTGGCCTTGCTACAGCATCTGGTGATCTGCTGTTTCCAAGTGAGCCTGCGATCAAAGGTCACTCCCAGGTAGGTAGGTGTGGGTTCCTCTGCAAGCCTTTGGTTGTTCAGTGTCAGCTTCGCCTCTTGCTTCTTGCTGGATAGGCTGAAGACTGTGTAGGTTGTTTTGCTTGAGTTGACAGAGACAAGCCATTCCTTGGTCCAGTCGCTGATCTTGTTGAGCGCAGTCTGGAGGCGTACCTGTGCTGTGGTGGTGTACTCTTCAGAGCACCAAAGCACCAGGTCATCTGCGTAGATCGCTCCTCTGACCCCTTTTGGCAGTTCTCTGACGATGTCATCTATGAAGATGAGGAACAACGTTGGCGAAAGGACTCCTCCTTGTGGTACTCCCTGTCTCAGCACCTTCTTCTTGCTTTTCTGGCCCTGAATCTTGACTCGGGCTTGGCGATTGTGTAGGTACTGGCTGATCCAGGTGTACATCCCCCCAGACACACCACATCGCCGTAGTTTGAGCCTAAGTCCGTCCTTCCAGACTTTGTCGAACGCCTTCTCCATGTCAATCCAGACAGCAAGCGTGTTCTTCTTTTCTTGGAAAGCGTCCTCAATGCTTTGCGTGATGAATGTGATCTGGTCTTCTGTTGATCTGTGTTGGCGGAAGCCTGCCTGTTCAGGGCTCAGCAGCTGATGCTCCTCAAGGTGCCAGACAAGCCTTGTGTTGACAAGTCTCTCCATCAGCTTCCCTAAGCAGCTTGTAAGGCTGATGGGTCTGTAGCTGTCAGCCTTCGACTTGTCCTTTCCCTTTTTGTGAATGGGGATCATGTCTGCTTCCCTCCAACACTGTGGTACTGATCCGGTCTTCCAGCTGGAGTTAAAGATTTTTAGAAGGACTGCCTTGCTCTTCATCCCAAGATGCAGAATCATTTCATTTGTGATTCCGTCTGGTCCAGGTGACTTCTTCAGGTTGAGGCTCTGCAACGCTTCCTCCAGCTCTTTCTCTGTGAAAGCTGTGGTCATGACTTCCTCTTGGGGCTCTTCCTCATGAAGTTCACCTTGGGCCCTGTGCACTGCAGCTCTATGTTCAGGAGGGACTTCCAGATTGCTGATGTTTTCATAGACGTCTATGAAGTGGTCTGCTGCTTTCTTTCCAGAGAGGTAATTTCCATTCTCTTGTATTGTTATAGTGGTGTGACTTGTTGTTTCATTACAGAGGGTTCTAGCCAGTTTCCACAGCTTGCTGCCATCCCTGTCGAGATTTAGGCTTTCAGTTTTCTCTTGCCAGCTTTTTCTTGCAGCTTGTGCGCAGGACAGCTTGTATCTGGCAGTTACTTCCTTCAGCGCTATGTTATTCTCCAGTGATGGCTGCTTTTCTGCTCTGTCCCTGGCTTCCGTAACAGCATCTTCCAGATTCTGGAGTTCCTCCGTCCAGTAGGGCTTGTAATCTTTACGTGCTCCTCTTGGGATGGATTCTGTAGCAGCTTTCAAGACGGCCTTTGTGAAGTCTCGAACCATCTTGTTTGAGTCCTTCTGCCTGATGTTGATTGGCTTTGTGTGTGTATCAGTGAGGGTCTCGAAGAGAGTCCAGTCCGCCTTTCTGTAATTCCAGCGGGGAAAACACTTTGCTTGTGGACACTGTAAGTTGAGGTTGATAGAGAGTTTGACGGGCTTGTGGTCACTTCCTCCAAGCTGGTTGAGGACTGTTCTTGTGGTCCTGACGAACAGGTCGTTGGTGGCGAACGCTAGATCTGGTGTTGATGTGGTCATCCAGCGTCTAGAGTAAAAGGTGGGTTCATCATCTTCTTGATTAATGAGATGAAGATGTGTGTCAATCTCCCAATCCTCAACTTCTTCGCCTCTCTTGTCCGTCTCCTCATAGCCCCATCTCTCTGAGTGACTGTTAAAATCACCCACCACCACGCAGTTGTTGTCTGGGATGTTCATGTATGTGAGGGAAAGATCACGATCTTGAGGGCAATAGACATTGTAGATCCTGATGTTGCGTTCCTTAAGGACTATATCAATACCTTGGATCTCTGCCTGTTGATTGGTGTTGATCTTGAGTTCTTGTGCGGCGATGGAATTCCGCACCAAGATAAGCACCCCTCCTTTGTTTCTTTCCTCACGGTCCAACCTGATGGTCTCGTAACCCCTCACTTGAAAGCGATGGTTTACGGTCAAATGTGTCTCTTGGACACATGCGATATCAATATTTTCTTGATGCATCCTTTCTGCCAAGCCAAGTTTCTTTTTATGCACCCTTCTGCATTCCACTGGAGAATGTTGAGCATTCTGGGTGGTACCGTTTGCTTGGCATTAGCAGGAGGATGAGGTCTCCTTCTTCGTCGCATTGACATGCAGAATTTCTTTGTCTGACCACCGACCGCTTGGGGTGGGCCCCTTTGAGGCATAGGGCCCGGCTCCCGACCTCCCCGGCGGGTCTCCGAAGGTCGAGCGCCACATCGAAATTCTGTGGACTGCATCATCATGGAGGCGTATATGCGTGGTATCGTGGTTTAAGCTGCGCCAGTGGCCCGATACCTCCGTCTTCAGCTGGAGTTTTCTTTCGGGGTGCCTCACCCTTAGCTCATGGCCCGTGCGTCCTGCCCTGTGAGCACAGGGGGGATTGTTTCTCCGGGGATCCCACCCCGGGGCTAGAGGTTATACCGCGCCTCTTGACCGCATGATGAGCCCGTCATAGGACACATGGGGTATTTCAGTGAGGACAACAGTGCCACCTGTTGACCCACCCCGTCCTGATAGGAACATCGCCAGTTGGTCCGGGACTGCTTATTCTGCCAGGCAAGCCTGACTTATATCGCAGCTAACCCCCATATCTGAGGGCCATTCCCCTATCCGCCACCCGGGGACCCGCCGAGTTGGGGATGGTCGCCCCACTACTGAATTGGAAGCAGCCTGGTCCCGGACTTGCTTTCAAGGCTTAACGAAAAACCCGTATCTTAAATCAACCATTTTACACAATACTGTTCTGGCATGTGTACACAAAGTAAGTTGTACAGTCAGTTATCAATAAAGGAGTTGATGAGTGGTATGTGAGAGGACAATTAACCATTTTCAACTAGAATAGCGCGATATAAATGCTATTCGTGATAGTAATGATGATGATGATGATGATGACGACGACGACGATGATAATGATGATGATAGCGGTGATTACGACGATGGTGTTGTTGTTTTGGTTGTTGTTATTGTTGGTTGCTGCTGCTGCTGCTGCTGCTGCTGCTGCTGCTGCTGCTGCAGCTGCTGCTGCTGATGATATTAATATCATTATTGTCATTATCTTGAAAAAAAATCAAGCGATGGCATCTAAAGCCAGAGATATTCATAAATATGAACAAGCTATACAGGTGTTTTTTTCCCCCTGTCTCATTGTCCATAACCTTGCACTGGTGTTGCTGTTCTCCCTCTTTCCGCCCTCCTGTTCTTGCTTTCCTACCCTCCCCCTTGTACACATTCCAATACGCCTTCGAATCACAGCCACACCCACTCTCGTTCTAGCTCTGACAGTTCACAAGAAGGAAAGAATATCACAACAAAGATGGCACTTGACTGCTGCCAACTCATTCGGGTTGACTTCAGTGGTGTCTGTTTTGAGTCAGTATACGAAGCATACCCAGCTTCTAAGCCTCCCTACTGACGACAACAATATATTGCTTCGTCGTGGTGCTTGAGTGAGTGTCCCTCCTGTATTGAGGTACTTGGTGACATGGTGTGCTGGCATAAGACATTATTATGTTCACTATCCCTGATGACTGTGGTGACGGAGGCGCTGTTGAGGGAGTAAGGAAGTAAGTTCAATTCTTCGACATTCCTGACTTTGCTTGGATTCTGCTGTTGACAAAACAACGACCTCCTCTCCAGACGAAGGCGTCGCCGATGACATGTTGATGTTGTTGATGATGATGATGTTGACAATGGTGACGATGATGATGATGATGATGATGATGATGGATGATGATGATGATGATGACACTGTATGATAGCTGTCATTGTATGCCTGTTTATGGACCTGCGTCCTGGCTGTTTTCTGGGACGGCTGGTCTGGGCAACACGCCGAAATGAGCTCATAGCTACAATACAATACTTTTTTTTGTTGATTTAGATTGGACTTTTGTTTTAGATGCTGCATCTAAGTCCGCTGGTACTCATCATTTAAGACTCTCGTGTTTCCCTATCTACCCTTTACATCTGCACCAAAGAATGCCAGTGACCAGACAGACAGAGCACACCATGCATTCATAAACGGCGAAAGTCTATTCCGCAGTAGACATGAACGTGTGACTCGCCTGTAGAAAATGCGATGTTTTGTACCGAGTTCACATTTGTACTGCAACACCGGTATAAAAGGTCGCATCTGGTAAAAAAAAAAAATTAAAAAAAAAGAAAAGTCACCTGGGGGTGACCATGCAACACCGGGATGATTTTTTGTGCCTAGGTACAAAATGTCACCCTCGGTAGTAAATGTCACCCGGGCAGACTTTTTTTTATACTGGGGTGACATTTTGTAATGGGGTGACATTTTGTAATGGGGTGACATTTTGCACCAATATAAGTCCCTATCGGGAGGGTGTCATAAGATTCATCTAGTGATAGTCCCCATGCACTTCCCCACACTGGAGTCTTCTTACACGCAGTCGCCTCGGGCGTAAATGTCGAAGAGAAATCGCAACTTGACGGCAACATGAGAGCAGGACCTGCCTAGCCCCAGGACTGGAGACTTTGGTCACAGAGAATCAATGAGAACTGATGATACTGTAGAGTTCCATTGTGGTCTGAGACTACAAGACTCGGCTGTACTCTATACTTCCTTTCATTATAATATACTTCATCCTTCAACCAGAGAGGAGAGACGCATTCTTCTACAGTGCTGGTCAGGAAGATTCAGCAACGCTTTAAGACACGAATCGATCAAAAGGAAGAAGCTCGACTGCCTGCATGGTTTCAGTCTTCTTTTCTGACCCTCGAGCAAAGCAAACTCAGAAACTTGCTATAAGCCGACCGGGCCGAAAAATACCAGAAAGGCATACGTAGCTCTAAAGGGATCCGACCCCGAGGCCTCCAATGACAACTTTTCCTGGTAAATATACTTTTCCTGTTAAACTTCGAAACTGCCTCTACTAACCCAAGTTTCAACACCATGTTAAAGTACAGACTAGGAATTAGAATTGAGGGGTCTGACAAATAGACTATAGGAACTGCAACCCCATGACGAATGACTAAAGTTGTATCGTTCGTTCTAGTAACTCTATCTTGACATGCAAAACTGAAGGCTAATCTCGTTGAAAAATAAATGCAAGATACGCATTTATCACAGTGATACGCTGGTTAAAACAAGATCCGGTTATACGTCAGATGTACTCTTTTTTGCGGGGGAAAAAAATTACATTAACCGTTGACTCTAATGTTCTTGTATCCACGTATAAGGCATTCAGTTGTCTCTGTAAAACAACAGGTAGCTTTAATTACCTCAAATTCGCCGAAATCCTCCCCAAGTTCCTCGGAACTCCACAACTTCCTTCTAACTGTCTGAATCTCACGCTCCTCCCCCCCCCCCTCCCCCCCCCCTCTCCCCCGATCCACCCCCGGCCCTGCCTCCATTTCCCATCCTTCCTTAAAGCAAACATAGTAGAGACTATTCAGTGACTGTCATATATTCAGTGAAAACAGAGTCAAGTAGTCACGATGATAAGAAGCTAAGGTTTAGATTCTCCCCTGAGGAAGAATTGTGTTGAAATACTCGGAATGTATGTGTTTGGGAAATAAACAACCCCCCCCTCTCTCTCTCTCTCTCTCTCTCTCTCTCTCTCCTCTCTCTCTCTCTCTCTCTCTCTCATCGATCTATCTATCTACCTATCTATCTATCTCCTATTCTATCGATCGATCG
Organism: Conus canariensis; assembly: GCA_033310375.1. Lineage (NCBI taxonomy): Eukaryota > Metazoa > Mollusca > Gastropoda > Neogastropoda > Conidae > Conus > Conus canariensis. The sequence goes on along the minus strand of CM065720.1, from coordinate 67,708,232 downwards.
ATCTTTCTGTCTATCCATCTGTTTGTCTGTCTGTCTGTTTGTCTATCTATCTATCTATCAATGCACAATCGCGCTCGAGCGCGCGCACACACATACACACACGCGCGCGCGCGCGCGCTCGCACACACATACACACACACACACACACGCGCGCGCACGTATGCACGCATAAACAAACATATGGGGGAGGGGGGTGAGAAAGGAGAAAGAGAGGGGGGGGGGAGGAGGAGAAGGGATTTAGCAGATACACAGACCAACAAAGAGACGGGCAAACAGAAGGGCGGAGAGACTATAACTGAAGTTAAAAGACGTAATCTTTTATATTTACTAAAAGAAAAAAAAACGAGAGAGAGAGAGAGAGAGAGAGAGAGAGAGAGAGAGAGAGTGAGAGAGAGAAAAAGAGAGAGGAGGGAGGGAGAGAGAGACAGAGACAGACAGACAGACAGACAGACAGACAGAGAGAGAGAGAGAGAGAGAGAGAGAGAGAGAGAAAAGAGAGAGAGAGAGAGTAGATGAGTAGTTTGTTACTTTGGAAGATAATGGATGACAGTGAATCTTTGTCTTGCTTCAGATCCCCTCCCTCAATCCTGCCAAGACGATTCAAAGCAATAATGAAACCATGATCATGATTAGACTACACAACAACTTGAAGATGGTACAAAATAACGGGCTTGACAGCGCGGGCGGTGAATACTGCTCTTTGCAAATACACAGTCAATAAAACAAAGCTGCAATACTGACAAACTTTTCTAAAAAGGAATCCCCAACACTGATTTCGAATTACGCGTAAAGCAAATTCTCAAGTTTGTTAAATGCAAGTGACACGATTAAGCTCTAGTTCTTTGTTATACATAGAATGCAAGATTTGTGTCGGAAGATTTGTACGGGTCAGCTTTGGTTCCTATTCAGATTGATGTTTAATCAACAATCTACTAGGCCCTTCGGGGTTTATAATTAAAACTGTTAAGGCAAGTATAATGACAACCACCTCATAAGAGAG
>CM065720.1:67697232-67699732 GCA_033310375.1 Conus canariensis | reverse complement strand
TCTCTCTCTCTCCCCCCGAAACACGTTTCACCCCCCCCCCTCCCCCACCCATCTCTCTCTCTCCCTTCATCTTCCTCATCTCACCAGCCCACCTCCACTACCACCACCCCTCTCTTCCCCCCCCCCCCCACACACACACATACTCCCTACCCATTCCCTACCCCTGCACCACTCCTGATCCTCAAACAATCGAGTGGTCCTCACTTTCAAGACATGTGACAGGGAGAAAGGGTGTCGACCACAGTCCGCCCGACAGGAGACTCATCGTAGCATCAGCAGGACTCTTATTGTCCCCTACCCTGTTGGGCAGGATCGGGTGACAAACCCATGTCCCTGGGTAGCTTTTCGTATCGTTTATTATTATTATTATTATTATTATCAAACGAGCTCCACGTGCACGTCGAGGTCATTCGATGTGGAGCGGGAACAAAAGCGGTCTATGCGAGATCATTCGTGTCAAAAGAGGGATCCACTTGATGTGTTTGCCGTACGAAAATGGGATCACATCCATCAGGGTTAGAAAAGAGACAAGTATTCTTTCCCTTATAAGAACAGTGTATCAAGTTGTCATCCGATCTTCTCGTTAATTGCTTTGTCTTGTGTTCCTTGTCTCTGTCTTAGCTTCTTTAACATTATGTTACCTTATCTTACCTTTCCCACCCTTATTTTACGTTAATTTACCTTATCTTACGTCACACTGCATCATCTTGCTTATCTTACCTCAGTTGGTCGTACCCTGCCCAGCGCTACGTGTTTCATCTTTTCTTACTATGCTTTACCTCAACCTATCTAATCTTCTCTCATTAGCTTGCGTTACCTCACGTTACCCAACTTTACCGGCACCTCATCTTATCTTACCTCACCTTACCTTGCCCAACTTTCTTGCGGGCCGCTGATCATCTTGCTCAACTTTCTAGCGGGGCGCTGATTACCTTGCCCAACTTTCTTGCGGGCCGCTGATCATCTTGCTCAACTTTCTAGCGGGGCGCTGATTACCTTGCCCAACTTTCTTGCGGGGCGCTGATTACCTTGCCCAACTTTCTAGCGGGGCGCTGATTACCTTGCCCAACTTTTTTGCGGGCGCTGATTACCTTGCCCAACTTTCTTGCGGGGCCTGATCACCTTGCCCAACTTTCTAGCGGGGCGCTGATTACCTTGCCCAACTTTCTTGCGGGGCGCTGATTACCTTGCCCAACTTTCTAGCGGGGCGCTGATTACCTTGCCCAACTTTCTTGCGGGGCGCTGATTACCTTGCCCAACTTTCTAGCGGGCCGCTGATTACCTTGCCAACTTTCTAGCGGGCCGCTGATTACCTTGCCCAACTTTCTAGCGGGCCGCTGATTACCTTGCCCAAATTTCTAGCTGGCCGCTGATTACCTTGCCCAACTTTCTAGCGGGGCGCTGATCACCTTGCCCAACTTTCTTGCGGGACGCTGATTACTTTGCCCAACTTTCTAGTGGGCGCTGATTACCTTGCCCAACTTTCTAGCGGGGCGCTGATTACCTTGCTCAACTTTCTAGCGGGGCGCTGATTACCTTGCCCAACTTTATTGCGGGGCGCTGATTACCTTGCCCAACTTTCTTGCGGGGCGCTGATTACCTTGCCCAACTTTATTGCGGGGCGCAGATTACCTTGCCCAACTTTCCAGCGGGCCGCTGATTACCTTGTCAACTTTCTTGCGGGCCGCTGATTACCTTGCCCAGCTTTCTTGCGGGGCGCTGATTACCTTGCCCAACTTTCCAGCGGGCCGCTGATTACCTTGCCCAACTTTCTAGCTGGCCGCTGATTACCTTGCCCAACTTTCTAGCGGGCCGCTGATTACCTTGCCCAACTTTCTGGCGGGGCGCTGATCACCTTGCCCAACTTTCTTGCGGGGCGCTGATTACTTTGCCCAACTTTCTAGCGCGGGCGCTGATTACCTTGCCCAACTTTCTTGCGGGCGCTGATCACCTTGCCCAACTTTCTAGGGGGGCGCTGATTACCTTGCCCAACTTTCTAGCGGGGCGCTGATCACCTTGCCCAACTTTCTAGCGGGCCGCTGATTACCTTGCCCAATTTTCTTGCGGGGCGTTGATTACCTTGCCCAACTTTCTAGGGGGCGCTGATTACCTTGCCCAACTTTCTAGCGGGGCGCTGATCACCTTGCCCAACTTTCCTGTGGGGCGCTGATCGTGGTGTCCGGAATCGGTAAGTGACCTGCGCGAGCGAGCAGGACTCCGACAAAGGCGACGGGTGGAAAGAGAGCAAGACACTTATCCTGTGCCGTCTTGATCTATGTTATTTATGATTTTCCATACTATCGCCCATCATGAAGTATTCCCATATAATAAAAAAAAAAAACAGCGTTCGCAACGAGACATCCCTGGCTGCTCAACCATCTGTATGGTGCCCCTACTTCCCGCTGTGACGTGACAACGCTGATGATGTATGTACCACACCACGCGTACGCCCATGTCTGTTGACGTGATACAGAGACCTTCCTCTCAGAGGGTGACGGCA
>CM065720.1:67657232-67692232 GCA_033310375.1 Conus canariensis | reverse complement strand
CCTTCACAGTCCTTTTTTGTTTACCCCCTCTCCATCTATTTCCTCATCCGCTCCACCCCCCCCCCTCTCTCTCTCTCTTTGATCTCTCTCTCTCTCGCTCTCTCTCGCTCTCTCTCTCTCAGTCTTTCTCTCTCTCTCTCTGCTCTCTCTCTCTCTCTCACTCACTCACTGTCTCTCTCTGCGTCCGCCATCACCCTCCTTCCTTAACTTTATTTTTAACCGGTCTCCATCTGTTCTTTCTCCTCTCCACACCCTTTCTATCTTTCTTTCTTTCTTTCTTTCTTTTGTTTGCTCTCTTTATTTTCCCACTCTCTCTCTCTCTCTCTCTCTCTCTCTCTCTCTTTCTCCTCTTCCTTCCCTTCCCTCATCTCTCTCTCTCTCTCTATCTCTCTCTCTCTCATGCATACGTTGTATCACATAGTACTAGCTTCGTAGAATACAGTAATGGCAAATATGAAAAAGGGCTAACTAAGCCAATACTGTTACCGTTATGAAATAAAGAATCATTGTTACTGCCACTCTGATTCTCTCTCTCTCTCTCTCTCTCTCTCTCTCTCTCTCTCTCTCTCTCACTCTCCTCCTCCTCAATCTCCAGCCTCCTCTCTCTCTCTCTTCTCTTCTCTCTCCATCTCTCTGAATCTCTCTCTCTCCTCTCTTCTCTCTCTTTTGTCTCTCTCTCTCTCCATCTCTCTCTGATCTCTCTCTCTCTCTCTCTCTCTGACTCTCTCTCTCTCTCTCTCTCTCTCTCCCATCTCCCATCCTATTTTCCCTTACCAAACCACCGTTTTTTTTTCTTTTGGTGGGGGTGGGGGAGGCTGAGAGACAGCACGCAGACCAAATGAGGTGCAAATCCCTGAGTCCCCCGGTGCCGTTTGAAGAGGTCCCCTGTCAAAGAGAGACAAAGGTCAGAACTCCAGCCCCCGCGCACAGCCGCTCTATACTAATGTTTTCTCCCCCCGCCGTAAAACTGGGGACAGCCGGGGAGAGGAGGCCATCGTTGAAGTGACTGTGGAGTAGTTTATTTAACTTACTTACTGGCGCTTCTTACTTCTCTGCCCTTTGAAAACTTCTTCGCGCACTTTTTTTTTTTTTTTTTACCTCCGTTGTCTGGAGAGTTTTAAGTTTGCTGCGAGTTCACAAGACTGCAGACGGGGTGGGGGTGGGGGGTGGGGGGTAGGGGAGGGGGGGACTAAAGGGAGAGAATCAAAGTGGAGTTACCGGGCCGCCGGATGAAAGGAACAGATCAACGAGGAGATATAAACAACGCTTTTCGACCCGTTGGCCTTTCCTGAACCCGTCCCCCCCCCCCCCCCCCAAAAAAAAAAAAAAAAAAAAAAAAACTTTTTGGACCTACTTGGTCTTCTTCAGTCTATCTCTTCTACTTGTCTTCTCTGAAGAAGACCGTGAGGTCAAAACGCGTTACTTGTGTGTTGTGTATGGATCGTTCCATTCGTGTGGTGGTCTAGTGACTCAGTTTTCATTTTCCAGGTAATATGCACTAAACACTCCTGTTCTCTGTGTTTGACTTGTCCTTTGTTCTTTGGAAACAGGTCATTTCCTTTTTTTTCTGTTTCTTCTCTTTTATTTGAAATATGGTTATATCATCAATATCATCATCATTGTCGTCATCGTCGTTGCTGTTGCTTATCGTTGCGATGATGAGAAATTGGCATTATACTGACTGTTCCGAACTTCCACATCTTCCATCGTTATTGAGTGGGTAACCTCCCCCCCTCTCTCTCTCTCTCTCTCTCTCTCTCTCCTCTCTCTCTCTCTCTCTCTCTCTCTCTCTCTCTCCATTCTTTTGGTTTTCCTTTCTTCTGTAGTTTGATCGAACTTCTGATCTGTCTTGTTCGTGTACGAACTTACATTTTGTGTTCATTGTGATTTCAGCAACTGCTTGCTTCAGCAAATCGCACCTCTCTCTCTCTCTCTCTCCTCTCTCGCTCTCTCTCTCTCTCTCTCTCTCTCTCTCTCTCTCTTTTCTCTCTCTCTCTCTCTCTCAGGCGATGACCTCACCTTCAGTACTCTGGGACACGAAGGGGAAAGGGAGGTTGGAGAGTCAGAGGGGCGACGTAGGAGACAAAATGGAGATGGGCTGGGGAGGGGGGGGGGGTTGAGGAGACAGAAGCGAACGGGAAGGAGGGGGGGGAGTGGGGATGCAGGAAGGAATGGGGGTGAGGTGGTGGGTATGGTAGCTGGGAGTATGATGGGGTGGAGGGGAGGCCGGGGGAGATGGGATGTGTCTGTTAAGAAAAAAAAAAAAAAGAGGAAAGAAAAAGAATGGAGACCAGGACCCAGTGCTGCCTGCATGTCACCCCAACACCTCTGTGTAAATTGACTGTCGGTGTAGGTCATTTCAAACGCTTACCAACAGAAATATTTCCCCCACGGGCGTGTTTATAATGGCAGCATTTATTATATTTATCCTTTGTAGTGTTTTCTTACGTAACTTGATTTGATTTTCCCTCGGGTACATTATTGATACTGACACATTTATTCATTTGGGTGTTTATGTATTTATTGCTAATGAATCTGTTCATTCATTCATTCATTCGTTCGTTCGTTCATGCAGTCATTGACTTATCTAGTTTTGTCTATTTACGCATTCCTCTATTAGTTCACAGAAATGGCATGTTCTCATTCTCTTAATATGAATATGTTCAGACTACCGGAGTTCAAACTGTACCTGGAATGCCACATGAAGTGACATTCATGAAAAATATCAAAGATCAATGTTTTCCTTTATTGTGGACATCAATGACCACCTCCGTTTATACCCTTCCTCTTCCTGGTAATCCATGATTGTCTCTATTAATTCCCCCCCCCCTCCTTACCCCATCCCCTACTCCGTCTTTATCGTCCTCCCCCCCCCCCCCACCCCCACCCCCTCATCCAGACACATGTTTTCATCTCTCAGAGAGCGTGTGGGTGCGTTCGTGTGTGTGTGTGTGTGTGTGTGTGTGTGTGTGTGTGTTGTGTGTGTGTGTGTGCGGGCGTGCGTGCGTGCGTGCGTGCGTGCGTGCGTGTGCGTGTGTGTGTGTGTGTGTGTGTGTGTGTGTGTGTGTGTGTGTGTGACTGAGTGAAATAGAATGCGCGAGCGTGTGTGTGTGAGCTTGTGAGCGCGCGCTTGCTTGTGTGTGTGTGTGTGTGTGTGTGTGTGTGTGTGTGTGTGCGTGCGTGCGTGCGTGCATGCGTGCGTGCGTGCGTGCGTGCGTGCGTAGGTGTGTGTGTGTGTGCGTGTGTATGTGTGTGTGTGTGTGTGTGTGTGTGTGTGTGTGTGTGTGAGTGTGTCTCTGTGTGTGTGAGTGTAATGTCACCTTAAGCTGTGGATTTGTCTGGTTTTGTCTCTGTCTATCCGTCTATCAGTCTTGTCTGTCTGTGTGTCTGTCTGTCTCCCCCCCCCCCCCCCTCTCTCTCTCTCTCTCTCTCTCCGTCTACCATTTTGTCTGCCCGCCTGTCCGTCTATCTATCTGCCAGCCTGTCTGCCATGTGCCCCCCCCCCACCCCGCCTCCCTCTCTCCCTTCCTCTCTCTCTCTCTCCCCTCTATCTTTCTTCCTCCCCCCTCCCCCCTTTCTCTTTGTCTCCTCCCCCCTCCCCCTCTCTCTCTCTGCCGAAATGTTAAAGTTATTGTTGCTTTTCTGTGTACACACACCTCTTCTAAGGGGCCTTGGTCCTACTGGAATAAAATGTGTCGTGTCATGTCGTGTCGTATCCTGTCCTCCCTCTCTCTGTCTGTGTGTGCGTGCGTCTCTCTCTCTCTCTCTCTCTCTCTCTCTCTCTCTCTCTCTCTCTCTCTCCTCGCTCCCCCCTCTCTCTCTCTCGCTCCCCTCCTCTCTCTCTCGTAGGAAAACAATAGAAAAGAAACAAGGAAGAACAAAAAGAGAGAGTGAAAGGAATCAGGGGTGAGAGATATCGAGTGTGAGTGCGTGAGTGAGAGAGAAGAGAGACAGACAGACAGACAGAGGGAGAGAGATGGACAGACAGACAGGCAGACAGATAGTTACCTACCCATCCACTCACTCACTCACTCATCCAGAGAGAGAGAGAGAGAGAGAGAGAGACAATGACAATGACAATGACATCTTTAATGACAATAGCCTGATTAGCTCTAATGCCATGGAAGTGCAAAAATAAAGAAAATACGGCATATAATACATCAAACCAAGTAAATCAACTATATCACAACCACTATGTGTCCGAAATTGGTCGAAGTCAAATAATGAAACAAAAACGACAAACATAATAAAACATATATCTAAGGACAAGTACCCATTTTAAGAGGAAAGCCTAATACCACACAGGGCTAGTATTTCCCACCCTATGTGTTCGATCAACCGACAAAAATACAAATACATAAATGATGACAACATGGATATCGCTTATATCTTAAGTGACTCGTAAAACCTAATAACGTAAAATTATCTTAGATTAGGCCTAATTCAAAATAGAAAGTCTTTTCTGCCTTAGGTTGTATGCGTCGTTAATGAACTTAGCAAGCAATTTAATAGTATCCTCATTTTCCGTTGAAAGAACACCAACAAGATCATGTCTCATCACATCACGATTACCAAATAAATCACATGTCATACGTAAACCATCATATTCCTTACATACGAACAAAAAATGGCTTCATCCTCTAGTTCGTCTGAACACAATGGACATACAGCATTTTCAGGAACATCTTTTAAATACCAGCTTCTATTTATAAACAGTCCTAACGTTCTCATTCTAAATCTTGCCAAGTATCCCCGGTGCCATTTATTTGTTATAATATTTAGGTATTTTTCAGGCTGAAAGTAATCTTTAAATGAATTATACCAGGCGTATTTACTATTTTCTGTTATATGTGAGTGCCAGTTTTGTTGATAACAATCAATAAGCCGCTGTTTAAATTCATACAAAAACAGTTTTTCATTTTCCACCCCTTGCATCAACCAAATTATGCCAAATCCATTTTCGGTTAAAGTTCTTTTGATATCTGATGCCCAGTTATGATGTCCTGTTTCATGTTGTCTAAGGAGCATTTCATACGCCTGTTTACATATACGAGTTACTGGTAACCGGTTAGTTTTAGCCAGTATCTCAGACATTTAACATAGGTTCTTATAAGTAACGGGTATCTACCTGATTCACCGTACGACATTTTATTTGAAGAATGTAAAGGTATATTTAAACATCTCTTAATGGCATAAGTGTGAACATTTTCCATATGTTTGTTTTCCTTTAATCCCCAAATTTCAGCGCCATACGTCAGCATCGGTTCAATCTGAGAATCAAATAATTTCCAAAACAAAATAATATCAGTGGATCCAAGTCTTCTCAAAGCACGAAGAATTTCAATTACCCCTTTTTTCCCTTTCCGGGCTGTTTCTGACCATCCTGGTGTCAAACTTCATTTTGTGGTGAAAATCATGCCCAAGTATTTATATTGGTTTGTAACTCTGACCTCATCTTTACCGTACCACCATACCTCGTTTGCAGATAGATACCCTCCTTTGCGGAAAACGATCATGTTAGTTTTGTCTAAATTTACTGTTAATTGCAATCGATCTGCTTCCGATTTGAGCACATTAAGTTGGTTTTGGAGTCCTATTGGAGTATCTGAAAACAAAATAACATCATCGGCGAATAGTAATAAGAATATTTCAACTGCTCCTGGAAGTAACTGTATGCCATGTCTTCCACGTTTAGACAACTCTATAGCAAGTTCATTGATAAAAAAGGAGAATAATTGTGGACTTAATATGCAGCCTTGTTTTACACCTCTTGGAGAGAGAGAGAGAAGAGAGAGAGAGAGAGAGAGAGAGAGAGAGAGAGAGAGAGAGAGACAGACAGACAGACAGACAGACAGACAGACAGACAGACAGAGAATAAAACAAATAAGTCAAGAAAGATGGGAAGAAAAAAAATAGGAAAAGCCGAAGGAAGAAAAAGAAAGGAAAGAATAAAATAAACGAAAACAAAAAAAGAAAGATTAGAATGAAAGAAAGGAAAATCAATGGAAGAAACGGAAGAGAAAGAACAAAACAGACGAAGAAAGAGGGATGATAATGAAGAAAATAGGATGGAAAGAAAGAAAAAGAAAGAAAGAAAGACAGGAAAGAAATGTGAGAGAACAGAAAAAAAGCAATGTACAGAGATAAGACTTTAACAGAAAATCAGACAGGAAAAAAGCAACACATCCAAACGTACAAACCTGTTATTTGAAGAATATAAAAATGACCTTAACTAACCTTTTTCATACCCCCCCCCCCCCCTCCCCTTCGATTTTACAGCAGTTCGATGTCCTCTCTGTCCTTCCCTATCCTTACCAGGGTGTGGACATTGAAAAGGGGGGGTAACTTTTCCTTCCCTTACACCGGCTTCCCTCGTCATGTCCATGCCACGAGGGAGACAGGGGGGCAAGGTGGTCGACCTGGTCATTATCCCTCCAGGGAGGGACACCCGAGCCGAATTTCTAATCCCCCCCGCCCTCTCACCCAACCCACCACCCACCCCCTCCGCCTTTTCCTCTCCTCCCTCTCATCACAATGAAAGCGAAAGGGTGGAAGGAAGGAGAGAGAGAGAGAGAGAGAGAGAGAGAGAGAGAGAGAGAGAGATGCCCCTCTCCCTCCCCTCTGTACCTCACGCGTGGTTGAGGTAGGGACAGTGTACTGAGTTGACCGGTGCTGGTGTGTGGAAGTTCACGCCTCGTCAAAATGCTAATGTTATCACAACACACTTGTGTGGTCACACTCGGCGTTTTCAACGAAATGAGTGAAGAGCCAGCGTCCATCTGTTCGTCTGCGTGTCTATCTGTTTGGTCTGCATATCTGTGAAGTAAGAGGTCCCTTGTGTATCTCTGGAGTCTCCCTGTTGTCTATATCATTGCCTGTCTGTCTCTGTATCTCTCTTTTCTTTTTCTTTTTTTTTGTTTTTGATGTTTTAACAAGTCAAGATTGTTTAGGGTCTTCTGTAAAACTCAACAAGATTAAAGTAACAAACTTATATGTGATTTTCTCTTCTACTAATGCTCAGATCTTTCCCTACATATTCCAGCTGAGCCATTATATCACTGTGTACATGTGCTACGTATGGTGGTGCGACTGTGTCCTAGTTTGGATGTTTAGCAATTCTTTTTGTTCTTACTGTGCTAGACCTCTGACCTAGTTTGATAATCGGCATTTAGAGACATGAATTTAATGTTTGATACCTAAAACCAGAGTTAGATTGTTTGTTAAATAAAGGAAAGGTTTTTATGTGTGTGTATGCACTCAGACTGGGCAGCCTACTGTGGGATGATACTTTATAAAAAATAAAAAAAGAGCAAAGCTCTGGAGCCTGTGGGTGCTTGGAACATAGAGAAAAAGTTCAGATCAATTTGTTCCCCCTTTGTTAGCAATGAAGGTATGATCATTTGCGCAGTGTCGTTTTTCTTTTTTCTTTCTTAAAATGTCACGGTTCAAAATGTCTCTGTTATGTCACACGCTTAAATATGACTTACTTCACTACTCATAAAGACTAAGATCGAGATCTTAACGGCCATAGAAGTATCAACCACCCGTATATGAAGTCTTAGCATTACACTTTATACTTTAAAATAAATGTCTAACGCACTTTATATCTTCCCACAAAAATGATCAGTCTGGTTCCAACAAAGATCCTGTTAAGATTAATAGCAGAGTTAATAGACAGATTACCAGAGATCTTCCCAGAATCTGGTGAAATGATGATCTTTATTTGAGGATCAGTTTCAATGCTGAGCAACACACACATCACTGAGCCTGGCACTTCCAGACCAAAGATATTTCAGAAGCCATTCAAGGCTGTCTCTTACTTTATGAAGGTGTGGTTACAGAATGACAGACAAATTCAATACACAAGATCACAATTCCATCTTCAAATGTTCGGCCACGTGGCCTTTTTCAAGAGAAAAAAATACAACTACGTAATGTCCATCTTTGGCAACTGGTATAATAAAGAATTCTTTGCTCTGACCAGTTGCCAAAGATGGACATTACGTAGTTGTATTGTTTTTGTTTTTGTTTTTTTTTTCTCTTGAAAAAGGCCACGTGGCCGAAAATTTGAAGAGTGGAATTGTAATCTTGTGTACTGTTTTCTTCCCTTTGGGGGACTATTGCTTTTGTTTCTAAAATCAATATTCCGTGATAACTCCTAACTAACACAGTGATACTCAAAGTTCCAGAAAGTATTGGTTTAGTAAACTGATTGATTAAGAAATGTTGAGTTTGATCAACTGTTCAGTATTTACATAAATACCGACCCAGAGATAACTATTTGGTTTATGGCATGATCATTCATTTTTCTATGACCGTGACTGTAAAGTGCAAAAAACCACGAATCCCACAATTAAATCAATTTAGAAGTCATCCTAAGGCGTACTTTAGATAAAAATTATGACCAAAACTGCATGCCAGCCATTTTTTTTCAAAGCTCCGTAACAAAAAGCATACAACTGAGGCACAAATTTCAGAGGCCCTCACTAAAAATCTTAGAATAGGAAGACTTCGAGATGCTGCATTCAGAAATATCAAAAATGTAAGCATTGCATGGCACACATACACACAAGCACACGAGCTCACACACATGCACGCACGCACGCAGCACACACACACACACACACACACACACACACACACACACACACACACACACACACACACACACGCATGCACACACACACACTCACACACACACACACACACTCTCTCTCTCTCTCTCTCTCGAAAAGAGAGTGAGCTTTATACTTAATGTGCGCAAGCACCGTCTCTCTCTCTCTCTCTCTCTCTCTCTCTCTCTCTCTCTCTCTCTCTCGCGGACTCTCTGACTGGCGGTGAGCGGTCAAGACGCGTTCAGTTTGTTGTGCCCAAGAAATGGTTTAATTTACCTACTTTGAGTGCCTGATCTACATTAATTTTTGGACTTGTGACAGAATAAGGTGTGTTTGGTGGACTGGCTAATTTTCGGACTCCGATGTGGATTAATTAAGACATTATCAGTGATTTAAAATTAATACATAATCAATAGAACTTGAAACGTGAACAGTGTTTTACAGGACCGAAAGGGGGCAGCGACACAGGTATGTGTGCTACACGTGCTAGTGTTCGCCGGCGCGTGAGAGAAAAAAAGGCAGACCTTGGACACAGGCGAATGAAATAAGACTTGCTTGGCCTCTAAGATGGCCCACGACTGTGTTTATTGCAACTGTTCTTCTGACAGCATTCACGCTCTGTGAAAAAAACAAACGAAGCAGGCGGCTGTGGAACCTGTGTCACCCTATACACTGACAGCAGTTGCGTGTGTTCTGTGAATGTCAACATGGCAAAACTCAATGATCTTTTCCTCATGTGGTCGGTGGCGATACGGTTTCAAACAGCCACAAAGTGGACGTCGAAACGTAAACAACGATTCGTGTTGATCATCCACACGAAAGGTTTACTGCTACAGCTGTTCTTTTTGAAATCCTCTGCTGTTTTCATTAGCTGGCTTCTTATGGCCTGTGGGGACATTGAATCAAACCCCGGACCAACACAGCAAAATATACAAGAACCATCACGAGATGTGTATTCAAACTACAGCCCAAGCTATGGTCATATACCTGTTTATCCCGGGAACGTTCCTGAACCAAATCCTGGACCAGATGGAACCCAAATCACCGACTATTTTGTATGGCAGGCTATCAACATGATGAAGACCGGTATATCACGGGAAAACTTCAAGGTTGGTGGGAACTTCTTCAGAAAGACAACGAACATCTGAAACAGAAAATTGATCACCTCACCAACAAGTGCCACCTTCTTGAACAACAGTGCGAAACCCTCTTCCAATGGAAGGACTTGTTTCTAGAGGTGTCGCAAAAAATGGACAATCAAGTAGACAGAGTCGAGTCTTTTTCTCGCCGTAACAACCTGAGATTTTTTAACGTCTTTGAAAACCCAAATGAGACCAGCCTCCAGTGCACTCGTAAAGTGGTGCAGCTGATGAATCGTTTTTTCTCCTCCAAACAGTGGACGGTCGACGATGTGGAACGAGCCCATCGTGTTGGGCAAAGAAACAGCAACAACCGGTACCCTCGTCCCATCATTGCCTGCTTTTCCCACTGGCAGGATAAAATGTCCATTCTGAGAAGTCAGGAGTGCAGGAAGGAGATGGCTGATGCCCTGGGAATACGTGTGGCTGCAAATCTGACCTACCGCCAGAACCAGATCGTCAGAGAAGAGAGAAATGCCGGCAGACATGCCTACTTCTGGAGAGGTCGCTTGTTTTACAGCAAGAATAAACGAAACGACTCTCGTAAAAGAGACCTTGAAAGTCACTCTGGCGCTCCAAGCTATGGCACTGCTGCTCCACAGATGCACAGCAAGTCAAGTCACTCAGATCATTCTCGTGAAATGCATGAACCAGTCAATCAGCACGATGTGGTTCAAAATGACGAGGTACGATGTGACGTTGATAAACATCTTACCCTCGCAGACATCCCTTATCCACAGAATTCCACTGATGACCTCCCCTGGACTGCCGACATGACTACATTCCCGCCACTTCCAGATCATCGCGCAGAGGACATGAAGAATTGTCCCCAGACCTCAGACTGGATAGATGACTCACATCATAGAAAAGTTCATCAGCAACGCCGTACTCCACGCTCAGCGCACCATCCAACGACGCTGAAGGAATCTACAGTCTCGGGAGAGAGACCTAAAACACCAGCTGCAGCACTGCCATCCAACCCTTCAAGACCTCAGCGCACTCCTCGTGCCAGAGACAGACTAACCATCAATCAGTGGGGCGCACGACTCTTGTCTTCACCGGAACGCATGCAGGCAAGTCAACCTCCTAGCTCCTATGCTGGGAGTGGTGCGGCAAGTTCACCCACAGCACCCGAATCTCTGCTGGAACCTATACAGGATTCATGGACATTACACAAGTCAGTTTCTGATGCCATGGCTGTGTCCAACAAACACAGGTCATCGCCAGAAGACAAACCTGAACCAACATTACACGGTGTGCCATTCAGCAGTACCCCTTTCCACACCAGACAGACAACCTCTAGTGATCCTGATGCAGACCCTCCAGCCCACATGTCAGAGCCAGCAGTGCGTGGTGTACCATTCAGCAACACCCATCCCCACACCGGACAGGCAATGTCTGGCGATCCTGGTGCAAACTCGGTGTCCCATCTTTCCCCACCTTCAGCACCGGACACCTCGACCCTTCCAGAAACCACGGCAACCAGCAGCCAGACTCTGGTCAAACAGCTGAATGATCCCTGGACTGATGCTGATATGATGGAAAGCCAGTCCCCTGTGAACATTATAGCTGAATCTGAAGATCAAGAAGGCAATAGCCCAGCTCACCATGTAACCTTTCGGCCAGATGAACAGAAATACTCCATGACTACTGAAACCCCCAAATCCCATATCAGACTGACACGCAGCAAAGCTAAATGCAGGCAACAGCATGTCACTGAGTGTTTCCCCCGTATTGGGACTGGCTCATCCAGGCCTGACGTAAATGACCAATTGCAGAATACCTAGGGACTCGGCCCTGCCTGTGTCATCAGTACTGGTGCTAGCATGCGTTCCGGCCAGTGTTAAAAATGTAAACAACCGGAATATATCCTTGCTAACGTATAACATCGAAGGCTTAAGGACTGTGTACAAGCCTGATATTAAATCTCTTTTGTCTAATTATGATGTTGTTTTTCTTGCAGAAACTTTTGCCACTGATTTTCCAGCTCACCTCTTTCCTTCTTTTGATGTTTTTGTGTCTCCTGGTGTAAATCTGTCAGATTGTGTAGCGTCTCGCTTGTCTGGCGAGGTTGCATTGATGGTCAGAAAAGTATTTTCTAATTTTGTTGAACATATCCCAATTGAATATGATAACTGTATTGTCCTGAAACTTTCAAAAGAACTAACAGGCTTACGTATTGATTGCATTCTCATAAGCATGTACATTCCTCCGTATAACAGCCCTTATTATAATGAAACAGAAATTGATAATGGAATTTATTTGCTGGAACATTGTATGATTGATATTTATGAACAGTATGGAGATCTTCCTTTCGTGGTGATGGGTGATTTTAATGCAAGAACTGGCAGTGCTAACGCTAAAGAGTTCTTCCTCCCAGACACCGTCATATGGAAGGATGACAGTGCAGAACTGGAGGAACAATTCAGGAGAAAATCTAAAGATAATACTACAAATGATTTTGGCCGCTACTTGCTTAAATTATGTGAACAATTTTCATTAGTGATATTAAATGGTCTTCTACCAGGAGATAAGAATGGTGAATTTACATATATTGCACATAACGGATCAAGTGTTATTGATTATTTTCTTATGTCTAGATGATTTTTGAATACACCTTAAACTTGCGAGTTCTACATACTGTTGAATGTAAACATTTACCTGTAGAACTTATATTAAGTCCTGCAACGTCTTTAGCTAATGTCCCTAAGAAACCAGTGAAAACTATGATAGAAAAGTTTGTCTGGAACCCGGAAAAGATTAATGAATATCATCAAGCATTTATGTCACATATATTTACAGACATTTTTAATCAGGCTACAGAACTGATCGATAATGATGTAAACTCAGCGTTGAGGAAATTCTATGAAGGCCTGGCTCTCGCTGGGCAGTGCATGAAGAAACAAATAGTATTAAGAAAAACACAAAACAGTCCTTGGTTTGATACCGAATGCAGGAAAATGAAATCAGAGTTACAACGCGCTCTGAGAAACTTTACAAACTGTAGTAATGAAAAACGAGGAGAAGAACTCAGACATATACGTTGATAAGCGAAGGGATTATAAATGGCTTTTAAATGAGAAAAAAGCCGAAGATAAAACGCGCACGCTAGATTCACTAGACGCAAATATAAACGATTCCAAGACATTTTGGAGAACTATAAAATCAAGAGTTTTCACTAAAATTCCAGACACTTCTATCACAATAGATGAATGGTATGATCACTTCTATAAGGTTTTCAATGATAATTCTATCCAAGATGAAATATTACAGAGAAATAACATTCAGGAAGATGTGTGTTTCGAGAGTCAGTGGTTTGCTAATAATAGAATTATAGAGAACACCACTTTAAATTCAGAAATAACAGTATCAGAGATTAAAGACGCAATCAGAGCTTTAAAGAATGGAAAAGCGGCCGGACCAGATGGATTTAGTGGCGAGTTTTATAAACACGCTCCTCCTTTAATTATTTCATTCATCACCAAATTTTTCAACAAATTGTATGATTCTGGGACTTTTCCACTTATCTGGTCCGAATCAGTTATACACCCAATACACAAAAAAGGCGATATTAATTCGCCTGACAACTACAGAGGTATTTCATTGCTAAACATTTGCGGCAAACTGTATACTTATATCATAAATAAACGCTTGACACAATGGGTGGAAGAAAATAATATGTTAAACGAATCACAAGGCGGATTCAGAAAGGGCTATAGTACAGTTGATCACATATTTACTTTAATAAGTCTGGTGCAAAAACAGTTGTCTTCTGGAAAGAAACTTTATGCTGCGTTTATTGATTTCAAAAAAGCCTTTGACTTAGTAAATCGAAATCATTTGTGGTTAATTCTTCGTAAAAATGGTATTCATGGCAAAATGTATCGAGCTATTAGGAGTATATATCAAGTTGTGAAAGCTAGAGTCCGAGCAAATAATGATCTTACTGAAACTTTTATGTGCCCCCGTGGGTTAAAACAGGGGGACAACTGCAGCCCTATTTTTTTTTCTCTGTTCATTAATGAACTTGCTAATGACATTGTGACACATGGTAAACACGGAATAAGCTTATCACCTGACTTGTTACAGATTCTTATCATGTTATTTGCCGATGACGTCGTTCTTCTTTCCCACACCATAGTGGGTCTTCAGCACCAGCTGAACGTATTAAGTAGCACTGTTGACAGACTCCAGCTAACTGTCAATGAAGAAAAATCTAAAATAGTAATATTTAGAAAAGGGGGTCATATCGCTTGTCGAGAAAAATGGTTCTATAAAGGTGTCCAGCTAGAAGTTGTAAATGAATATAAATACCTCGGAGTGATAGTATCTACAGGTTTAACGTTTTCATACTCACTGGAGGATATGGCTCTGAAAGCGAAGAGGTGTGTTTTTAGTGTTTTGAAATTTCTATGGTCACTTGGAGAAAATAATCCCAAACTTTTCTTTAAAATTTTTGATTGCCAAATTCAGCCTATCTTAACATATGGATCTGAGGTGTGGGGCCTGACAGCAGATCATACAGTTATTGAAAGAGTTCATCTACTAGCCATTAAACGTCTGTTGAATGTGAGTATAAAAACACCAAGCGCACTTGTGTACTGTGAATCTGGGAGATACCCACTTTATATTCAGACATCTATAAAATGTATCAAGTATTGGTTAAAACTAACCCGTATGGACGAAAGCCGTATTCCAAAGAAATCTTACAAAATGCTTTATACTCTGTTTTGCAACGGTAAGAAGAACTGGGTAGCCAACGTATGCTTTACTTTGTTTAGATACGGCTTTGGTTTCGTTTGGGAGAACCAAGGAGTTGAAAATGTTAAATATTTTGTGTCCATCTTTAAGCAAAGACTATTTGATTGCCATTTACAGGATATTGATTCTAAAATTATGGCAAAAGAAAGATTCAGATTCTATTCTTCGTTCAGGCAATTATGTGATGTCCCGACATATCTATTCACGGTTAAAAACCCTGCTCTCAGAAAACATTTGTCAAGAGTCAGACTCGGTGTCTCACAGTTGAAACCCCACCGATATAGATATTCTAAAAGGAAAGAAAACACTAGCTGTCCTTTTTGTCCTAATTCTGAAGAATCAGAATTACATTTTATATTGGTTTGTACTTACTATAAAGCTATCCGAGAAATGTATATCCCACCCAAATATTGTTCCCACCCAAATGCGTTTAAATTAAGCCTTTTGCTTTCTGATACAAGAATGTGTATGCCCCTTGCCCTGTATCTGTCTAAAGCATTTACTTTCAGAAATCAATGTATATATGATGTTTAATGAGCAATTTTTGCAGACTTATGAACATGCTAGTTTTTGTCATGCTTCAACCCCCACCCCATCCCACCCGATCCCTACCCAGCCCCTCGACCTGTCCTATCCCTTCCCCCTCTTTTCGCGATTAAAGACGGTACCAATTAACTTTATTCATCTTATGTACAATATTATGATATGATTTCCCTTTGTTACCCCCCCCCCCCCCCCCCCTTGACATGGGCAGATGGCCTAGTTCAAATAAAACTTTGTCTTGTCTTGTCTCTTGTCTCTCTCTCTCACTCTCTCACACACACACACACACACACACACACGCGCGCGCGCGCAAACACACACACACAAGCATATAAATACGTACCATTAGTAAAGGTCTGCTACAAAAAAAAAAATCTCAGAACATGAACTTTGCAAACATTTTTTTTTTCACCACCCCGTGAAAAACCCAAAACATCCTACGTCAAACAGTGTATGTGCTGCTCTTCCTCATCTTCATCCCCCCAACACCATCCCCTTCAGGTGCATGGTTGAACTACAAAGGGAAAACAACGAAGCTCAGTTTTCATCGCCAGGGTAGGTATGATGCTGCCAACTGACTTGTACGATACCCACTCATTGTTTCCTTCCTTCCCTTCCCTCGCCTCCCTACAGACTTGCTCTTTCCATCCGCAGCACTGCTGCAGCAGCAGAGCAGCAGCAGCAGCAGCAACAACAGCAGCAGCAGCAGCAGCAGCAGCAGCAGCAGCAATACAGCTTACCTAACTCACACCAAAGACCAAACTATACAACAATGATGATACTCTTCAACGTCTATAGACTATCCCCCACCCCCTTCCTACTCCTCTCCTAAGCACGTATTAGCTGACTTTGGCAAACAACATGTTACACATTGTAGACATGCAGTATTGGCTGACTTTGCTAAACAACATATTATGCATTGTAAACATGTAGTATTGGCTGACACTGCTAAACTGCATATTATACATGGTAAACATGTATTGATTACACAATGTTTGCTCAAATAGCTCACCGTACATGCATATGTGTGTGTGTGTATATATATGTGTGTGTGTGTGTGTGTGTGCGCGCGCGCGCACATGCGTGCGTGTGTGTGTGTATGTGTGTGTGTGTGTGTGCGTGTGTGTGTGTGTGTGAATGTAAATGTGTGAGCATGCACGCGCATATGTGTGTATGCGTGTACGCGCGCGATCGTGCGGTGTGTGTTTGTTTGTGTGTGTGTGTGTGTGTGTGTGTGTGTGTGTGTGTGTGTGTGTGTGTGTGTGTGTGTGCCTGCGTGACCTGTGTGTGTTATGCTTCGCTCGAAAACAGAAACCTCACTAAAATCGCAATACAGTCTAGAATATCTAGTGGCAGCTGAGTCCATTCTTTTATTCCGTTCAGCGTCAACGCTGTTTGCTCACGTGTCTTGCCTTCCTTGCCACTTCACTAAACCGGTTGGTCAGCCCCGAATGAACAATAACTGAACAATGACTGGACACAAACCTTCTCCCGCCCTGACCACACAATGGCCCATACAAACGACCACAATCAGGAGGAAGGCAGGTTAACCACGAGAGCATACTACATGAAGTTCGGCCGGCTTGACGTCCGTGGCTGTCAAGCGCTGAACCTTTAGCACGTGCGCTGCGAAGCCGGTGTAAGAGGAATGAAGGGTCCCCCACACAAGATCGTATCTTGGGTGTTTTTTGGTTGGTTGGTTGGTTGGTTATGTATGTATGTATGTATGTATGTATGTATGTATGTATGTATGTATGTATGTATGTATGTATGTATGTACGTGCGTACGTACGTATGTACGTATGCATGTATGTATCTTTGTATGTATGTGTATCTATGTATCTATGTATGTATGTGCGTATTGTTTTTTCTAATCTATCTATGTATCTATGTATGTATTTATCTATGCATCTATGTACGAAAGGATATATGTGCGTATTGTTTATCTATAATTTTTTTTGTTCGGCCCCTATTAACTATCGCTGGCAATTATATTGCAGGTACAGAACTGACGTCATCTGGGACACGAGGTCTACCAGTTTCCCAACGAAAATAAACTTTGAAACCAGGGGACCGGCCATCCATTTTTTTTTTCTGTGGCTGGAAAAGCTGCAGAATGACAGTAAACCTCGAACGGAAAATACAACTGGTTGAAGCTGAGTTCTCTGGGCAGATTCAGGACTCTCGGTCAAAGAGCAAGGCCATACGAACGCTGGCAGACCAGAACTGGTCCTCGTTGTTATCTGGCACCGTCAGCTGGCATGGCCCAGGTATACATTTCGCCATGACTGTCTGTACAAGAGCATTCGACAGGGTACAGCGGTGGGCGTATATTCAAGAAACAGATGGGTAAAAAAAATCGTCCAAGATGAGCAGAAGAAAGGATGACACTGACTGCAATGTCTCTACGTCTTATGACTGAGCAATGAGGGGTACAGAAATCCCTCATTGGCTTAGTATCTTTCAAGGCACACCTACGAATATTCTGCCTTGGGACAATACTGACAAACACCAAAACGAAAGCACTGCAAATTCTTACAGAGATTTCATGTTCAGTTTACTTCATTAAACGTGACACGTAAGTTAGCTTTTCCCTCTCTCTTCATATTCTTTTTTTTTTTAAGGACAAGCTTGCGTGCGTATGGTGACAAATAATAAGCATATATTAATGTTAAAACGCATGATTCACATAGAAAATACAAGAAAGAAACGAACGTTCAAGAAGAAGAAGAAGAAGAAGAAGAAGAAGAAGAAGAAGAAGAAGAAAAAGAAAAAGAAAAAGAGAAGAAGGATGAAGAGAAGAAAAAGAAAAAGAGGAGGAGGAGGAGGAGATGAAAAAGGAGGAGGAGCAGGAAGAGCAGAAGAAGACGATCAACAACAAGAACAACAAGAAATCATGGGAAGGCGTTCGTGAATAATAGATGGGAAAAGATACATCTGAGTTTAATAGCTGGAGAACAAATACATACATAAACCGAAAAGACTCTAAAAAACAAAAACAAACAAAACAATGTGCACCCCACCCAGTCCACACACACACACACACACACACACACACACACACACACACATATATAATATATATATATATATATATATATATATATATATAAACATCTACACACCCACACGCACACACGCGTGCACGCGCGCGCGAGCACACACACACACACACACACACACACACACAACACACACACACACACACACACACACCACACACACACTCATACACACACACACACACACACACACACACACACACACACACACACACACACAACACAAAATCAAACCAAAACGACAACAACCAAACCCAGACATAAAAACAGGCTAACACCACCGCCACCACTTCCTCCAACAAGCAAACAAAAAGAAACAAAAGCAAACAAAAAGAAACAAAAGCAAACAAAAAGAAACAAAAGCAAACAAAAACAAACAAAAGCAAACAAAAAGAAACAAAAGCAAACAAAAAGAAACAAAAGCAAACAAAAAGAAACAAATATTTAAAAGAAAAAAAAAAGCCACACGAACAGCAAATATACAAAGATAGGAACGATTCCACATACACCTCCACCAGCCCTAGCCAAGCACTAGCAGTGCCGCACAGTGCAGCGCACCTCAGCGCAGTGCAGCGCAGCACAGCTCAGTGCAGCGCACCTCAGCACAGCACAGCGCAGCACAGCACAACACAGCGCAGCATAGCAAGGCACAGTATAACGCAGCACAGCACATCACAGCACAGCACAGCACAGCACAGCACAGCGCAGCACAGCACAACACAGCGCAGCATAGCAAGGCACAGTATAACGCAGCACAGCACAGCACAGCACAGCACAGCACAGCACAGCGCAGCACAGCACAACACAGCGCAGCATAGCAAGGCACAGTATAACGCAGCACAGCACATCACAGCACAGTGCAGCACAATACAGCACAACACAACACAGCACAGCACAGCACAGCACAGCGCAGCACAGCATATCACGGTACAGTACAGTGCAGCACAGCACAGCACAGTGCAGCACAGCACAGTACAGCATAGTGCAGCACAGCATAGCACAGCATAGTGCAGCACAGCACAGCGCAGCATAGCGCAGCACAGCACAGCATGGTGCAGCACAGCATAGTGCAACACAGCACTGCGCAGCACAGTACAGCATGGTGCAGCACAGCACAGCACAGCACAGTGCAGCACAGCACAGCACAGTGCAGCACAGCACAGCGCAGCACAGCATAGTGCAGCACATCACAGCGCAGCACAGCATAGTACAGCACAGCACTGCGCAGCACAGCATGGTGCAGCACAGCAACAGCACAGCACAGCACAGTGCAGCACACAGCACAGCACAGCGTAGCACAGCAATAGTGCAGCAATCACAGCAGGCAGCACAGCATAGTGCAGTACAGCATAGTGCAGCACAGCATAGTGCAGCAAGCACAGCATAGTGCAGCACAGATAGTGCAGCACAGCATAGGTGCAGCACAGCATAATGCAGCACAGCATAGGCAGCACAGCACAGCATAGTGCAGCACACACAGCATCAATAGAGCAGCACAGCATAGTGCAAACACAGCATAGAGCGAGCACAGCATAGTGCAGCACAGCATAGAGCAGACAGCACAGCATAGTGCGAGCACAGCATAGAGCAGCACAGCACAGCATAGTGCAGCAGTAGCAACAGCATAGTGCCGCAGCACAGCATAGAGCAAGCACAGCACAGCATAGTGCAGCAACAGCATAAGGCAGCACAGCATAGTGCAGCACAGCATAGCAGCAGCACAGCACAGCAAGTGCAGCATAGCCAGCACAGCATAGCGCAGCACAGCATAGTGCAGCACAGCAAAGTAGCAGCAGCACAGCATAGCGCAGCACAGCATAGCCAGCACAGCATAGTGCAGCACAGCATAGTGCAGCGCAGCACAGCACACAGCAACACAGTACAACAGCATAGTGCAGCGCAGCACAGCATAGCGCAGCACAGCACAGCACAGCATAGTGCAGCACAGCATAGCGCGATGCAGCACAGCGCAGCGCAGCGCAGCACAACACAGCACAGTGCAGCACAGCTTAGTGCAGAGTAGCACAGCATAGTGCAGCACAGCATAGTGCAGAGTAGCACAGCATGGTGCAGCACAGCATAGTGCAGAGTAGCACAGCACAGCATAGTGCAGCACAGCATAGCGCGGCGCAGCACGCACAGCACAGCACAGCACAGTACAGCGCAGCGCAGCACAGTACAGCGCAGCGCAGCACAGCAGAGTACAGCGCAGCGCAGCACAGCGCAGCAGAGTACAGCGCAGCACAGCACAGCGCAGCACAGCACAGCGCAGCGCAGCACAGTACAGCGCAGCACAGCACAGCGCAGCGCAGCACAGTACAGCGCAGAACAGCACAGCACAGCGCGGCACTACGCAGCACAGCTCTATACTGGCAAGGCATGGGGCGGAGGGTTGGCTGGTGGTGGAGGTGGGGGGGGGGGGGAACCCCGATGAAGCTGTCATTATCAGCACGCGTCTGAAGACCTTGCTCCCTGCTTCTGGTATATTGATAAAATCAGGGTGGTCGAGTCAATGAATCTGGGGTGGGTGTGGTGGGAGGGTAGGGAGGAAGCGAGGCGACGGGAGGTCGAGACTGGCTGAGAGAGACGAGACGAGACAGAGAGAGAGAGAGAGAGGAGAGGTGGACGAGGGAGAGAGATGCAGAGAGGCAGAGACAGAGACTGAATGAGAGGAGGGAAGGGTGGCGCGGGGTAGGGTGGGTGGGGCGGTAGTGGGCGTGTCCTATGAGCTTGTTGCTAGGCGGTAACTGTGGTTGCGGATGAAGCTGGGGGGGGGGGGGGGGGGGGAGGAGGAGGTGATGGAAAGGCGGAGTGGGGGAGGTGATTGGGGGATAGGGGAGGGAGAAAGACAATGGGGGACCTGTGTTTGTTTTCGCGGTGATTGGTGGTGGTAGGGTTGATCCCTGTGTGTGTGTGTGTGTGTGTGTGTGTGTGTGTGTGTGTGTGTGTGTGTGTGTGTGTGTTGTGTGGTGCGTAGTGCGTGCGTGCGTGCGTCGTGCGTGCGCTGCCTGCGCGCGCATGTGTGTGTGTTTATGTGTGAGTGAGTGCGAGTGTGTGTGTGTGTGTATGTGTGTGTGTGTGTGTGTGAGTGTGAGTGTGGTGTGTGTGTGTGTGTGTGTGTGTGTTGTGGTGTGTGTGTGTGTGTGTATGTGTGTGTGTGTTTGCTGGGTGTGTGTGTGTGGTGCGTGTGTGTGTGTGTGTGTGTGTGTGTGTTGGTGTGAAAGTCGAAGTATGGTAATAATATCGTTCATGGAAATGGAGTCAGTTCCTTCGAAGCTCGACATTCTCTCTATGTCTGCAGAAGGCTAAGTCCCCTCCCTTCCCCTGTCCGCGCCGCCCTTCCTTCGCCCTCTTCTGCCCTCTCACTCTTTCTCTTGCACACACACACACACACACACACACACACACACACACACACACACACACACACACAAACACAACACTCCCACATACGCACACACACACACACAACACAACACACGCACATACCACACACACACACACACACACACACACACACACACACACACACACACACACACACACACACACACACACACACACACACACACACACACACACACACACACACACACACACACACACATCATGCAGGAAACGGGAACCCCCTCCACTGTCTTGGAAGACTTCCAATTGTCCACGCATCCATCAAAGACTGCCGACCACCCTCACTGCTGCAGTGCTGCTATCAAAGAAGGCACAAGACTTCGAATCAATCTCTGGAACTTTCTTGGCAGCAGGTTGAAAAAAAAACAAACAAACAAACACTGCCATTGGTCAGAAGGTCAAAGGTGTATAGAAAGAGAATCCAGCTATTGAAACTCCATCTAAGTATTTGTTTCTTTCCAAATAAAAAAAGGATGCCCCCCCCCCCCCCCCCCCCCCCCCACCCACACACAACACACACTGAGACCCACAACGAATCAAAATTGTCGATCTCCAAAAATAAATGAATGTCTGAATAAATAAATAGATAAATCAATCAACAATCAATCAATCAAATAGGTAAATAAATGAATGATAGAAGAAGTAAAATAAAATAAATAGATAAATAAACCACCGAGTGATGGTTTACCTGACCGCCAAAGACCTACCCACTGTAGTGAATTTACCCAACAAAGCGACTGATTGTTCAACTGGCTACCAGCTTTGTTAACAAATAACTATTTCACTCGACTAACCGACCGACTGGGTGGCTAACTAACCAGCTAATGACCAAGTAACCGACCGACCGTTGTACTAATAACTAATAATGAACAAAGGATAGCATAGCCAGTCTTTCATGCAACCTGTGTCGACCATTCTCTTACTTTTTTCTGTCTTACATGGTCCCCCCCCCCCCCCCTTCCTCCTTTCTTTCTTTCTTTCCTTTTTTCTTTCTTTCCTTTTTTCTCTCTTTCATTTTTTTTTCGTTTCTTTCTTTCTTTCATTCTTTCTTTTTTCCTTTCTTTCTCTTCTCTTTCTTTCTTTCAGTTTGATAATTGTGAATAGCCATACTCTGTGTTCGGCTTAGTCACCAGTTGGCCAGCATTTACTTGGTCAACAATTCATGTATTGCAGTCTTGATCTGAGCCAACCTATGGATCTCTGTTCATTAACAGCCAAAAGGCTACATGGAGAGAGAGAGAAGAGAGAGAGAGAGAGAGGAGAGAGAGAGAGAGAGAGAGAGAGAGAGGAGCACTTGATTGCAACTGAGGAACACACACACAGACTCTCTCTCTCTCTCCTCTCCCTCTCTCCCTCTCTCTCTCTCTCCTCCCTCTCTCTCTCCTCTCCTCTCTCTCTCTCCCTCTCTCTCTCTCTCCTCCTCTCTCTCTCCTCTCTCTCTCTCTCTCTACGTTCTCTCTCTCTCTCTAGCGTATTGTTTTTCACGCTCGCGAGATGAGAAGAAAGTCTTCGTGTGAACAGTAGGCTGTACTGAAAGTAAAAAAGGATCTGAAGAAAAACAACCTTAAATATGTTAAACGTCAGGTATGTCATAGGCTTTTAGGCACAAATAATGCACAGAAAGGATGGGAATAAGTAACAATAATAGTTGTAAATTCTGTCATACTTAACAGAAAAACTGAATCATTATCTGTTGGACAGTCACTGTTCGCAATTCTTCACAGAACATTTAACATAACCTGAAAATTAACTATCATTATTCGAAAGATTTTCGTCAAGTTTGAACGTTCTGCTGTACAGCGCTAACTATCACACAAAAACTAGTAAAACGAGTTGGGACATTTTGTGTCTAAGATTGTGAAGTTTTCAAGATGGAACTTACAATAAAAGTGTTTTTGAGGCAAACTGCATTCAAAGGAATTTCAAATGGAACAGTACTTGCATATGTTAGAGATGAATTACGAAAGATATCAGAGAAACTAATTTTCAGAAATGAAATTAATCGCAGACTGCTGCTGTAAAGAACCTACACCGACATCATCTGTGGCCTTAGTTACATCTAATGGAGCATTTAAAAAGTAATTCGTGATGGTTTTTTTCCATATTAATCATTGTTTTATTTCTTCCATCACTGTATATTCATAAAATACCAGTTGGTCTTCCGTTGGGGAAGCGATATTCACAGTGTACACTGAAACGAAATCTCATAAGATTCGAACCAGAATCCTTCGTGATACCATTCGCGCATGGGAGTTCTTTCAGTACTTATACAGCAACGCTTCGATCTTGGCCGTGTCCAACTGCGGCATTGCTTCGGTCTCTTCGGTCGTTCTCTTGCGAATATACCGAAGAGATTGGAATAGTGTGGAACCGCTGAGTTCTGAACTTCGGTGAGTAGACACTAAAGAATGTTAACTGAATATCCGGGTTCGGCACTTAGCTGTGTTGCGTACAGAGAGAGAGAGAGAGAGAGAGAGAGAGGAGAGAGAGAGAGAGAGAGAGGAGAGAGAGAGAGAGAGAGAGAATGACAATGACAAAGAATTTATTGGCAATAGCTCTTTCGGCTCTAATGCCAAGGAAGCGCAATCATAAATCAAAATGCAAAATTACATCTGGCGACAACCGAAGATAAATGCAAAATCAAACAGCTTTGTAAAAACATCCATTAGTACTGGGTCATAATCTTCGACCAACGACCTATGAGTCAACAATTAGTGACAGTTACTATCTTTCCCTTTCAGCACAACAATAACACATAACAGATACCTAGCAGAGTTACATTTTCATGATACATAATCTGATAACTAACAATCTAAATTTTTCTTCCTAATATTATTTGCTTTCGCAATGAACGCAGCAAGTGATCTAATAATGTCTTCATTTTCTGATGTCAGTATTTTTCATATGTTATATCTTTGCGCGTTGTATTTAGTAAACAGACTACTTGTGTTTCGTAATTCATTATATTCACAACAATCGAATAAGAAATGCATCTCATCTTCGAAACCATTCGAACATAACGGGCATACTGAACTCATGATCGAATCTGAAGTAAACCACCTTTTATATGAATATAAACCTAAGGTTCTTGTTCTAAATCTGACAAGTGAGTCCCTATGCCATTTATTAGTTATTACACCAAGATATTTTTCAGGATATAATGAATCTTTAAAGGAATAGTACCAGCTGTATTTATCATTTCCAACCACAGTGGAGTGCCAATTTTGCTTAAAACAATCAATCAGTCGCTGCTTAAATTCAAACAAAAACATTTTCTCACTACCTACCCCTTGTGCGATCCAAACAATGCCAAATCCATTTTCTGTTAAAACCTTTTTAACATCCGACACCCAGTTGTACACTCCTATTTCCATTTGTCTGAAAAGCATTTCATATGCAGAGAGAGAGAGAGAGAGAGAGAGAGAGAGAGAGAGAGAGAGAGAGAGAGAGAGAGAGATGAAACAGATGCATAATCGCAATCATATATACATGCGCAAACGAACACACACACACACACCACACACACACACACACACGCACACACACACCACACACACGCACGCACGCACACACACACACACACACACACAACACACACACACACACACACTAAAACCCAAAATGTGTTTGAGTGCTTCCAAATCCATTTTAAGGACGTTACGATAAACAAACGGCTTGCATTAGGAATATTGACACTAAAATTGTGCAATTAAGCGACACTAAATGTTTCACAAGGACTACTTTTTATACTTTTCAAAGCAAAAGTCTCTTTTATGGAAATGTACCGAAGAAATCCTGATTTTTAAAAAATCATTAAGATGGTCTACATAATGTTAAACAGGCATTTAAGATTGTAAAAATATTAGGGGGGGGGGGGGGGGGGGGAATTCAAATACGAAAAAAAGAGCCCACTTTCTGAGTGTTTGATCACACACAACACACACACACACACACACACACACACACACACACACAGAGGACTGCTGTCGCTTACGCACACACAAACATGCACACATACAGAAGAAACACACAGACACACACACAGACACACACACACACACACACAACACACACACAGACACACACACACACACACAGGCAGCACACACACACACACGCACGCACGCACGCACACACACACACACACACACACACACACCACACACACACACACACACCACACACAACATACTACATACATACACAACCTCCAAAACTGACAAATGCGTTCTGAAGAAAGTTGTTTTGATGGAAACAATATAAAGTCTGCATATGTCATTTTGACATGGGATCTCTTCATTTAAGCGAATCTAGAATGACCTGAGACGACTTTTTCCTTTCTTTCTCCCTTTTTTTCTAAACTCCTTTTGACATTTTAAAAGATTCAATTGTGGGACATATGTTCAAGAAATGTTGATTTTATTTGAGGGAGGGGGGAGGGGGGGGGGGGGGCGGGACGGTAAATACCAATTTATAAGAAGGCGTTGATTATTAACGAGAATAGCTAGCATAATCAAATATGCAGGAATTCATGCAAAAACAGTGGGTTTAGGGGCAAATTTAGTTAAAGTACTTTCCAGGATTTTAATCAGTAGGCGGACCCACATTATAGATTAAAAAGTACTCTCTCTCTCTCTCTCTCTCTCTCTCTCTCTCTCTCTCTCCACACACACACACACACACACACACACACACACACACACACAAGACAAGACAAGACAAGGCAAGACCAACACACACACACACACACACACCACACACACACACACACATTAATTTTGTTACCGCGGCAATAGTACAGCGCCCAGGTAACAACCAAACTGGGGAAAGGCAGAGCCAGCACACCCTTTGATCTTGTTGGCCAGAATGGCCACGGATAAGTAACTCGTCAGACTTGCTGACGTGGAAGACAAATGACATCACTCTCGCAAACTGACGTCAGTAATCCGTAAACGAGGCCTATTAGAGGTATGTCAAAGGGCACTCACACTTGTGACATCACGGCAGGTTTGTGCGACGTGATTGGTTGAGCCATTAGCGGTGCGCGGAGATGGAACGGGGTTTGAGAGGGTAGACGGCGCTCCATTTATAATTTCCATGTTACTGTCAGACAGCTGTGTACAGCGGGGAGTGGGTTTTCTTGTTCACCTGTTAAGACTGTCGCCATAAATACTCGCCCGGGGAAGAGGGAAGAAATACGAAAATACGAAATCCATGAATAAGGAAGACTGGGTCAAACTTGAGCATCTAACACTTTCTGTGGTGAGATGTGTGAAAAGGATGTTTCTGTTGTGTGGTGGATTGATGGTGGGAAGGAAAGATGTGTTGGGGGTGTGTGTGTGTGTGTGTGTGTGTGTGATAGACAGAGAGAGAAAGAGAGAGGGGGTAGAGGGAGGGAGGGGAGAGAGTATGTATGGTGCACGTGTCTCCTTTGGTTTGTATTTAAGTTCTCCCCGTCCTTTTTCTGTTTGTTTATTCGTCTGTCAGTTTGTCTCGTTGGGTCTGTCTGACCCTCTCCTCCACCCCTCCCTCTTTTCCTGCATCTCTCTCTCTCTCTCTCTCTCTCTCTCTCTCTCTTCTCTCTCTCCTCTCTCTCTCTCTCTTCTTCCCTCCCCTGTCTTCAGTGTGTCTCTTTAAATGTACATAATCAGTGTGAGGAAACACGTTTCTGCAAAACGAAATGTGTGTGGTGTGTGTGTGTGTGTGTGTGTGTGTGTGTGTGTGTGTGTGTGTGTGTGTGTGTGTGTGTGTGTGTGGTGTGGAGGAGAGAGAGAGAGAGAGAGAGAGAGAGAGAGAGCGTTGAATTTTACGTTGTGTGTACAAACGATGAATCAATCGTCACATGTTTTGGCATTCATCGGGTTTTCTCGATCAACAATTACCAAAACCGATAGACTGTTAAAACTACAATCACACACACACACACACACACACACACACACACACACACACACACACACACACACACGCACGCACACACACACACACACACACACACACACACACACACACACACACACACACACACACACACCACACACACATGTCCTCGTAGCGGGTCTCATAACGCTGTTTTTAATTCGGTTTTCCAGACTTGAACAGCTGAGGGTAAAAGGAGGATGGGAGGGGGCTGGAGAGAAAAAAAAAATCACCTGGAAAAGACCTCTGTCTAAACGAAAATAATGTTAGTAACAGTACCTGTGGGGAAAAAAAAGAAACAAAACAAAACAACACCAAATTAATCAGAGACGGTCATATTAAGAGTCCTAAACTTAGCACATCCGGCGGCAGGATTCCTGTTTTCCAAGTGGACAGCAACATGTGATCACTGTACATTGAAAGGATATTGAAGAGTTAAAACAGAGAACAATAATCAAATTTAGTATCCGCAAACAGCAAATGATTTGTGTCCGTTAGGTTCAGAATTGTTATATCTCGCTAAAAACTTAGGAAAGCAGTAGTCATACCAAAACAAAAAAAATGTAACGATTGTTAACATTGTTTGTACGTGCAACATTGCATTGCTCCCTTTGCCTAACCTCTGACCCATGCGCCTCTTCTCTTTCAAAGTACAACCACCACAATGTGTACTGGAGTCAACACGTGAATATACACGGCTGCCCCTACCAATCGCAAAGAGGGTAACAGAACTCGGCGAATCATGTAGTTCGAGATACACTGTAATCTATAAAGGAGGTTGAGATCAAAAAAGAAAATGAAATTTAACAATCCAGTCTAGTTTCCAGTGCATCTTCTTTCAATTTACAATTCACTTCATCTTTGATTCAAACGTGATAAATGTTACCTTTAAGAGAAAATGTCTAATGATGTTCAGCCATAACTTTTTCCCCACATGCACCAAAAATAGTAACTCCCTTTGATTGGTAGAAAGAATCGTCGGCATTTTTGGCTGTCTGTCACGATGTCCACATCCATCATTGTTTCTGGCGTCGTCAGTCAGACAGACAGAGGTGGCCACAACAAGGGTGAAGAGTGTTCATCACTCACTCCTCTACCAAATTTTAAGAATGATTCTTTACTGAGTCCACTACAAACAAGGACAAACAAGTTGCAAGACAAAACACGACGTGTTTTGACCTCTTAGGTCTTCTTCAGGCAAGCTATACAACGTTTCTTCTTCAGGCAAGATAAACAACGTTCAGGACAATGAAAACGAAGAAACGAAAGCGAAATTTCTTCGTTTTCATTGTCCTGAACGTTTGTTTCTCTTGCCCGAAGAAGGCTTAAGAGGTCGAAACGCGTCGTGTTTTGTCTTGTTACTTCTTCTTCTTCTGCGTACGCAGGCCGATACTCCTGCGGACACTCCCTGTATAGACAGGCAAGGATTAATCCCATCTACCCAACAAAGGGAGTGGAGATTTGTGTATATGACCGTTTTTTTTTATCCTGCCATTAAGGTAGTCATACTCCAACTTCGGGAAGGTGCATGCTATGTGTAACGTGTCATCCATACCAACGGCCAAACTGGCCTTCTCTTCCGAAAGTTGGTGATGGGATTTTACGTGTGTGCAAAATGTTATGCGTGCGTTCACACACGGAACGTCGGTTTCTAGTCTCATTCGAAGGACTGTATGGGGAATGGGGTCAGAACCAATGTTAACTCCGAGGAAAAAATCCCCCTGTACCGAAACGGCCTGGCGGAGATTCGAACCCGCAAACCCAAGATTACGAGTCCGGCGCTCTACCACTGAGCTATTCCGGCCCCCGTCTTGTAACTTCATTGTCCTTGTTTTTTGGCGGCCACATCATTACGAATTATTCTTAAAATCTGTTTCAATTTACGCCTGCAATCTCCTTACTTTGGAACTCACTTCTCTAGCAGTTTGCCAGAATCTGAGCAGATTGCACGAGCAAGCATAAGGTTGATCGAAGAGACGTCGCTTTAATGATCAACAAAACGTCACACTATGAAAACAGCACGTTGTAATGAAACAACAAGACACTTTTTCTAAGTTCAAAGTCGGGTAAGAGACACAGAGAGAGAGAGGAGAGAGAGAGAGAGAGAGAGGGGGGGGAGAGAAAGGAGCTAGGAAGGGAGAGGGAGGGACAGAGAGAGAGAGACAGAGACAGACACAGAGACAGAGACAGACGGAGAGACAGAGAGAGAAGAGGACAGAGAAAGGGGATGGCGTGAGGGTGAGGGGAAGGGGTGGGAAGGAAGGGGGAAAGCGGAAGAGAAGAGAAGAAGGAAGAGAGAAGAAGAAGAAGAAGAAGAAGAAGAGAAGACAGAGAGACAGACAGACAGACAGACAGAACAGACAGACAGAGACAGAGACAGAGAGACAGAGAGAGAGAGAGATGAAGAGTGTCCAACAACATGCTTAATCGTCTGTCAGGTACAGACAAGCCGTAGAGAGCGCCCAACCCGTCCTCCAGTTATCCTCTCTATCCGTTACCTCATCCTCAATGAAAACCCAGCATCTTCTCCCACCATAATAAAGACACAAAACACACACACACACACACACACACACACAACACACCCACACACACACACACACACACACACTCACACATCTATACCCTCTCCACCACGTTGTATGGTCAGACATGTGGGACAAAAGCCACACGAAGATAGACCGTTCAATTATGACGACCCTAGCATGCGAAAGTGACATGGCATCCGTCAAGGGTGGCCACCCTCTCAGCTTTTGCTGGCAGGATGGAGCTTACGTGCGTGTTCCCGAGTGGACAGGGTGACGACGTGCGGTTTAGAGCACTGGACAGAGTGACGTAGGGCTTAGGACGAGGTAAACGGCGTTTGACCAAGTAGCGCTGGTGGTGTCGATGACCGAGATGACAGCTGAGGAGGCAGTAGGTGTGTGTGTGTGTGTGTGTGTGTGTGTGTGTGTGTGTGTGTGTGTGTGTGTGTGTGTGTGTGTGAGGCGATCGATGGTCAAAAAAGGGTTGAAGGAAGGGGTGGGAAGGGCGAGGGGGAAATGTCAGCTAATGGGAGTTCCATAAATGGAAAGATGGTTTGAAGGAGGGAGACTAGATGTAAAGAAGGTGGGGAGGGAGATGACTGGATACGTGTAGGGGAGGAGAGGAGGAGAGAAAGGGGAAGAGATGAGAGTGAGGAAAAGGGTGAAGAAAGAAAAGAGAGAGAGACAGATAACATATATAGAAGTGAACATAAACACAAGCGAACATACTTGCACCAACACACACACACACACACACACACACACACACACACGAGAGAGAGAGAGAGAGAGAGAGAGAGAGAGAGAGAGGTGCAAACAGACAGACAGATAAAGAGAAAGACAGACTGACCGAGAGATCCACAGACAGACAGGGAAAGAGAAAATCCGAATCATTTATTCATTAGTCATGAATTCTCGTGAAACGACGACACGACAACTTTATTTATAGTCTTTCCAAACTTCTGTACATTCATAGAAATGTGTGTGTGTGTGTGTGTGTGTTGTGTGGTGTGTGTGTGTCCTCGATTTGAAGAAAGCATTTGATAGCAAAATGAAATGTGTGCGCTCAAAATCCCGTGATGTTACATTTTTTCGATCATATCGTGAGATCAGGACTTAGCATGCCTACTTTAATGGTACATATTTCGTCTATAAAAATCATATATCATAGTGTCCCACAAGCACCATTCTCGAGCCTCGTCTCTTGTGAATTTTCAAATGTGATTTTACGATAATGCTAGCACATAATGATGTCATTTGTGATCTATTTTATGGTGACACTTCTTTTCATTCCAGCAAAACAGACATCGAATCGATACCATCAGCTTTAAAAGAGAGTGTAAAATCACATGGCCCTGAATATATACAAAACAAACAGCAAGGGTTTGATTTCAAGGCAAAAACACCAACGAAAGCCTCTCACCTCAAATTAAATGAAAACTTGGTTGACCACGTCAGTGAACAGTGTTCTGGATGTAATCGTTGGTAGAAATTCAACATGGCAATGAACAAAGGAATCATACTTGGAAAATAAAACAAACAGGCTTTCAATTTTCCTTCCCAAATAAACGTAATTATGTTGCCACACATACCTAGAAACTATTCGTCAACTTCTTGCCTTTGTCATCGCTTTGCATCTACAGTCTGGAGTGGTGCCATCGATAATCACATTAAGAAGAAAATATCAAAGATTTATACATAGAAGGGCAGCTAGTCTGATTCTAATTGAAATGTATCAGTCGTGGAAAAACAAGCACAAATGAAAACATTATCACTACATAAACAACTAACTTACAATAAAACACGTCCTCCTGAGTTTTTTCGTCAGATAGTGTTTTGTTTTCTCTTTTTTTTTCTTTTTCTTTTGACTGAGCTTTCGAAATTCTCATCCTGCGTCCAGCAATCGATGTACCCTATCGCAGTCCTTCAAAAGCAGCGCATGGAAAGTATTTCTTCGGTTTAAAGTATTATGGTATTCATGATTACCGTCCAAAACTCTCTCTCTCTCTCTCTCTCTCGCTCTCTCTCTCTCTCTCTCTCTCTCTCTCTCTCTCTCTCTCTCTCTCCCTGTCGCTCTCTCTCTCCTCTCTCTCTCTCTCTCTCACTCTCTCTCTCTCCCCCACACTATCCATTTATTCTCTTCCTATCCCTATCCTCCTCCCTCTCCAGCTATATCCACCACTGCCACCCCCTTCCCTCTCCCATTCCACCCTCTCCTCAGTTTCTCTCTTTCCGCCTCTCTGTCTGTCTGTCTGTCTCTGACTCTGTCCCTCCCTCAGTCTCTCAGTCTCTCTCTCACTCTCTGTCTCTCTCCCTCCCCCATCCCCTCCCACTCGCTTTCTCTCTCTGTTGTGAAGGTTGGAAGAGGAAACAATGGAGGTCGAAGAAAAACGACAGGCGGAAGCCAGTGTGATCTGTGCGGATCTTGTCTGTTGTTTGTCCCAAGCCCTTCTTAGCCAGTCAAAACCAACACTGATTCGGATCAGATCAGATGGGTCGGTCAGTCTGTTCTGTTCTGTCTGTCTGTCTGTCTGTCTGTCTGTCTCTCTTCTCTCTCTCTCGCGCGCACACACACACACACACACACACACACACACACACACACACACACACACACACACACACACACACACATACGCGCGCGCGTGCAAATTAAACTCAAATAATTAACAACTGCGACATTTTCTCTCTCCCCCCCCCCCCCCCCCCAGCCCCATCTTTCTGTCTGTGTGTCTCTCTATCGCTTTCTCTCTCTCTCTCTTTCTGTCTTTCTGTCTCGGTGTGTCTGCCTGTCTGTCAGTCTGTGTGTGTGTGTGTGTGTGTGTGTGTGTGTGTGTGTGTGTGTGTGTGTGTGTGTGTGTGTGCGTGTGTGTGTCTCCCTCTCTGTATGTCTGTCTGTCAGTCTGTCTGTCTCTCTATCTCTATCTACCTATCTATCAATCTACCTATCTATCTGTGTGTGTGTGTGTGTGTGTGTGTGTGTGTGTGTGTGTGTGTGTGTGTGTGTGTGTGATTATTTATTTCGTTGCTTTATGCATGTTTAGTCCCTTGGTTCGTTCTTATCCTCAGTAGCACCCACCTCCGACCCTCACTGCTGGCAAAATGTTATCATTCACGCATGCCTTTCAGCGTTGACGAAATTTCTTCACAGGCTGTTAACGTGGTAAGACTTCTAAAATAAAATGAAATTAAATAAAATCAAATAAAATAAAACGAAATGAAATAAAAGGAATAAAATGAAAACGAAATGAAATAAAACAAAATAAAATAAGTCAAATAAGATAAGTACATAGTTCAACGAATGAATACATAACCAAACTTGAAATCACTTCTTATTATACTACTGTGTTTGATAAACCCTTGTATAGAATCATTTCATAAAAAATGACCGTCAAATAAATATAAAAGATATTGAAGAATTATTCTGCTACAACATCTACTTTCATTGGTAATACAGCAAAGGGGATGGGAGGACGGTGAGGGCGGCGGGGTGGAAGGTGGAAGGGGTGTGTGTGAGAACGTTTAGTTCCAGAGAGCGTTGAGAAAGTGTCCCAGTTTGAGGTTCGTGTTAAAAACTCTCGAAGCAATCAGCGTGTTCATTAAGATTTTGGCAATTACCGCCGTGGGCCAGGGAGAAGACCTTATTAGAGTGGTTTTTTTTTCCCTTTTCTTTACACTTAATTCAATGGCATAAATATATGAATGCACGAACGCACGAGCTCTCTCTCTCTCTCTCTCTCTCTCTCTCTCATCTCTCCTCCACACACACACACACACACACACACAAACACATACAACACACACACACACACACACACACACACACACACGCATGCGCGCACGCACGCGCGCACACACACACAACACATACACAACAACAAGAAAACAACAAGAAAAACAAAACAACAAAACAACAGCAACACACACACACACACACCACACACACACACACACACACACACACACACACACACACACACACACACGAACGCACGCACGCATGAACGCAGACACACATATACACACTTCTTCTTCTCCTTCTTCTTCTTCTTCATTTCCCTTTATTTCCTCAAGAGTCATGTGGGCACCAAGTCGAAGAATAATTCACTACGTTTATCCGGCATTGTTGGTGTTGTACCAAGACCTGGATCTCTGCAAATGGATTCCCTGTCTATTCCGGAAGAAAAGACAGAAGAATTTGTTTTAGAAGCTTGAACCGTTTTATTTTTGAGAATATGTTTAAATGAATTGCATCTGCTACTGATAGGAAACAGAAAGCTCGTAAACATAAATACTTAAAGATGGTTCGTGGTGTTTTGGCACCTGATGCATCATCGTCAATTTGTTTTAACAAAAGACTGGGCTAGATTATGCAAAGAGAAAAAAACCCGCCTCCTGCTCCTGTATTCTATTGAAGTGCTCTACAGCTCCGACGGCCCCTGATTCTGTTGTTGATGATGATAAGAAAACTGAATTGGATTGAGGCGCACACAGAAAGAGGGAACTTGATTATGACTTCACCATCTTTTTCCCCAGCGTGAGACGCGAAACGCTTTTAGGAGATGTTCAAGATTGGCCTGAAAACGCCCGAGGTGTCATCCCACGAGGGGGCGCTGGTGACGTGAGGAGACCTCTCTAATCCAATCAGAGGTCGGCTATTACGCCAAAGCTCGTGCCGGCGGAGCCGTCTCCGGGACAGAGATGGATAGCAAGATGCTTCCCTGCGATTCTCGACGGGGTGGGGGAGGGGGGGGGGGTGGGGGGGGGAACTGTTCGTTGAAACTGATGGCAAAATCTTCTAGAAATTCGCTATAGAGAAGGAAAGGGGAAGTGTTGGGGAGGAGGGGCAGAGGAGGGGTGGAGATAAAGGACAGGGGGTGGGGGTGGGGCAAAAAAAAAAAGGCAAGGCTTCTTTGTGACATAAAAAGACACATAGTGGAAGCAATACTCAAAGCTGTTTGGTCAAAGACGCACTGCACTTTGACAAACGATGTGTAGCTCTTGAAGGACAGGTCAACAACCTCGTAT
>CM065720.1:67649732-67652232 GCA_033310375.1 Conus canariensis | reverse complement strand
GCGTGAGACCGTCAGTGTTTGTTGTCGGGTTGTGGGGTTGGAGGTGGAGCGGGGGAAGGAGGGGGGGGGGTGAGGGGGTGAGAAGAGGAGGAAGGGGAGAGGATGAAGGTGGTGGTGGTGGTGGTGGTGGTGGTGGTGATGGAGGAGGAAGGGGGTGGCGGTGGGCAGGCCAGACGTTATGGAACTTGACAGCTTGTGATGGAGCAGTCGAGGATTCAGCGGAGTGCAGTCACGGAGTCAGGTTTTGCCGTTTCATTTCCTTTCCATTCCCCGGTGCCCCGTTCCCTCCTCCCGTTTCCCTCTGTCCTTCCCGAGTCACACCCCCCCATCCCCCACCCCCCGAACCCTCTGGACCCCCACTCCACCCCGTCCTTCCTGCTCTCCTTCTGAGGAAGGAAAATGGAAGGAAATAAAAGGAGGTGGACGTAAAGACAGTGTGGTGGTAGTGAGAGCTATGAGGGAGGTTGGGATTAGCGACAGGCGCGAAAGTGGGATCTCTCTCTCTCTCTCTCTCTCTCTCTCTCTCTCTCTCTCTCTCTCTCTCTCTCTGTCATGTTATGTCAATGCCCTTTTTACAAGATCGAACAGCTTTTCTGGCTCGACGAAATTCCTTCTTCCCTACCCACGCATTGATCTATACAAAACAAGCCTAGCTTACTCTGGACCATATGTCTGGAACTCACTTCCACCGAATCTACAAAACATGAATACTTTAAAACTTTTCAAGGAACATTTGCATAAACATTTTATGTCTCAGTAATTTAGTTATTCGATTACAATGATTAGCGCCCATTCGCAAAGTCTTATGTGAACCATACTTTGAATAAATCGTCTAAACATAAAACCTACTCCGTTAAAATCGCTCATCCCCACTCCCACTCTGTCTACCATCCCTTTTCTCCTCCCCCTACCTACCATTCTCTCTTCCCCACCCTCCTCTGACCTCTCTCTCTGTAGTTTTGTTTGTTTGTTTGTAAGTTTCCTTCTGTTTTACCATCCTCCATCTCATTAGTACTTATATGAATAGTTTGCATATCATTGTAGAAATAGATTACCATGTTGCTATGTTGAATTGTCAGTATGAATGATATGTGTTGAAATAATGTATGCATGACAAGGACAGATTTTAAGACTAGGCTTTGGCCTAAAATCTTCATCCTTGTGTATTAAAGATCAATCAATCAATCTCTCTCTCTCTCTCTCTCTCTCTCTCTCTCTCTCTCTCTCTCTCTCTCTCTCTCTCTCTCTCTCTCTTGAGCGAGGACGTGCTAGTGGACTCCAACAATAACTTATAGCAATCAACAAAGGAAAACTTAATTATCTCTGAAGCCGTGATAATGTATCTCACGACGTGAAACCAGAATTTTCAAACTAATAATTATCGATGTTCCATGCGCTGAATTTGACAACTGTACTTACCGAGATCTGGAACCCAAATCTCGAAGTACTTTTGTAGAAAAAAAAATCGACTGAATGACTAAATCATAGACACAATTCCTCTGTCTACTGCTTTTCTTTCTTTTGAAAAGCTGTATTATTCTTGACAACATTAAGTCATGCATAGACAATTTCTCTCTCGCTCCGTGAGCCCGAGTTCTCACTCTCTTCTCTGCCAGCTTCTCCGAATGTTTCTTCAGTTTCGACATTTGTTCGCCGCATACTGCTTCGCTTTATCCCTCGCTCTACAAAGCGTAAATCAAAACCAGAAAAAAAAAAGAAAAATTGAAAGAAATTAATACGGACGCGAAATTATGGTAGAAGAAGATGAACGATGTCAATATTGTGTCGATCCTCTGACACCGTCCTGCTGGGTGTGATATTGAGAAGAGAGAGAGAGAGAGAGAGAGAGAGAGAGAGAGAGAGAGAGAGAGACAGAGAGAGGAGAGAGACAGACAGACAGACAGTCAGAGAGACAGACAAAGAAAGAGAGAGTGAAGCGGGTGGATAAGAGAGGGAGGGAGACAGGAAGTCAATGACTGAGAGAGAGAGAGAGACAGACAGACAGACAGGCAGGCAAACAGACAGACAGAGAGGGAGGGGGGAAAGAGAGCGAGAGAAAGAGGGGAGAAGAGAGAGAGAGAGAGAGAGAGAGAGAGAGAGAAGACCAGACAGACAGACAGACAAACAGACAGACAGAGAGGGAGGGGGAAGGAGAGGAGAGAGAGAGTCGGGGGGGGGGGGAGAGAAGAGAGAGATAGGGGAGACAGAGAGGGAGAGAGAGAGAGAAACGGGCGGGAAGAGAGAGAGGGAGGAGGAGAAGAGAGAAGGGGAGACAGAGCAGGGGAGAAGAGAAAACAGACGAAGACAGAGAGGGAGGGGGAGGGAGAAGAGAGAGCAGCAGAGACAGAGAGGAGAGGAGGGAGGGAGAGAGAGGAGAGAGAGAGAGAGGGATGGGAAGAAGAAGAGAAGAAGGAGAGAGAGAGAGAGAGAGAGAAGAAGACAGACAGACAGACAGACGGACGGACAAACAGACAGACAAAGAAGCGGGCGGGTAAGGGAG
>CM065720.1:67636019-67642132 GCA_033310375.1 Conus canariensis | reverse complement strand
TTGTCAATAAAAATGGACAACACTAAAATTCGTAATGACAAAATTTAATTTAAACGATATTTTTTTACATTTTCTTTAAGGGAAACATTAAATTCTATCTCCCTGTCCTTATGCAAAAATGCATTAAAAAGATGAAGTCATTTTGTACCCCGTGTACTGCCTTGATTCTTAAGATGATTCATTCCCCCAAAAATATTTAGACAACCTCTTTTTTAAACTCACTTAATTATGGCCTGCGCTAAAGAGGAGTTTTGAAAAAA
Organism: Conus canariensis; assembly: GCA_033310375.1. Lineage (NCBI taxonomy): Eukaryota > Metazoa > Mollusca > Gastropoda > Neogastropoda > Conidae > Conus > Conus canariensis. The sequence continues at coordinate 67,641,872 of CM065720.1, read as the reverse complement.
TTTCCTTGTACCTACACAAACCTTTAAAATTCCGTACCAGTTGTTCTTGGTATTGCTGTTTTTTTTTGGTTAAATATTTTTTTTCCCCAATCATTTTTGTCAATGTGTAATCCACCCCACCCAAAAGGGGCCAAACCTATAATGATAAATCATCCGACCGTACCAAAAACCCCCCCTCTCTCTCTCTCTCCCCTCCTCCTCTCTCTCTCTCTCTCTCTCCCTCTCTCTCTAAATCCACGTTCATTTCCCGTACAGCTCACGAAGCGGGACATAGTGACATAACGTTGACAAATAAGCGTAAGACATTTTACTACTGGCTCTTACTTAACATCAAAGAAGCAAACACACGTATTGAAGGCACGGAATTTCTGTTTAGTTCGTGGTTGTTGTTGTTTTGTCTGGATTTCTTAGAACTTTGTGCTGCTGTATAGGAGTCATCTGTTTTCATGATTGTGTCCTTGCTGAGGGGGTCATGAATAAAACTTTACTGAATTAAAATCATCTATTCTGTCCAGTTTTTCTCCGTCCGCTTCTACGTGCTTTTTCTCTGCATGCGCCTCTCTCTATAGATATGTAGAAGAGAGAGACTGACGCTGACATTTTTTTTTTTGTCCATTCAGCACTTGAGCCCTACAGACAAGAGGGAAAACAATGGTATTCACTGATACCAAAAGCTGACATTTCATTTGAGCACACACTCACGTCTCCACCGTTCGTTCTCTCCCACCCTGTCCCCTTCACTCTTCCTCTCCCTTCCCTTTCGCCTCTCCCCTTTGCCCCCCCCCCCCTCCCTCCTATTTCACACACACACACACACACACACACACACACACACACACACACACACACACACACACACACACACACATGGGATCATCACCGAAATCAATCGGTGCGATGATCTTTTTCTCGCCCGCATGGCTTCAGCTCTATGTTCAGCCAGATCCTTTACAACACGTTCACTTGGATTAGATAACAACATAGCACCACTTGAGCTGTTTGTGTAACATGAAAAAGAATTCACCACACTGCAGCCTTTACGTTTGTCAACACACGCAGTACAGATAAAACAAAAATGTGTCTTTCGATTTCACATTCGGTTCTGTAAGATGGGCAGACCATATCATCTGTATTTTAGTGATGTAAAAACCAGCGCTTACACAATTTTTTCAGACCACTATCCGTCAATCTGAATCAGATGAAACTATCTCTGTACTATTTATTGGTAATTAACGTCAGGCACTTTTCTACCCGGAAGAAGCTTTTAAAAGAACAGACACATATAGACAGGTAGGTGAATGGATTGATAGATAGATAGACAGATAGATAGATAGCTGGCTCCCCACTTTGCCTTAAACATGTGGCTACTAAGAATAAAAGGAAAAGATGCTCCCAGGATTCACCGAAAGGGGGAGAGAATGATGAATCCATCGGTGCTCAACCAATCATGACTGCAAATCCCAAACGGACTATGAACATGGACCAAATGGAATATCCATGTGTCTGTGGAAAGCGTTTCGCTACCACCCGTGGCATGAAGATCCACAGAACAAAGATGGGATGTGTGAAGACTCATCTGAATGAGCAGCAGCGCACTGCATCAGCAGATAAGACGTCGGAAGACCAAGGCCAGGATTTAAACCACAGTGCCAAGGACATCCACGCTGTTGGTTCGGATGAGGAATTTGCACAGGCCCTCGATGCCAGGCGCCTGAAGCTCAACCTGCCACGAGCAAACGAAACTGAAGATTGGGAGAAACTGGATGCAAAAATCGTCCAAAGACTCGATGCACTGATAGGGAAAAGCACCCTGGAACACAAACTAGCCACATATGGGGACATTGTGTATGCCACATGTAGAGACGCCTATGGAGCAAAACTACCCAAAGAGAAAACACCTCCAAAGAAATCCAGACGCCAAGAAAAGATGGACAAGATCAGGGTCCAAAAGAAAAACCTCAAGATGCAAATGAAGACCGCACTGCCAGCTGAAAAACAAGGCTTGGAAAAACTGTGGAAAGACCTGAAAGAAAAACACAGCGCCCTCAGCAAAGCGGAATCTGCGAGGAAGAGGAAGAGCAAAAAGAAGAAGACACAAGAGCGCTTCTTCAGAGACCCCTTCCAGTTTACCAGAACACTGTTTGAGCAGCCAAAATCTGGGACCCTAAGTGTGGACAAAGGAGTTCTTGAGCAGCATCTGAGGAAAACATACTCTGACCCACAGAGCAAAGCACCACTCGACATTCAAGGTCTGGTGTGGCCAACCAACCCTGAGGAACAGTTCAATGGCAAGCCTCCAACGTTGGCGGAAATCAAGAAGGTGGTCGACAAAGCCAGAGCCAAATCATCACCAGGGCCAAACGGAATACCTTACCAGCTTTACAAGAAATGTCCCAAGGTGCTGGAGTGGCTCCACAGGCTGCTGCGATCGGCTTGGAGAAACCAGAAGATCAGCGGCCAGTGGATGACGGCAGATGGTGTGTACATCCCCAAAGAGCAAAACTCAAGTGACATCAGCCAGTTCAGGCCAATATCACTACTGAACGTCGAAGGGAAAATCTTCTTCTCTGTCATGGCAGCAAGGCTGACCAAGTACCTGATGGAAAACAAGTACTTGGATGTGTCAGTCCAGAAAGGTGGCATCTCCAGGCGTGGCTGGCTGAGTAGAACACGCCACAATGATCTGGGACGCAATCCAAAAAGCAAAAACAGAAAAGAGAGACCTGGACGTAGTGTGGCTTGATCTGGCAAACGCATATGGATCTGTGCCCCATGAGATGATACAGTTGGCTCTTGAGATGTACCATGTGCCAAAGAACATCCGCGACATGCTCAAGAAGTACTTCAATGGCTTCTCAATGCGGTTCTCTACCAAGGAGTACACAACAGACTGGATCAACTTGGAAGTGGGTATTGCAATGGGCTGTGCAATTTCCCCAATACTGTTCGTGCTGGAAATGGAACTCATCTTGAAAGCAGAAACAAACAACGCGAGACAAACAGACCTTGGCGATGGATACAAGATGCCTCCTCTCAAGGCCTTCATGGATGACACTACAGTGATTTCATCCAGAGAAGACGAGACACGTCATGTGCTGGAGAGGCTGGACGACATAGTTGCCTCATCCAGAATGAAGTTCAAGCCAAAGAAATCACGGAGTCTCTCACTGAGGAAAGGAAAAGTGGCCGGATCTGTGGTCTTCAGTGTTGCCAACCAGGCCATTCCAACAGTCACAGAAGAACCAGTCAAGAGCCTTGGAAGATGGTATGATGATACGCTGAAAGACACACAAAGAGCAAAAGAAACCAAGCAGAGGGCGGAGGAAGGCTTGGAGACCATTGACCAGTGTGGGCTCCCTGGCAAATACAAGGTCTGGTGTCTGCAGTTCATGCTGATACCAAAGCTCCTATGGCCTCTGATGATATACGACATCTGCACCAGCACAGTGGAGGCAATGGAAGCCAAAATCAACAAGTTCACAAGGAAATGGCTTGGTGTCCCACCCTGTCTGACTGACATAGCGCTGTACTGTCGCCAAGCAAAGCTGAAACTACCACTGAAATCCATCCTGGAGGAATACAAAGCAGGGAAGATCAGACTTCAAAGCATGCTGGAGGACTCAGGAGACAAGGTGGTAGAAGCAATCAAGCCCCAGCTGAAGACAGGCAGAAAATGGAAAGTTCAAGAGGCGATGGATTCTGCAAAAGAAAGTCTCAAGATCAGAGAAATAACAGGACACACACAGACCAACAGACAAGGACTGGGGGTGACCAAAACTGAATGGTGGTCAAAGGCCAAAGGAAAAGCCAAAAGAGACATGATGATTCAGGAGATGAAAAAGAAGAAGACCAAAAAAGACTCCAAAAAGCAGTCCAGCAGAGCCAGCAAGGGCAATGGACAACGTGGGAGAATGCACTCCAAAGAAGTCTCACTTGGAATGACATTTGGCACATGGCCCCTCTCAGGATCAGCTTCATTCTCAGATCTGCATATGACCTTCTGCCCTCAAATGCAAACCTGGTGAAGTGGGGGAAAACAGACGATCCTGCATGCCCCCTCTGCCATGAAAAACAAACAGTGGAGCATGTCCTAAGCTCATGTAAAGTAGCCCTGGCTCAAGGAAGGTACACATGGAGGCACAACCAAGTGCTCAAAGAGATTGTACAAGTAGTCTGGGCTAGTACCAACACCACAAAAGGGAAAATCAGGACTCCAAAAGCACCCGCAACATTCTTCACGGCAGGAGGCAGCAAATCATGGCCAAGAACAACAGTGCCACTCGAAACATGCAGGCAGAGTCTGCTGGACGGGGCAGATGACTGGGAGTGCACTGCAGACCTCCCAGAATGGAAGAGTCACCCAGAGATCATCAGCAAGAGTGGCATGAGACCAGACATAGTAGTCCACTCTAAGTCAACCAAGCAGCTGATCATGATCGAGCTCACGGTGCCATATGAGAACAGAATGGAGGCAGCTCAAATCTACAAGACTGAAAAGTATGCTGATCTGGCAAACAGCCTGAGGAGAGAAGGCTATCAGGTCAAAGTCCTCACTGCAGAAATTGGAGCTAGGGGGTTTGTAGGAACGTCTGCATACAGCCTCATGAAACAGCTCTCAGTTGCAGGGAAGGAAAAAACCAGAGCCCTGAAAGCAATGGCAGAAGCGGCAGAGAGGTGTTCAAGCTGGATCTGGTCAAGGAGGAACAAAAGTGAACTTCATAAGGCTTAATTTCCCTACAAATATCAGGTGTCCCTGTGGCTCAGTGGTTAAAGCGCGAGTCATTAAGTGGAAAATGAGCATGTCCAGAGGGTCATGGGTTCGAATCCCAGCCATGGCTCGTCCCAAGATGGGAAAAAAAGGGGCAGCAGAGGGACATCCGGAGTCATGAACCGGGTGTGGCCCAACCCCCCTAGAGTGTCAGGAGATAAGGGCCGAAACACTTGCTTGAAGGGGGCTTCTCTTCTGAGGACTCTCTGCTGCTACGCTCTCCACGAGTTTCTTTCTACTAGATAGACAGATAGATATATACATAGATGCAAAGACAGGCAGACAGACAGACAGATAGATATATAAATAGATAGAAAGACATAGATAGATAGATAGATAGATAAATAGATAGATAGGCAGGCGGGTAGGTAGGTACGTGGGTGGGTAGGTAGGTAGATGGTAGGTAGGAAGGCAGTTAGAAAAACAGCTAGCTAGAGAGAGAGAGAGAGAGAGAGAGAGAGAGAGAGAGAGAGAGAGAGAGAGGATCCTGTACTAGGATCTTTGATGGCTCTCATACATAAAGGCTGTGTGTGTGTGTGTGTGTGTGTGTGTGTGTGTGTGTGTGTGTGTGTGTGTGTGTGTGTGCCCTCACGGCAGGAATCTTTGATGGCTCTCATACATGAAGGCTGTCAGTGTTGTGAAGTACGAAAGGACCTGAATGGCACGTGGCCTCCAGCGGGGATTGTCCAGCTGTGGTGACGGCCATCCACTGATGAATTCATCAGCTGCCTTCTTCTCTGTGTCCGGCATCGCAATGTGCTGCTTTGCCTTTTATGCTTCTTAGTCATCGTGGTCAGGCTGTGACTGCTAAGTTGTGGATCACAGACGAGGAAGAGGAATTTAATGACGCCTTTGATGAGAATGGTGGTGATGGTGGTGGCCGCGGTGTGATGATTGGATGATGATGATGATGATGATGATGATGAGTGATGATGATGAACGATGATGACGATGATGATGATGACGATGAATGATGATGATGATGATGATGACGACGATGAAAGATGACGATGATGACGATGATGATGATGATGATGATGGTAGTGGTGGTGGTGATGGTGGTGGTGGAGCTAGTGTTAATTATG
>CM065720.1:67623519-67626019 GCA_033310375.1 Conus canariensis | reverse complement strand
ACATATGTCATTCTGATCCTGATTCAGCTTGACTAGATGAATCTCTGTGTTTTCCATGATGCTATATGCTTGTGTACATAAGAACAATGTTTTTCTTCAAGTTGTCATGTTTCCGCGTATTATCATCCTTTTTTTTCTCTCTCTTCTCCTTACCTCCCTCCCTCCCCCCCCTTGCCCCTCCCTCCTCCCCACCCCCACCCCTCTCTCTCTCTCTCCCTTCTTTGTTTGAAATGTAGCCTACTTTCTTTACGATATTGTTTCCTTGTAGTACCAAATTTCATGCATGCATTTTGAATATTCCATGTCAATGTCAAAACTGCCATGTCGGTTTTGTCGTTCATTGATACTTCCTTTCTCTGTTGGTCGGATGAAAAAAAAAAAAAAAATCTTAGCGCTTTTTCCGTTTTCTCTTCAATCAACAACAACAAAATATCGTTCGTTCGTTCGTTCTCTCTCTCTCTCTCTCTCTCTCTCTCTCTCCTCTCTCTCTCTCTCTCTCTCTCTCTCTCTCTCTCTCTCTCTCTCTCTCTCAGCGAAGTCTAGACCTTTTTTTCACGGCCGCGCCGGTATCTTTTCCGTGGTGAAAACGGAAGGAACCAACAGATTTTTACTCAACTTATTGCCGACAACATCACAGTCATTAGTAACATTAACCTGCATCAAAGAGAGGAATAGAGACCCCAGTCGTCATGTTCATAGGTTAATGATGCCACGAGGGACGGAACGAAGTTCTCTGTGTATTCTGTTGCGAGTCCCACGTGTACCACATGGGCTTCTGTCCAACTAGCTGTGGTTTCTGATGCGTCGTACTATACTCTCTCTGTCCTCTGTCTGTCTATGTCTGTGTCTGTTTGTCTGTCTGACTGTCTGTTTGTCTGTCGTGCTCTTTCTTTCTTGCTTTCTTGCTCTCTCTCTCTCTCTCTCTCTCTCTCTCTCTCTCTCTCTCTCTCTCTCTCTCTCCTCACCGTATTCTACTGTCTCTTTCATGATTGCTCTGATATCTCTTTAGTGGTAAAAACGGAAGGAAAGTTTGAGGACTACATCACAGGCATTAGTAACCTAAGCCTGCATCAAGGAGAGAAAAGGATGGCCCAGTTCTTGGGGTAATAGTCAAGTGATGCCGACAGAGACTGAAGACAGTTCTCTGCTCATCGTGGTCGAGTCCCACGTGCACCATACAGGCTTCTTTCTGTTCAAGTGGCTTGGATTTCTAATGTGGTGTATTGTGTATGTGGTAGAATCTGCTCTCTCTCTCTCTCTCTCTCTCTCTTCTCTCTCTCTCTCTCTCTCTCTCTCTCTCTCTCTCCCATTGTACCTCAAACTTTCACAGCAGACAATTCCAATAACCAATTCCTCTCAGTTTTCGATACAGGGGTACCCTCTCAAGACAAGCGAGATAGAACACGTTGTTTAGAGGCGCTTCTGACGTTCTGCAAACTGAAAACAAATAGAATTCAGCCATTTAGTACTTCTCCACCAGGGGAACATGAAGCTGGACAGCTAACAACTCAAAAAAAAAAAAAAAAAAAAAAAAAGCGCCAGAACCAGGCAATATAAATTCGAGCATACTGAAACTATCTCTATTGTATATTGCAGAAAGCCTAACCCGTGTAAATAATTTGGGCGTACAGAAACATGCTTTTCCAATGGCAGTGAAGAAAACAAATGAATCCATGGATACTAGCAACTATAGCCCATACCCTTCTGTCAGTATGATCTAAACCTATAGATTAACATGTACACAAAATATTTCTTAGATTATTTGGGGAAATATAACATTATCCACCCTTACAGTCCAGTTTTCGACCCAAACAATCCTCTCATACTGCTTTAACACGTTTGCTGGGCACATGGCTGTCAGTTGAGAACAAATTTCAGTTAACTGGTGTAATATTCCTTGACCTCAAAAAAGCTTTTGCTCTGACTGATCATGATATTTGGTTCGAAAAGATTAATGTGTAAACCAAAAGTCTGCTAACAACATTTTTCAACAAGTGTTACCTTGCAGAGGGATACCAACAAGTCTTACTCAATGGATGCTAATATGCTGAAGAAGTTGTCAAGAAAGGAGTTCCACGTGGTTCTGTTTTAGTCCTCCTCCTCTTTTGTCTGTTTATTGATGACCTGACGTTACACATTTCAAAAAGCAACGTATCATGCCATTTGTTGCTGATGATGGTGCTATACATACTCCCGACAAGTACATTTATGATGTTCATGATCGTTTACAAATATCATCAAAGTAGAAAGCTGGCGTGAGGGTAATGCAATATTCTTGAATACCACAAATCGGAGTGTCTAGTTATATCCACCCGACAAAAACATCAGACAGGTTTTTTTTCCACTGACGTTACCTATCAAAGGCCGTCAAATCAATTAAAGTCAGGCAACATAGATAATTAGTACTAGCTGCTGACGACCATTCTCAATGGGACGGATTATGCAAAATTATCTTGAAAAAAAAAACTATTCGTTTTAAAAAATCAAAACTTTTAACTGA
>CM065720.1:67601019-67611019 GCA_033310375.1 Conus canariensis | reverse complement strand
CCCCCTCCCCCCTCCCTCCGGACTCCCCCCCCCCCCCCCCCCCCCCCCCCACGCACACACACACACTTTCCTCACTTGTCCTGGCCTTGCTATCATTGCCAGCCCTTTTACCTTCGGTCGCGGTGGAAACACATTGTTTCCGTCGGTCTTTTGTTGTCACGGTAACCGGGTAAACTTGCTTCGTTGTCTCTCCCACCCTCACCCCCACCTTCTTCACCATCTCCCAGCCACTTCTCTTGTAACCTTCTCTGCCTATTGGGTTACCGCATTGATGACTTGGTTCGCCTTTTTCGTTATTGGATTACCTCAGGTTTTGTTGGTTTGTTTTGTTTGTTTGTTTGTTTGTTTGTTTGTTTGCTTCGTCCCCTTTTATCATCAATTAATTAGAGAGAAAACTGTTCAGTTCGTTTGTTTGTTTGTTTGTTTGTTTGTTTTGTGCTTTCAATGGCATAATGAGCAATAAACACCGATCATTTTCTTGCACTCTTTTTTAGGGTGTGGACAATGATAACAACCACAATAATAATAAAAGCAATGATGAAGATGATAATGATAATAATACCAATAGTAATAATAATAATAATAATAAGTAACAATACATTTGCCTGAGACGAATCCTCCACATACGGTGGCCTGACAAGATCAGCAATGAAGAACTATGGCAGCCGACGAGACACAAGCCGGCGGGAGCTGATATCCAACAACGCCGCTGGAGGTGGATAGGCCACACTCTGCGTAAGCCAGCCACCAACACCACGAGACAAGCCCTCAGGTGGAACCCGCAGAGAAAAAAGGAAGAGAGGCCGGCCGAGGAATACATGGCGACGTGACCTGGACGCAGATGCCAAGAAGATGGGCCACACATAGGGGCAGCTGGAGAGACTGGCCCAGGACACAGACAGCTGGAGGGACTTTGTCGGCGGCCTATGTCCAAGTGGGACCGATGGGCAAAATTGAAATGGATTGAATAATGATACTGATAATTATAATAATGATAATAAATAGGACAGTAGTAGTAGTAGTAGTATCATTATCATTGTTATTGTTGTTGCAGTAAAAAAAAAAAAAAAAGTTACACGGTAGAAAGAAACTCGTGGAGAGCGTGGCAGCAGAGAGTCCTCAGAAGAGAAGCCCCCTTCAAGCAAGTGTTTCGGCCCTTATCTCCTGACACTCTTGGAGGGTTGGGCCACACCCGGTTCATGACTCCGGATGTCCCTCTGCTGCCCCTTTTTTTTCCCATCTTGGGACGAGCCATGGCTGGGATTCGAACCCATGACCTTCTGGACATGCTCATTTTCCACTTAATGACTCGCGCTTTAACCACTGAGCCACAGGGACACCTGATATTTGTAGGGAAATTAAGCCTTATGAAGTTCACTTTTGTTCCTCCTTGACCAGATCCAGCTTGAACACCTCTCTGCCGCTTCTGCCATTGCTTTCAGGGCTCTGGTTTTTTCCCTCCCTGCAACTGAGAGCTGTTTCATGAGGCTGTATGCAGACGTTCCTACAAACCCCCTAGCTCCAATTTCTGCAGTGAGGACTTTGACCTGATAGCCTTCTCTCCTCAGGCTGTTTGCCAGATCAGCATACTTTTCAGTCTTGTAGATTTGAGCTGCCTCCATTCTGTTCTCATATGGCACCGTGAGCTCGATCATGATCAGCTGCTTGGTTGACTTAGAGTGGACTACTATGTCTGGTCTCATGCCACTCTTGCTGATGATCTCTGGGTGACTCTTCCATTCTGGGAGGTCTGCAGTGCACTCCCAGTCATCTGCCCCGTCCAGCAGATTCTGCCTGCATGTTTCGAGTGGCACTGTTGTTCTTGGCCATGATTTGCTGCCTCCTGCCGTGAAGAATGTTGCGGGTGCTTTTGGAGTCCTGATTTTCCCTTTTGTGGTGTTGGTACTAGCCCAGACTACTTGTACAATCTCTTTGAGCACTTGGTTGTGCCTCCATGTGTACCTTCCTTGAGCCAGGGCTACTTTACATGAGCTTAGGACATGCTCCACTGTTTGTTTTTCATGGCAGAGGGGGCATGCAGGATCGTCTGTTTTCCCCCACTTCACCAAGTTTGCATTTGAGGGCAGAAGGTCATATACAGATCTGAGAATGAAGCTGATCCTGAGAGGGGCCATGTGCCAAATGTCATTCCAAGTGAGACTTCTTTGGAGTGCATTCTCCCACGTTGTCCATTGCCCTTGCTGGCTCTGCTGGACTGCTTTTTGGAGTCTTTTTTGGTCTTCTTCTTTTCTCATCTCCTGAATCATCATGTCTCTTTTGGCTTTTCCTTTGGCCTTTGACCACCATTCAGTTTTGGTCACCCCCAGTCCTTGTCTGTTGGTCTGTGTGTGTCCTGTTATTTCTCTGATCTTGAGACTTTCTTTTGCAGAATCCATCGCCTCTTGAACTTTCCATTTTCTGCCTGTCTTCAGCTGGGGCTTGATTGCTTCTACCACCTTGTCTCCCGAGTCCTCCAGCATGCTTTGAAGTCTGATCTTCCCTGCTTTGTATTCCTCCAGGATGGATTTCAGTGGTAGTTTCAGCTTTGCTTGGCGACAGTACAGCGCTATGTCAGTCAGACAGGGTGGAACACCAAGCCATTTCCTTGTGACCTTGTTGATTTTGGCTTCCATTGCCTCCACTATGCTGGTGCAGATGTCGTATATCACCAGAGGCCATAGGAGCTTTGGTATCAGCATGAACTGCAGACACCAGACCTTGTATTTGCCAGGGAGCCCACACTGGTCAATGGTCTCCAAGCCTTCCTCCGCCTCTGCTTGGTTTCTTTTGCTCTTTGTGTGTCTTTCAGCGTATCATCATACCATCTTCCAAGGCTCTTGACTGGTTCTTCTGTGACTGTTGGAATGGCCTGGTTGGCAACACTGAAGACCACAGATCCGGCCACTTTTCCTTTCCTCAGTGAGAGACTCCGTGATTTCTTTGGCTTGAACTTCATTCTGGATGAGGCAACTATGTCGTCCAGCCTCTCCAGCACATGACGTGTCTCGTCTTCTCTGGATGAAATCACTGTAGTGTCATCCATGAAGGCCTTGAGAGGAGGCATCTTGTATCCATCGCCAAGGTCTGTTTGTCTCGCGTTGTTTGTTGCTGCTTTCAAGATGAGTTCCATTGCCAGCACGAACAGTATTGGGGAAATTGCACAGCCCATTGCAATACCCACTTCCAAGTTGATCCAGTCTGTTGTGTACTCCTTGGTAGAGAACCGCATTGAGAAGCCATTGAAGTACTTCTTGAGCATGTCGCGGATGTTCTTTGGCACATGGTACATCTCAAGAGCCAACTGTATCATCTCATGGGGCACAGATCCATATGCGTTTGCCAGATCAAGCCACACTACGTCCAGGTCTCTCTTTTTTGTTTTTGCTTTTTGGATTGCGTCCCAGATCATTGTGGCGTGTTCTACACAGCCAGCCACGCCTGGGATGCCACCTTTCTGGACTGACACATCCAAGTACTTGTTTTCCATCAGGTACTTGGTCAACCTTGCTGCCATGACAGAGAAGAAGATTTTCCCTTCGACGTTCAGTAGTGATATTGGCCTGAACTGGCTGATGTCACTTGAGTTTTGCTCTTTGGGGATGTACACACAATCTGCCGTCATCCACTGGCCGCTGATCTTCTGGTTTCTCCAAGCCGATCGCAGCAGCCTGTGGAGCCACTCCAGCACCTTGGGACATTTCTTGTAAAGCTGGTAAGGTATTCCGTTTGGCCCTGGTGATGATTTGGCTCTGGCTTTGTCGACCACCTTCTTGATTTCCGCCAACGTTGGAGGCTTGCCATTGAACTGTTCCTCAGGGTTGGTTGGCCACACCAGACCTTGAATGTCGAGTGGTGCTTTGCTCTGTGGGTCAGAGTATGTTTTCCTCAGATGCTGCTCAAGAACTCCTTTGTCCACACTTAGGGTCCCAGATTTTGGCTGCTCAAACAGTGTTCTGGCAAACTGGAAGGGGTCTCTGAAGAAGCGCTCTTGTGTCTTCTTCTTTTTGCTCTTCCTCTTCCTCGCAGATTCCGCTTTGCTGAGGGCGCTGTGTTTTTCTTTCAGGTCTTTCCACAGTTTTTCCAAGCCTTGTTTTTCAGCTGGCAGTGCGGTCTTCATTTGCATCTTGAGGTTTTTCTTTTGGACCCTGATCTTGTCCATCTTTTCTTGGCGTCTGGATTTCTTTGGAGGAGTTTTCTCTTTGGGTAGTTTTGCTCCATAGGCGTCTCTACATGTGGCATACACAATGTCCCCATATGTGGCTAGTTTGTGTTCCAGGGTGCTTTTCCCTATCAGTGCATCGAGTCTTTGGACGATTTTTGCATCCAGTTTCTCCCAATCTTCAGTTTCGTTTGCTCGTGGCAGGTTGAGTTTCAGGCGCCTGGCATCGAGGGCCTGTGCAAATTCCTCATCCGAACCAACAGCGTGGATGTCCTTGGCACTGTGGTTTAAATCCTGGCCTTGGTCTTCCGACGTCTTATCTGCTGATGCAGTGCGCTGCTGCTCATTCAGATGAGTCTTCACACATCCCATCTTTGTTCTGTGGATCTTCATGCCACGGGTGGTAGCGAAACGCTTTCCACAGACACATGGATATTCCATTTGGTCCATGTTCATAGTCCGTTTGGGATTTGCAGTCATGATTGGTTGAGCACCGATGGATTCATCATTCTCTCCCCCTTTCGGTGAATCCTGGGAGCATCTTTTCCTTTTATTCTTAGTAGCCACATGTTTAAGGCAAAGTGGGGAGCCAGCCCACAGAGCCCTTGGTTCTGGTCTTTCCCAGTGTCCTCCGGTCTTTCCCGGACGTCCTCCGGCCTATTCCCGGAAGTCAGTGGTTTACCCATGCATCAGTAGAAAGAAACTCGTGGAGAGCGTGGCAGCAGAGAGTCCTCAGAAGAGAAGCCCCCTTCAAGCAAGTGTTTCGGCCCTTATCTCCTGACACTCTTGGGGGGTTGGGCCACACCCGGTTCATGACTCCGGATGTCCCTCTGCTGCCCCTTTTTTTTCCCATCTTGGGACGAGCCATGGCTGGGATTCGAACCCATGACCTTCTGGACATGCTCATTTTCCACTTAATGACTCGCGCTTTAACCACTGAGCCACAGGGACACCTGATATTTGTAGGGAAATTAAGCCTTATGAAGTTCACTTTTGTTCCTCCTTGACCAGATCCAGCTTGAACACCTCTCTGCCGCTTCTGCCATTGCTTTCAGGGCTCTGGTTTTTTCCCTCCCTGCAACTGAGAGCTGTTTCATGAGGCTGTATGCAGACGTTCCTACAAACCCCCTAGCTCCAATTTCTGCAGTGAGGACTTTGACCTGATAGCCTTCTCTCCTCAGGCTGTTTGCCAGATCAGCATACTTTTCAGTCTTGTAGATTTGAGCTGCCTCCATTCTGTTCTCATATGGCACCGTGAGCTCGATCATGATCAGCTGCTTGGTTGACTTAGAGTGGACTACTATGTCTGGTCTCATGCCACTCTTGCTGATGATCTCTGGGTGACTCTTCCATTCTGGGAGGTCTGCAGTGCACTCCCAGTCATCTGCCCCGTCCAGCAGATTCTGCCTGCATGTTTCGAGTGGCACTGTTGTTCTTGGCCATGATTTGCTGCCTCCTGCCGTGAAGAATGTTGCGGGTGCTTTTGGAGTCCTGATTTTCCCTTTTGTGGTGTTGGTACTAGCCCAGACTACTTGTACAATCTCTTTGAGCACTTGGTTGTGCCTCCATGTGTACCTTCCTTGAGCCAGGGCTACTTTACATGAGCTTAGGACATGCTCCACTGTTTGTTTTTCATGGCAGAGGGGGCATGCAGGATCGTCTGTTTTCCCCCACTTCACCAAGTTTGCATTTGAGGGCAGAAGGTCATATACAGATCTGAGAATGAAGCTGATCCTGAGAGGGGCCATGTGCCAAATGTCATTCCAAGTGAGACTTCTTTGGAGTGCATTCTCCCACGTTGTCCATTGCCCTTGCTGGCTCTGCTGGACTGCTTTTTGGAGTCTTTTTTGGTCTTCTTCTTTTCTCATCTCCTGAATCATCATGTCTCTTTTGGCTTTTCCTTTGGCCTTTGACCACCATTCAGTTTTGGTCACCCCCAGTCCTTGTCTGTTGGTCTGTGTGTGTCCTGTTATTTCTCTGATCTTGAGACTTTCTTTTGCAGAATCCATCGCCTCTTGAACTTTCCATTTTCTGCCTGTCTTCAGCTGGGGCTTGATTGCTTCTACCACCTTGTTCCTGAGTCCTCCAGCATGCTTTGAAGTCTGATCTTCCCTGCTTTGTATTCCTCCAGGATGGATTTCAGTGGTAGTTTCAGCTTTGCTTGGCGACAGTACAGCGCTATGTCAGTCAGACAGGGTGGAACACCAAGCCATTTCCTTGTGAACTTGTTGATTTTGGCTTCCATTGCCTCCACTATGCTGGTGCAGATGTCGTATATCATCAGAGGCCATAGGAGCTTTGGTATCAGCATGAACTGCAGACACCAGACCTTGTATTTGCCAGGGAGCCCACACTGGTCAATGGATTACACGAATTACAGTGACAAAAAAAAATCCAAAAGGAATATTTATGTAGGTTTAAAAAGACAGAACGTGGTAAACGTGTACTTTACATAATCGTGATTAATCCTTGGAAACTTGGAAACTAATGAGGCTTCTAAACATTTTCTGCGGTAATAAAACTGGCCTAAAATCTCGACATTCTCGCCTTTACATATAGCTGATGAAAGTCTGTTTAGCGGGAAAATAAAAAGAATTCCTAGATTTCCGACTTCAAATTCAAACTTATTTTGAAAATATATGGTGTAGGTTTTCTGTCAAGTTCTTTCCAGTCCTACAGAGTAAATCAATACCATCCTGTTCACAACAAACAGGTATTTTTCCCACTAGGATTGGACGTCAACAAAATTCCAGAAATCCTTGTCTTGAACCAATAACATTCAAAAAGCGTGGGATTTTAAAACAAATTTAGTATATTTGTCATAGAAAAAGATGGAAAACGAAAGAGCTGAATCACCCAGCAAATGAATAAAGAAAGGCGCATCGTTATTAAGGGGCATGGCAGACACTGCACGCGGCTTATGTTAAGAAAAATCAGAAAACAGTAACGTACATTTCTCGGATGATGCTGTACGTAACCTACTTTTGCTACTTATCATGGGTTTGTGTTCCTTTAGAAATCCACATTTGCAGCTTAAAGCCTGTAACTGTCTTAAACGTCATTATGTGTTTGAAATAAGAAAGAAATTACAACAATTACAACAATCAAAAATCATTTTAATGCGCTCAAGGGATAGGTGCCAAAGTACACTCCATGCGGTAGAACTGGTTACTACTGTTCAAAACTTTTTTTTTCTGCAAGGCCTAACATGAAATAATCTAAAATTAGTGTTTTAGTGCCAGTCCCCAAAGATCACGTGAACACGACCGAAATGACTCAGCAGCCGTGCGGGATATCTTCTGGTATGTGGCCTCGTGGCCACCCGATATTGATAGCTCTATGGAGACAGCTCTGTTCTCACTTGCACAGCAATACGAAGGGCCTGGGTGTGGGTGTGTGAAAGGAGTCTGGGCGAGTGGTGAAGGAGTAACATGACAAACAAGGCATGTAAAAAAAAAAAAAAACGAGTAATGGTAGCAACAAAACAATTACTTATGATATTCATAAACATGAAAAAGAAAAAAAAAAACATAACCACAATAACCTTAAAAGGGTGAACAACGGCTCAAAGATAAGAACAAAGTACATGTAAACCGAAATTCTACACGCATAAAAGATATTGATTTGTTTGTTTAACGGCTTATCTCACAGGATTACTTTATGTAAGAGGTGGAGTGTGGATGGGGACAATTATTTTTCTCCTTGCGAAACAGCTCTCTCTCCCTCCTCCCTCCCTCCCTCCCTCCCTCACCCCTCTCTCTCTCTCTCTCTCTCTCTCTCTCTCTCTCTCTCTCTCTCTCTCTCTGCCCACCCAACAGTCTGTCTCTATCCATTCCTTCTTCCTTTCATCCGCTCATGTTTGACTCTTTCTCTCTTTCGTTTTCTTTTCTTCCATTATCTTCTACCCCACACTCCCCATTGATTGCTGTCCCCATCCATCCATGGACGGTGAAGAGAGAGAGAGTGGAAAACAAAGAGCTATAATACTGTTTGGATATGCAGTGTAACAGTCCCGACAGCCGTGTCCTTATCGTTAAGGAGCACCGCCCCGTACCTCAAGAGCCCGGGCGGAAAGGCGTTAATGTACCCTACACCCACTGAAGAGAATAGTTGTATAAACAACACCCAGACCCTTTGACCTTTCACTCTCCCCAGACACGCACACAGACACACAGACACACAGACACACACACACACACACACACACACACACACACACACACACCGATGGGAAAATCCTGGGCGGAATGTGGAGGAACCTAGCTGCCCTCTTCATCCCTTGGACCAACACACACATAGCTGGACAAAAACCCCGCACAAAATGCCGTCGCCGTAAAAACCAGTTGGGACGTTAACCGTTATCCAAAAAGGCGTCATTTCTTTACAGCCATAATGTCCCTCTCCGTGCGTGACACGTCAAAAAGACAGGCTCACCCCGCCGCAGATGGTGGACATACAACAAAGGCTACGTGACGCCAACGCTTTCAGCGTGACACAGACGAAGGATTAAGGGCAAAGAGCTGACAACGTCTCGCCCCTAAGGGCATATGCTCTGAAAGCGAAAGTACTGGGGTGGACAGAGTCGTGCTGACTGTGTAGGCTTAGCATTAGGTAACTAGCTCCCTCATGCCGTGATTTCAAAAGAGGGACGATCGGTGAAATGAGTCTAGACAGGGGTGGGAGATGAGATCTATGCCTAAAGGGGGAGGAATGCTTCATCGTATTATGTTCCATGGTTAGTTTAAAGAGTGATTTAGGGCGTCTCAGGACTGGATGGAAGGGGGGTAGACAGAGGTTCCAGGGTTTGTGGAACTCGCCTTTACCCTTAGCTGGCATACACGGCATTTCTATCCTACCCCCATTGGAGAAGGACTCTTTGGAAGTGCTCCTCTCTCTCTCTCCTCTCCCATATAACTGATCCAGGCCTGAATCTCTGTGGCTGGGAGTGCTGAGTTCACACTCAGATCCTGTGATCTTGAATCATGCTAATTTCTAAAGTAAAAGACTGCCCTTTTCACTGTCCATCTTTAGAGGTCGATGTGGTGATGCAATTCAGTATAAGAGTGGCCTGACTGAGTTGACACTCAAATCCTGAGAGCTTGCCTAGTATGAAAACTGCCCTTTTCCACTGCCAACCTTAATATGTTCATATGGTGCCGCGTTGCAGTATAAGAGTGGCGTCCTTCCCCATGTCGGTCACGTCACCTGAGGTGTGTGTGGACGTTAACCTTGCATAAAGCTAACCAGTGTGGGATTGGCATTGTGTGTTACTAGATCTCTCGATTCTTAGGAATCAACTTTCCCACTGAATGACTCTTCTTAAGGAAGCATATGATTTTCTTTTCTTTTCTTTTCTTTTTCAAGATGATTAGATCTTATCATATTCAGAATAACTCGCGAAATTTTGTGTTCTTCAAAACACCAAATGCACGTATGCTGCTTCTTAGCCCAGTCCCACTTTCCCCACCATCTTCATATCTCCTCCACTTCGCGGCAATAAGTACACTGAGCTGCAAAACTAAAATGACAGGTTCTTTTCTCTTATTTTCTTTTTTTGGTAGTTGTAGTAGTAGTGTTTTTTTTATTATTACATTATCATCATCATCGTCATTAGAACTATCATTGCTATTCTTATTATATTATTATTATTATTTTTGTTATTATCATTATTGTTATTATTATTGTTATCATTATCATCATTATTGATGTTGTTATTGTTGTTGTCAATGGTGGTGGTGTTGAACTGTAATAATGTATGAAACAGTTGAAAAAATGAAGACTGGGGTGAGGGTTTTAGGTTTGGAGACAACTTACTTTTTAAGGGCCTCAGTTTAATGGGAC
>CM065720.1:67581019-67588519 GCA_033310375.1 Conus canariensis | reverse complement strand
TATAGACAGGCAAGGATTAATCCCATCTACCCAAAAAAGGGAGTGGAGTTTTGTGTGTATGACCGTTTTTTTTGTTTTTGTTTTTGTTTTGTTTTGTTTTTGTTTTTTTGTTTTTGTTTTTTTTTATCCCGCCATTAAGGCAGCCATACTCCAACTTCGAGGAAGGTGCCATGCTATGTGTAACGTGTCATCCATACCAACGGCCAAACTGGCCTTCTCTTCTGAAAGTTGGTGATGGGATTTTACGTGTGTGCAAGGTTGTACGTGCGTTCACACACGGAACCTCGGTTTCTAGTCTCATTCGAAGGACTGTATGGGAAAATGGCGTCAGGACCAGTGTTAACTCTGAGGGATAAATCCCCCTGCACCGAAACGGCCTGGCGGAGATTCGAACCCGCAACCCCAAGATTACGAGTCCGGCGCTCTACCACTGAGCTATTCTGGCCCCCAGTCACACTGAATGATTATCAATGTTCTGTGTCTGTCGTCTGTATGCCTCTTGTCTGTATCTGTACTAGGAGAATGAGTGCCACGATCATCATTTGGTCGAAATAACAAGCTTGTAACTGTTTCACCACTGCACTAAACACAACCGTCCTTATTTACCAATTTCCGTCAATATCTCCACAACTTACTAAAGATCACTGATCACACTAATTAACGCTAGATATTGATTTCGCATTATGGCAGTTTTGGTGTTTCTGGAATTTCAGTCAAGTGCATGTTGCTTAAAGCCCATCAGTCCAGAAGGCGCTATATTAGGGCTGTTGTTTCTGGAATAGAAATAAGTTTATCTCCATTTTGTTGAGTACAATGGCGTGGCATTCCCGTGCAACGTTAACTGTGATGAATCGCCAGTATTAATGTAAACGATTTTCACCATTTAAAACACATCTTTGAAAATACGTTTTGAGCAGTATTTCACACAAAGTTACCCGTTTCACGCTTTCGTCTCAGTGTGTGTGTGTGTGTGTGGTGTGTGTGTGTGTGTGTGTGTGTGTGTGTGTGTGTGTGTGTGTGTGTGCTGCGTATGTATGTCTGCGTGCTGCGTGCATGCATGCGTTCGTCCTTGCATGGTGTGTGTGTGCATGTGTGTGCCAGCGTGCGTGCGTGCATGCGTGCGCGAGCGCGCGCGCGTGTGTGTGTGTGTGTGAGTGAGAGAGAGAGAGAGAGAGAGAGTGTGTGTGTGTGTGTGTGTGTGTGTGTGTGTGTGTGTGTGTGTGTGTGCTGCGTATGTACGTGTGCGTGCTGCGTGCTGCGTGCGTTCGTTCTTGCATGGTGTGTGTGTGTGTGTGTGTGTGTGTGTTGGTGCGTGCGTGCGTGCGTGCGTGCGTGCGTGGTGTGTGTGTGTGTGTGAGTGAGAGAGAGAGAGAGGGAGGGGGCAGATCAAGGAGGTGAGTGAGATTGAAAGTGCCCAACGGGTATGTATTGAACCAAGGATGTCGATGATGGGAGAATGGGGATGTTCCATTCTATCAAAGATGATCATCGGTATTGTTGTCCAAGTAGCTGGCAGTTCCTCCTCCCTCCCATACCTCCTTTCTGTGTGTGTGTGTGTGTGTGTGTGTGTGTGTGTGTGTGTGTGTGTGTGTGTGTGTGTGTGTGTGTGTGCGTATGTGCGCGTGCGTGCGTGCGGTGTGTGTGTGTGTGTGTGTGTGTGTGTGTGTGTGTGTGTGTCCCTCTTTCTCTCTGTCTGATCTTTCTGTCTGTCTGTCTCTGTCTGTCTGTCTGTCTGTCTGTTCTGTCTCTGTCTCTGTCTCTCTCTCTCTCTCTCTCTCTCTCTCTCCTCACACACACACACACACACACACGCACGCACGCAGAGAGAGAGAGAGAGAGAGAGAGAGAGAGAGAGGGCAGACAGACAGACAGACAAACGATCAGAGAGACAGACTGACGGACAGACAGAGAGAAGTACAGACAGACAGATAGACACAAAGACAGAGATAGAAGAAGTAAGGAAAAAATGAATGCTTAAACTAACGGAGGAACGAAATGAATGAACGAATGAATGAATGAATGAACGAATGAATGAATGAATGAATGAATGAGCAGACGTTTGAGTAACTAAATAAAGGAGTAAAAAAAAAAAAAAGACAAAAAACAAAATGAAATTAAGCAACAAAAAAACAAAAACGAAAAGAAAAATTAGCTCAGTATCTATTTTCTGTTTCATAGCAAGAACAATCGTTAGCAGATTGGCATATAATGTGGACCATACATTGATGACGCGCGGTTCGCCAGGCTAACACCACTACGCTTTCTTTCACCTGTGTAAAGCGTCAGATCTCTGTTTGGCCACTCCCCCATGTTTGGAGATGTTATCAGGCCACCGCTGAGGCTGTTGGTACCCTCACGGTAATTGCTGCCGGTGAGGAGAACAAAAAATGTTCTCACCTAGAGTTTGGTACACGGCTGATTTTCAGGTACGTATGTATATATGCTGTGCATTGTCGTAGAATTCACACACTATTCACAAAAGTCACTGGTACGTGTGTATGTATTTATATACCCCTCTCTCTCTCTCCTCTCTCTCTCCTCTCTCTCTCTCTCTCTCTCTCTCTCTCTCTCATTTGTTTACTTCTGACGAGTAGCGAGGTTCCATCTCTGTTCGTTGATACGACATGATCAAAATCTTCCTCTCACCAACTGCCGTGGCCCCGTGGTTAGTGTCAAGAGGTTCTGGGCGTTGGATGGGCGCATGTGTTCGAGTCCTATCACAGACGTGTATCAGTGGTATTGATTTGTTCCGATGAGCCCCTACACAGAGTTATTCAATGGGCTGAAATGGGAAGACTACAGAGGAGGAAGAGAAGGTGATGGAAAGCAGAAAAGAGAGAGAGAGAGAGAGAGAGAGAGAGAGAGAGAGAGAGAAGACAGACAGACAGACAGACAGACAGACAGACAAAGACAGAGAGTGAGACAGAGACACAGAGAGAGAGAGAGAGACAGAGACAGAGACAGAGAGAGAACACAACAAGGCATCCGCACTATCAGATAACGTGTAGTGGAGAGAGGGCGAAACAAACGAATCAACAAGCAAAACAAAGAACGAACAAAATCGCGCCATGCAAAACTCGACCCGCAGACCAAGAATAATCACGCTTCGCAAGCGAGAGTGCATTATCAATGACGCTACCAATCTTCAACTTTTGGAGGGAGGCGGGGGTTCTAAAAGGAGTTGGGATACAAGTGAGTCCACTTTAAAAAATGTGATGAGGAGGGGACAAGAAATGAGAGATATAATTAAGCTGAACATGTTCGACCTTCGGGAAAGTAATGGAATTTCAAGAATCTTTGTAGGAAGTGGCTGGGAGATCGGTCTGTTTGGGTTTAGATGTGAAAGTGTACCTGTTCTGGAATCTGCATTGTTTTAGCTTTAAAAAAAAGTCTTTGAAATCTGCCTTTTAGACAGCTCTCCACGCTAGGATGGGGCTACAAACAATAGAAAAAAAAAACTGAAGCGAACAATGCATCGACGTTTGTTTGCGTTTTCCACCGCTGCCTCATCTTTCATACCCATCTTGACAAAGGACTTGAAGAGACACAACATTTAAGACGGAGACACAACATCTAAAACGGATTTTTCATGCTGGTCAATGAGGGTGAGGACGATGAACACGATGCTGTGAAGTTCCATTCTGGGCAGAGGCTACTTAACAGGACTGTTTCTTTGTTTCACGTAGCCTGGTGTCGACCAGGCCCGAAAGACACAGGCACCTGCAGTGTTTGTACGCATGATAGGATGACTGATCATGTTATTCTGCTCCGCTGGTGTATCACTGTTCCCCACTCCCTTCCTACCTCCATCCCGCCCTGACCATCCCCCCTTCTCTTCCCAAACCCTCACTCCTCCAAAATTATTCCCTTCCTGCGATAATGTGCTGTTAATAAAAACAAATAACTAGTAAAAATAAATAAATAAATAAATAAATAACAAATAAAAAAAAGTTCAGGGGCAAAATTAGTGAAGGGTTTTTTTTTTTTTCAGTCACACCGGAAACCTCGATACCAACGGCAAGTTGAAAGGGGGATAACTCTCAATCCATTCAGAGTGATGCCAGACACCTCCTGCCTCTCTGAGCTTTGTCTGATCAGGATCTGGCGTTATGCAAAAGTACGGACCGAAAGGCGGTGAAGAGAGCTAGATAAAAACGCTGGGTGATGATTAACTGATGGGCGTTCAGTTTGAGGGGGAAGGGAGAGGGAAGGTGCATAAGGGAAGGGGGACAAAAAGGGAGGAATGGCGTAGGGAAAGGGGAAAGGAGGCGGTTAAAGAAAGTAAGGGGAGGGGGGGGGGGGGGGGGCGGGGGGGGGGGTTGCAGCTTTGAGAGGTGAGATAGTAAGAGTGCCTTTCTTGTTGTTGGTGGAGAACATTTTGTGCAGGTCTGGCTATCGATGGGGTTTGTTTTGAAACTGTTATCACGGTTCAAAAAATCAGAAAAGGAAACAAGATAAAAGTTTTGAAAAGGGGAGAAAGAAGCAAACGATGGAAAACAGAGAGAGAGAGAGAGAGAGAGAGAGAGAGAGAGAGAGAGAGAGAGAGAGAGAGAGAGAGAGAGAGAGAGAGACGAGATAAAGAAAACAATGGTGAGGAAAACAAGAAAGAGAGAAGGAAGGAAGAGAAAAGAAACACCGACAGAAAAGAAACGAAGTGAATCAAAGAAAGAAGAAGAAGAAAAAAAAAAAGACATAAAGAAGAACAGGACAGAAGTGGAACGTTTTAATGGATGAAGACAAGAGTGTTTCTGAATACATTTCTCCTTACATTTCATGGTTCTCTAACAGCCGAAATACGAGGACGGACAATTTTTCACCTGCCTTTTTGGTTGAAAAGGGAGTTTCTTGGGTCACGGAAGGAAGTGTATAATAGAAGGACGAAGCATCAGAAGAAAGGTTAGCAAACTGCAAGCACTGAACTTCACAGATAAGCTCTGTACACCATGAGATCAGTATCAAGGAGGAGATACACATCATGGGAAAAAAAGGTGAGTATTGTTTATGATCTAAATATTGTGGAAGGGACAGACGTTATGGAACACCTGACCATAAGTGGAAAAGATAATCACCACGGAAGATCTAAACATTACGAGAAGCGATAAGCATACGGAAGACCTAAGCATTATGGGAAGAGATTATCATGAAAGACTAAGAGATCAAAGCTAAGTGATAACTCGTTCATTTTCATTGTTCTATTTGTCTGTGTCTTGCCTGAAGAAGATCTAAGAGGTCGAAACGCGTCGTGTTTTGCTTTGTGACTCGTTTGTCCACGTTTCTCTCGGCGGTTCGCTAACATTCATTTAAGATTTGTTATGAAAGGCTAAGCTTACGAGGAAAATATAAAAAGCATCATGGAAGATCCATGCATTATGGGGAAGAAATAAACGTCATGGAAGACCTGAGCATGGGAAGAAAAGATTTTGGCCTCAAAGAAGGCCTAAGCAATATGGGAAGAGAAAAGCCTCATGGAAGCCATAAGCATCATGGCAAAGGATTCTTTTGCATGTCCATAGGCTGAACATTTCTCACATTGATGTGTGTCCATGTGGCACTGCTCCACAGATGCCGACCCACATTCTCCAATGAGTTTGATTGTTTATTTCTTCATCTTCATCTTACAAAATGTTGAAGATTCACACCTCGAAGAAACCCATTGTGTTACACAAATAAGATCTCGCCTTTCTGTTTACGTTAAGAAGAAACAATAACTCGACCATCAAGTTTCATTAAATGAACGGGATGAGCATCACAGTAAAGATAAGGACCGTGGAAGACCGGAGCATTATCGGAAGATATGATTATCATGGAAGACCTTGGAAGAGATAAGAATCATGGAAGATTTAAGCGTTAGTGAAAGGGACACCGCTCAAGGGGAGAGCCAGGCGTAATTTTTCTCCCTGTGTAGTTGGCCATACTGACATGGATTTCAGACTTTGGATCACACACGTGCACGTACGCGCGCGCACAGGAACGTACACACGGACGCAGGCGCGCACGCACACACAGACACGCGCACGCGCCACACACACACACACACACACACACACAATCTGAGTAGGAATCTTTTTGATCTATTTCTTTCTTTCTTTATTCATTCACTTAAATGTTAATCTTCTGGATGCCACTTAGTGTCACTCATTGCAACATTAAAGAAACCCATCTTTCTGATATGAAGTTCAATCCTGGTTTTGTGGTTAGATCACGTTATTGTCATAACTCTTGTCACAAAGTTTTGTGTTGTGAACAAGAAGAAATATCTAAATGACAAGATGCTAAACAAATTCTGTGTCAGAAAGCAAATAATAAATTATTCACTATTGGTTTCATTTTAAAATTTGCTATCAAATACCACACTATGTCGAAAAGCAGAAAATAAATCATTTATTGTTGGCTTCACTTTAAAATTTGCCGTTTTATTACAGTAAATTATTTAATTCATGGCCCATTGAACGTTATTTATTGTCCTTTCATACCTTCAACGTCCAATGCCTACGCATTTCGAAATCTACATTTAGCTTTTTTTGAATTGCAATTCTGAGTGTGAATCGGTGTGAACACATCAACGCTGTCAAAATAAAAACCGGCAATCTAATGAAATGTGAAAACATTGCGTGATGGCACACACTAGAAGCTTTCATCCTGCGTCTTGCTTGCTGATTAAATGTGCGCGAAAATATTCATGGATCTTGAATAAAGATTTATTTCTGCGAAAAATGATGAGATGGTGGGCATTCACAAGACATTTCAGTTCAGGGGCGATTATGGTCGACTGTACACATCACAAGGGGTCATGTCAATCTGCCCCCGTCTCATTGTGCCCCCGTCTCATTGTTGCCCCAAAATGTGCAACCCGTCTCATTGCGCCCCCGTCTCATTGTGCCCCCGTCTCGTGGTGCCCCCGTCTATGTGGATACTATCTCTCTCTGTCCTAATGAACGCATGTATGTAGCCTAGTTTTAACGAAAATACGTTCATTTTGACAAAGGTTTTCTTCCTCTCTTCGTCCTTGTACATGTCTGATAACCAATAGACTTTTCCGTTTCAGCAGGAACCTTGACGCGTGTGCCTATGCATGTATGAATACTTTGCAGTTAAAAAGAGAGAGAAGAAAACTTTACATTGTAAGTCAAAAGATTTTACTTATACACAAACATAGAGAATTTTGTCGAAAACAGACGGTTTCTGCTTAATTAATTTATACGCGTTCTTCTTTCCCGTGAATGACGGGGGCACAATGAGACGGGGGCACAATGAGATGACATTGGGGGCACAATGAGACGGGGGCACAATGAGACGGGGGCAGATTGATACGTAGCCCTCTCAACGTATGAGACATTGTTCGGGGAAGTGGTACATTCTGTGGGCTTTGCACGCTGTGACCATGCGGACTGAAGTGGACCCTCTACTCGGGACCAACTTACCCCTACCTACCCCTTGCCTTTCCTTCCTCATCACTAACACAACCCCAGCCCCCCTCCGCTCCCCCCCCCCCCCCCCAAG
>CM065720.1:67563519-67578519 GCA_033310375.1 Conus canariensis | reverse complement strand
CAACCACTTAAGTGTTTGACAGGCATTTTGGTTAACGTACCCATTCTTAGAGTGTGCTATTAATCACAAAAGTATACCTTTGACTATTAGTCTCACATCATGATCTGCTTATGCGTTGTTGGTATTATTTTTTTCTTCTGTAAATAATGAAAAGGCAAAGTAATGTGATTATTTCCAATTTATTGCATATCATTTTTGTAGGACGAATGGATAAATAATTTCATTTTGAAATATGAGAGACAAAGACAGACAGACAGACAGGCAGAGAGAGAGAGAGAGAGAGAGAGAGAGAGAGAGAGAGAGAGAGAGCCGGTGGTGGCAAATCTGTTGAGGGAGGAACTAGGTATGAACACGTCACAGTCCTCACCCATCAAATCCACTGACCAGAGGGAAAAAAAGTAAAAAGAAAAAAAAAAACCGAAAAACCCGGACTGGCCGTGACTGGTCTCATTTATTAATGCGGATTGATTTTCGCTACTGCTCAGTTCTACGCGCAGATGCAACACAGAGAGAAAGGTCAAGCGCATAATTCAGCAGGCCTATTGATGTGGGTCCCCCACAGCCTGGTTTGTATCACTGGTGGCTTACACTCTGTTTGCTTAGTCTTGGTCGTGCGAACGTTACAGCAGAAATGGCGATATCAAATCCTAAAGGCCGGATACATTTTTTTTCAAGTTGCTAGTTCGTCAACTGCGGTCAACTGGCAAACAACCGCGAAGGCGGACGTCGTGGTCGTTGGAAGGACAGTTACTATTTAACTGCCTAGTTTATTAAACCGGCCCCTATGAGCGTCAGTGTAGTTTTTTTGTGTGGTTGATCGGTTGGTTACTGTTGTTTTCCTTTTTTTTTCTTCATCTTTTTTTTTCGTTTAAAAAACAAGTGGTTCCAGCATTATGAGACTAGTCATCCCCATCACAATCAGAATCCACCCATCCATGAGAACGCATCTGGCTGCATTCGTATGTGTATGAGTCTGATGATGATGATGATGATGATGATGCTGATGACGACGATCATGATGACGATGCTGCTACTACTACCACCGCCACCACCACCACCACCACTACTACTACTACTACTACTGCTACTGATAATGATAACGATAAAATGATGATGATGATGATGATGATGATGTCATCATCATCATCATCGTCATCATGTATCAGCAGGAGCAGCAGAAGAGCAAATCGCAGTGGTGGTACAAGTAGTTTTAACAATAGCAGCAGAAGCAGCAGCAGCAGCAGTAATAGCAGCAACAGCAACAACAATAGCAGTAGTGGCAGCAGATGTAGCAGGAACGGCAAGAGGAGCAGCGGTTGCAGCAACAGCAACTGGAACAGCGGCAGCGGTAGTAACAGCAACATCAGCAGTAGCATCAGTGGTGGTAGTAGCAGAAGTAGTAGCAGTAGTAGTGGCGGTGGTGGTAGTGGTGGTGGTGGTAATAGCAGCAGTAGTAGCAGTAGTAGTGGCGGTGGTGGTAGTGGTGGTGGTGGTAGTAGCAGAAGTAGTAGCAGTAGTAGTGGCGGTGGTGGTAGTGGTGGTGGTGGTGGTGGTGGTAATAGCAGCAGTAGTAGCAGTAGTAGTAATAGTGGTGGTGGTGGTGGAGGTTGCAGTAGCAGTCGTAGTAAAAGTTGTTGTTTTAGCAGCAGTAGCAATAGTAGTAGTAGTATATAAAGTTTTACTTTGTGAAATCTTCACACAATAGCCTGCCTGAAAGTGTCAAATATATCAAGGTCTGTCTGTTCGACTGTCTGTCTAAATTGTGTGTTTGTGATGTGTTCACAGGCATGCGTGCGTGCGTGCGTGCGTGTGTGTGTGTGTGTGTGTGTGTGTGTGTGTGTGTGTGTGTGTGTGTATGTGTGTGTGTGTGTGTGTGTGTGTGTGTGTGTGTGTGGTGTGTGTGTGTGTGTGTGTGTGTGTGTGTGTGTGAGAGAGAGAGAGCTTACAGCTGAACGAGCACAAGCACAAACATTCAAAATATATACGAGAAGAAAAACAACAAAGCGAAACGGTCATAAATGATTCATACTCTCGAGCACGACAGCTCTCCACAATACAAATTCAACAACTAAGGAAATCCCAACCTCAAACACAAGGATTAAGAAAAACCCTTCGGGGTGATGACGCTCAAACAATTGTCGACACTGGAACGTTCCTGAGAAGAGTGTGTGTGAGAGAGTGGGATCGGTTGTGATTATACCTGCTTGACAAAGACCATGTCTAAATGATTGAAGATCGACTGGCTTTGTCTACACTGCACACACAAAGAGCTCTTTATCAAATGACGCTGACGGACGACCTTTTAAACCTTGCACATTGTTTAATGACGAGACTCATTTTTTCTTTACCACCGCTTTAACGATGACACGATCCTGGACGAGCGAGAAAGAAAAGAAAGAAAGAAAATGATGATTGATTCTTTAGTTCTTGGACGAGAAAGGAAAAAAAATGATTGATTCTTTAGTTCTTGGACGAGAAAGGAAAAAAAATGATTGATTCTTTAGTTCTTGGACGAGAAAGGAAAAAAAATGATTGATTCTTTAGTTCTTGGACGAGAAAGGAAAAAAAATGATTGATTCTTTAGTTCTTGGACGAGAAAGGAAAAAAACATACAAATGGATTTGATTCTTTAGTTCTTGACCACTTTCAAAAAGGAAAAAAGATGATTTTGTTTAAATGGAATATATACATAGCTTTCAGAATGAGATTGACAGACAGACTGACAGACAGACAGACAGACAGACGGACGGACGGACGGACAGAAGAGTGAATGATAGTGTATTTATTTAGGCTTTAGCTCCTCGTGACGGGGAACGCCTATGCAATTAATATTCAAAGCTTCAGAAAAAGCAAATAAAGACAGACAAATAAAGAGGAAAAAAAGTATAAAGAATAATTGTGCGTTCATTTAGGCTTTTGCCCCTCATAAAGGCCGGTATGCGACTTTGAAGAAAGAAAGATCGACGGAGAAACACATGAAAGAAAGAAAGAAAGAAACGATGATGAATCCATTCAATTCTCATCCCGAAACGAAAAAGCCAGTAAATTATATTTGAAACTTTTTAAGGAGAACAAATGAAACGTAAGTATGTGAGAAAGAATTGGTTGTCTGTCAAATTTGATCTTGGACCATAACACAGGGGTATATAACCAATGCAAAACGCCTTTGAAAAAGAAAGAAACATGTACAAGGACATAACAGAACAAATACTTATTTCAAAATTTATTTAGGCATCAGAGCTTTATGAAGAAATACGCGAACAACACACAAATATTAAGAGATAAAAAAAAAGGCTGAGAAAAGAGAAAAGTAAAGAAATAAGGTTTGATTAATTTAAACCTTAACCCGTCGTGAAGGGAAATGTGAACAATTCAGATCTCTCTCTCTCTCTCTCTCTCTCTCTCTCTCTCTCTCTCTCTCTCTCTCTCTCCCAGTAATGATCCCCAATTAGAGAGATTATTACTCATTACTATTTGTTAATATTTGAGCAGCAGCATCAACAGCGTTGTCATCAGCGCAAAAGTAGTATTACTAGTGGTAATTGCAACAAGAACAGCAGTAGTAGTGGTGGTGGTGGTGGTGGTAGAAGTAACGGTGGTAGTTGTAGTGGTGGTGGCAGCAGTAATAATAATAATAGTAGGAGTAGCAGCAGTGGTGGTGGTGGTGGTGATGGTGGTGGTAGTAGAAGTAGTAGTAGTAGTAGTAGTAGCAGCTGCTGCTGCTGCTGCAGCAAAGGCAGTACTAGTTGCAGCAGCAGCGGTAGTAATAGAAATAGTGAAAGAAACACTTCTAACAACATCAACACAAATGGCAACAATAACAATAACCACGAGAAACAATAACATCAACAACAACAAAAAGAACAGCAACAGTAGCAGCAGGAACAGTTTACGCTCTTTTGTTGCTTATTTTCCTCCCTTTTTTCCTCTTACAGCCAATTAACAAACATGACCACAAAAAAAAAGATTGTCGAGTTTTCCAACACGTCCAGTGTATCTGCGGTTCAATCGGACATGACAACATTTCCCTCAAACCACTGTCTCGTTGCCTCAAGGTTGTGTGTCTGCAATCTCAGAGAGGGTAGGTATGCAGAGTGTGGGTAACTGGAACTACCGGGGGGCAAACGAGGAACACGCCTTCCATTCCTCCTCGTATGACGGAT
The DNA here is from genome assembly GCA_033310375.1 of Conus canariensis. NCBI lineage: Eukaryota > Metazoa > Mollusca > Gastropoda > Neogastropoda > Conidae > Conus > Conus canariensis. The sequence goes on along the minus strand of CM065720.1, from coordinate 67,574,356 downwards.
GAAGTTAGATCTCGATCGTTGGAAAATACCCACAGGGGGTCTGTGTCTGTCTGATCGATTTCGTCTCCAGATACAACGAGGTTGTGTGTAGAAATGGTGTAGGAGAGTTCTTGCGTCCAGATCAGGCAGGTGGTTTTAATGGACTTGTAAGTCGCCATTTCCAAACTTTCCTGTCTGTTTCACTATCTTTTTCACTGTCTGTCTGTCTCTTCATCCTCCCTCCCTCCCTCCCCTCTCTCTCTCTCTCTCTCTCTCTCTCTCTCTCTCTCTCTCTCTCTCTCTCTCCAGTAATGAGCCCCTTTTGATTTGCTATGCATGAATATTTGAAGCAGCAGTACCAACACTCATGGCTTATCATCCTAAGAGTGGTGGTGGTGGTAGTAGTAGTAGTAGTAGTATGTAGTAGTAGTAGCAGCAGCAGCAGCAGCAGCAACAGTAGCAATAGTATCATTGGTAATAGTAGTGGTGGTAGAAGTAGTAGTAGTACTAGTAGCAGAATTAGTAGTAGTGGTGGTAGTGGTAGTGATAGTGATAGTAGCACTAATAGTAGTCGTAGTAGTAATGGTAGCAGTAATCATAGTACTAGTCGTAGTAGCAGTGGAAACAGTAGTAGTGGTAAGTAGTGGTAAAAACACTCTAAAAAAAGCAATAACAGCACCAGTAGCAATCGCAGCCATAACAACAACAACAACAACAACACAATAACACCAACAAAAAAGAACAGCAACAGTAGCAGCAGGAACAGTTTACGCTCTTTTGCTGCTTATTTCTCTCCCTTTTTTCCTCTTACAGCCAATAAACAAACATGCCAAAAACAAACAAACAAAAAAAATGTCGAGTTTTCCAACACGTCCAGTGTATCTGCGGTTCAATCGGACATGACAACATTTCCCTCAAACCACTGTCTCGTTGTCTCAAGGTTGTGTGTCTGCAATCTCAGAGGGTAACTCAAACTCAAACTCAAATAGTTTAATCGCAAAGGCCACCGACCTATCTGCAATGAGGTCAAGAACAAACGTAGAACACACACGCGCCCGGCGCATATACTGAAAATTATGAAAGAAAATATTTGCATAACAAAATGTTCTTCCTGAAATTACTCCAGCATTTTTGTGTTAACTGATAACAGTTCCTCTCTTCATTTTAGTGCTTTAAAAATGAACATAGTTATAGAGCGAGTTACAGTTCCCTTTTTATTTTGCAGTAAAAGAAGCAATGACACTTGATGAACATTTCTAGTATAAGGCAAAATGTATTTATCTCTTAAATCTTTATAGGATGGACAAACAATCAAAAATGTATTTCGTCCTCGATTTGATTACAGAATGGACAGTTTTATGGAGTTTAGTGTATATCTTTGATGGACATTCAAATCACTAATACCAAGTCGAAATCCGACGAACACTGCGAAATTTAGGAATTGTTATATCAGTTAAATATTTCTCAGGCTGCCATAAGGATTTGAAGGAACGATATGTTGAATATCTGTCACTATTAAGTGTTTTACTATCCCAATTTTGTCTATAACAGTCAGTCATGCGTTGTTTAAGTTCACGTAAAAACAGTTTTTCATAATTCACTCCATCATTTAACCAAACAAAAAAGAAAAGCCATAAGCATCCAAACAATGTTTTATCGAAGATACCCAATTTGTTTGTACACTCCGATTTCTCGTACACTGAAATAATTTAGATATTTTCCAATTCATATGCTTGTTTTGGTAGTCTAGCAAGTGACAGCGTTTGCAATAGAGTAGGTATGCAGAGTGTGGCTAACTGGAACTACCGGGGGCAAACGAGGAACACGCCTTCCATTCCTCCTCGTATGACGCATGAAGTTAGATCTCGATCGTTGGAAAATACCCACAGGGGGGTCTGTGTCTGTCTGATCGATTTCGTCTCCAGATACAACGAGGTTGTGTGTAGAAATGGTGTAGGAGAGTTCTTGCGTCCAGATCAGACGAGGTGATTTGACTGGACTTGAAGTCCCCGTTCCCATGCTTGGTTTTCTGCCCGTTTGTTTCACTCTCTTTTTCACTCTGTGTGTGTGTGTGTGTGTGTGTGTGTGTGTGTGTGTGTGTGTTGTGTGTGTGTCACTCTGCCTCTGTGTGTGTGTGTGTGTGTGTGTGTGTGTGTGTGTGTGTGTTGTGTGTCTGTGTCTGTGTGTGTGTCTCTGTCTGTCTGTCTGTCTGTCTGTCTGTCTGTCTGTCTCTCTCCTCTCTCTCTCTCTCTGCATGCGCGTGTATTTTTGTGTGTGTGTGTGTGTGTGTGTGTGTGTGTGTGTGTGTGTGTGTGTGTGTTAGCGTCTGCGTATAAGCAAATCATCTTAAACTGATTACTTTGATCGGAATATGATCATTCATTAACCGTAATTTTTTGCCGCGAATGTTTACACCAAATAGGCGTTTTAAGTTGTAATGTTTGTGCAGACAGGTAAGGGAGATTACACTCCCAATTTGTCTAAAAAAAATCAAGTATGAATTACAGTGCAGACTAACAATTCCTCAGTCAATAAAACAATTATTTAGCAAAGACTCGTTTTCAAAACATGGGATTTCTCTTTTCTTTTTCGACTTTGTTTATGCGATTTTTATTAGTACATCTGTGTCACTGAAACCTGTGAAAAGGCTGATGATTTCTGCTTGGAGTCAAGGCATTCTCGAGCGCTGATGGTTTTGTTTATAAATTACCAGTCACAGTCGAAGGGGGGGGGGGGGGGGGGGGGGGGGTCAATTCAACCCACGCACATGTGGCAACTTGCAAACCACCTGACTTCAATCAGGAGAGTCGTCTTGGCTTAAGGCTGCGTCAGGCCAATTGACATAGGCTAGAAACAAGGCTACATCAAAATGGTGTTATGCTCTGCATAGTTATGCGGGGATTGTCTTCAGTCGTGACAAGCTCCTGGCATAACACCATCAGTCTCCCAAATCCCTGGAAGTCGGAGTGTGGCTGCCCATGTGGCGGGGGTAATCAAAAACGGTCACACACGTGATGTTCTCATCCTGTGTTCAAGTACTTCAGCTGTTTGGATGATCCCTGGAGTCTTTTAGCCAGGGTACCATCACCACCACCACCACCACCACAAAACAACAACAACAACAAGCAGGAGAGATTGTGTTTCTAACAAGACGTTGTTGTCTGTTAAGGATCAGGTCTCCTCTGCCCCCCCCCCCCCCCCCACCTCCAATCCCTTTCTCCCGCCTATCTTCATCCCCACACCCCTCTTCTTCCCCTATGATCATCATCACTATCGCTACCACCACCATTACTATCACACACAAATGTCACCTCTCTGTACACTCTCCTTCCGTCCTCATTGACTTTTCTCTCTCTCTCTCTCTCTCTCTCTCTCCACCCACACACACACCACACACACACACACACACAGCATGCCACACACACACACACACACACACACACATGCATACTCCCTCTCTCTCTCTCTCTCCTCTCTCTCTCTCTCTCTCTCTGTGGCTATCAGTCAAACATCTCGTATCGGCCGTTTCATTTAAATGTCAAGCTAATCCATCATCTTCCCCAGAGGGACAGAAGGGGCAGGGGCAGATGAAGCTCCCCATCAAGCCCAGGGCAGAGGCTTTCCCAACAGCCTCGATAACATTGAGTAGACATCCCTCCCGTGAAGCCCCTCCATCGCCCTCGCCCCCCCCCCCCCCCCCCCTCCCCCCTCCCCCTCCCTCTGCCTCACTCCCTTCCTTCCCTGTCCCTACTGCTCGCTCCTACCCTCGCCACGTCCCAGATCCCAGACTGTCACCCACCCCACATCCCCTCTCCCCGCCAACCACCTCCGGTCACAAGACTATGGAACCGGAGTAGCGTCAAAAGGCCATGATACCTGTTTTCTTTGTGAAAATAACAACTGCATTACAGAAATTTGTTATTATGATTCATGAAAACAGATGCTTGAAACTCATGACAAAAGGTAGTTATATCTCATGAAAACAGGTTATCATGACTCATAAAGATTAATACTAATGACACGTGAAGGCAGATCATTTAATTATGACTCATGAATACATGTATCCACAACTCATGTTGGTGCGCACTGGTAATATCGGTTTTATTACGCAGACTGTTGGGCCTTGAAAGACTGTTTGCCTAAGTGCTGTACGTCACAAGCCACAAACCATCGCAACTGACACCCCACAGCGTACTAGGATTATAAGAATATGTTCTTCCTTTTGAGTTCTTATCCGAGGTCTTTTATCAACAGAGTCAAAACCAGTCAAAATAGAAACGGATTTTTTTTTTTTCGAATGACAATTACTATGTTCACGTATTTTCCCGCTGTCTAATTTTCCGTGACATTTCAGTGGCATTACTTCCCCGCACAGCTCATTCCGTCTCCAGCGTTGATGCGTACGTTGTATCATTTAGTATTAGCTTCGTAGAATAGTAACGGCAAGTATGAAAAATGGCTAACTAAGCCAATACTTTCACCGTTATAAAACAAAAATCATTGTCATTGTCCCTGTTTTAAGCCACACTCTGCCTCATCTTGTCGCATTTCCGTTACCATCAATCTATAGCAAGCAGTCAATATCAAGTCGTCGCCAGGCACCCCACATGAGGAGACACTGCCCAGCTCCCGAGTCACTGCAGCGGTGCTCAGTGGTGCCTGTTGTGATCCAATATACGCAGGACACCACGAACTAAGTGCCTTATTTCCGACAATAGTTGCGGAGCCAGCGTGCATGAGCGTACCAAGCAGGTGGGCGTCACCATGTCCGTTCAACGACAATCCCCATGAATTTGTCAAAACAAACGACTTCGACACGAACTCACCCAGGACACCTGCATGGAGAGGAAATCAATGCAATCAATACTGAGATCATCACGGTAGCAAGGCATGAAGGTCACAGAATTTTAGTCAGTTTTTATGCTGATCGATGACGATGAGGATGATGAAGATGATGATACAGAGTGCCATTGTAGTCAGAGACCATAATGACAGAGATACCTGTATTACTGATGTCATAAAATAATCAAGCCCGAGAGATACAGACACCTGCAGTGTTGGTCGTGAACTTTGAGCAACATTCTCAGAGACGTATCCATTAACTCTATAAAACTCGATTGTAGTGGTCGATTCTTCCCATTTGAGCCCTTTGCAAACTCAGCCCATGATAAATATTGGTCGCGGCAACAAAAATCCCATAAATAAAAAGTTCTAATGAGAATCAAACCTACGACCTTCCAGCCTGCTATTCGTGGCTGGTGTGTTCACTTCGTAGTTACCCGTCTTCTTACTGTGATGACAACAGTAATATTCATTCTTGCTTTCTTCATAATACTTGACTGGTACCATCATTAAAGGAAAGATCATGATTATGACATTTGACTCTCGTCAGCTCCCATACATCGCACTCTTCGATAACATTGAAGGCATCTGATAGCCGTGTCACTCCGATGCATGGTATGCCGCCTTGGCCCATAGAACCGACAATTCTGGGGTGGGTGGGTGTCGGAATGGCGAGTGTGAAGCTCCTAAGCCCTGGCTCAGCCTTGTCTTTCGGAGCCAGGGTGTTGGGGATTGTTTGGCAGGTGGACGTTGTGTGGTCCAGGGGATTAGGGTCTCTGGAGATAGGCTTGGGCTGGTGGGGGTTGGCAGTGGTGGTGGTGGTGGTGGTAAAGTAAGTGTGTGTGTGGTGTGGTGTGTGTGTGTGTGTGTGTGTGTGTGTGTGTGTGTGAGAGAGAGAGAGAGAGAGAGAGAGAGAGAGAGACAGACAGACAGACAGACAGACAGACAGAGACAGACAGAGAGACAGAGAGGAACAGACAGATAGACAAGAAACAGACAGAGACACAGAGACATTGAGAGTGAGAGACAGAGACATACGAGAGAAACAGACAGAACAGACAGACAGACATAAACACAGAGACAGAGACAGAGAGTGAGAAACAAAAACACACAAAGAGAATCAGACAGACAGACAGACAGAAACACGGAGACAGAGACAGTCGCAGAGAGAGACAGACAGACAGAGGCAGGGAGAGACAGAGACAGAGAGAGAGATTGCTTCATGTGTAAAAGAATACCAGTGTACGTCATTTCACCTCTGAGTTTTGCTTATCTGCAGTGATAGCAGTACCTACTAGTACCTTCCTGATCCTCGTGCCAATGCATTGTCCAGTGTTCTCCAGCACGGAACAATGGCAAGTCTGGTCAAAATTGATCCCGGCGTGTGTGTGTGTGTGTGTGGTGTGTGTGTGTGTGTGTGTGTGTGTGTGTGTGTGTGTGTGTGTGTGTGCAACGTGAAGAAGTGAGTGAGCGGTGTGTGTGTGTGTGTGTGTGTGTGTGTGTGTTGTGTGTGTGTGTGTGTGTGTATCAAATTAAATGTGTGTGAATTAGAATTAAGTGTGTGACCGCATGCGTATTTGTAAACGTGCGAGTATGTGTATCTGCATGAGCCCGGTTGAGTGTTTCTGAGCATGTACGTGTGAGTGTGTGCATGCTTGCACGAGCGTGCCTGCAAGTGTACGTGTAAGTATGTGAGTTTAGAAATAAAATGAAGAATATGATGTATAGATATAATTTTGCTTCATATTTGCACTTATTTGAGTTTAGAAAGAAAATGAACATTATGTACAGATATAGTTTTGCTTCACATTTGCACTGAAAGTGAAATAGACAAAGGAGAGAGAGAGAGAGAGAGAGAGAGAGAGAGAGAAGAGAGAGAGAGAGAGAGAGACAGACAGACAGACAGACAGACAGACAGACAGAGATACAGAGAGACAGAGGTGTGTGTGCGTGTGTGTGTGTGTGTGTGTGTGTGTGTGTGTGTGTGTGTGTGTGTGTGTGTGTGTGTGTGTGGAACGGCGGAGCGAGTGAGGGTGGAAGAGCTTTATGCGAGTTATCGAGTGCAGGCAACCTTTAAAACAAAAACAAAAAGAAGACATCAAGGCTAAAAAAAAAAAAAAAAAAAGACCATGTATCATTCAATCCACCAGACGTCAAATCAAAAGACCGTTCCAAGTTCTACAAGACAGCTCCCTCCGATTCCAGACTCTACCAGATGGCGTGGAAGCAGTAATGATCTTTCCATGCTTCAAGGCGCATTCCTTCCACGTAATGTGAAACTCTTTGAGAGAAACCGAAACCGGTTTGAGAGAAGTGAGGGGCGAGAGGTGGGGGTGGGATGGAAGGGGGCGGGGGAAGGAGGGGGGGGGGGTGTTGGGAGGCTCCCAACAGCTGACGCCTTGCGTTGTAACCTACACGGTCTGTTTGGTTTATCGAGTTGAAAGTTAATGAGTAAATCAACACCTAAGGTCAAAATGGAAGGAAGGAAACGAAAGGGGAAAGAAAAGAATGAACAGGGCCGAGAGAGAGAGAGAGAGAGAGAGAGAGAGAGAGAGAGAGAGAGAGAGAGGAGAGAGAGAGAGAAGAACAGAAAGTTAAACGATGATAACGAAGAGAAGAAATTAAAAAGGAATGAGGAACACAGGAAGGCCGGATAAAAAAAAATTGAGGATAGACGGCAAGGAAGATGGGAGAGAGAGGAGAGAGAGAGAGAGAGAGAGAGAGAGGAGAAGAGAGAGAGAGAGAGAGAGAGACAGACAGACAGACAGACAGACAGACAAGACAGACAGAGAGAGAGAGAGACAGAGAGAGACAGAGAGAGAGAGTATTCACAGATACCAAAAGCTGAAATTTCACATAAACACACACTTATTCAAACACACGTCTCCGCTGTTCTTTCTCTCCCATCCGGTTCGTTCACACACACACACACACACACACACACACACACACACACACATACACAGACACACAGACACACACACACACACACACACACACACACACACACATACACCACACAGACACACACACAGACACAGACAGAGAGAGAGAGAGAGAGAGAGAGAGAGAGAGAGAGATGCATAAATGTCTGTGACTATGTAATGTGTATGCATAATGTAGTTATCTCAGTGCATACAAATGAGAGAGAGAGAGAGAGAGAGAGAGAGAGAGAGAGAGAGAGAGAGAGAGAGAGAGAGAGACTATATCTCCACTGTTCCTTCTCTCCCATCCCATTCCTTCAAAAGAGAGAGAGAGAGAGAGAGAGAGAGAGGAGAGAGAGAGAGAGAGAGAGAGAGAGAGAGCGGGACAGACAGACACACAGACAGACAGAGGGGAGGGAAAAGATTTTTGTTTTTGTCATTAAGACAGGAGAAAAAGGCAGATCAGAAATGCGGTAGAAAAAGGAAGAGTTCATGATCAGTGGATCTCAATCAGCGGACAACAACGCCTCCTTCCCAACATGCCCCTGGGGCAAGGGAGTGAATCATTACTCAGACGCCACAGCGGAAGTGACGTGCGCAGCTGGATGAGAGCAGTCTCTTGATGATGGACGTGTCGCCACCGCAGGCTAAAGATTCTCCTATGGTAAAATGTGAGGGTCAAAAGAAGAAGGGGAAGAATCAAAGATAGAAAGTGGTTGACAACAATACTTTATCATTAAGGTCCATACGATGCAATTGTATGTCCTCTCTCTCTCTCTCTCTCTCTCTCTCTCTCTGTGTGTGTGTGTGTGTGTGTGTGTGTGTGTGTGTGTGTGTGGTGTGTGTGTGTGTGTGTGTGTGTGTGCATCGTTGGTACTAGGTCCCTTACCGTCGACGTGGAGGTCATAGCAAAACAGGGACAGAGGGGGCCCTGAGGACTTTCCATTTGACATTATTAGTCCTACTCTTCCTCCTCCCCTCCTTTCAACCCCCCTACCGTTTTTCCTGTATCGTGCTCGCTGATGTTACCATCTGGATGTAACGGATGTGAATGGACAAGACGCTTGCAGCTGAGAGGATGACAGTTACTGTGTTCAGATATTTCAGACGTCGGTGTGAATTTTGATGGCCATTTGCGTGTACGAGAACTGAAGCTTACTGGTACTGAATAGAGCGCATGTGAATGGTAAAAGTATGAATGGTGAAAGTGGCTACATAGGATGCACAGCGCAGACCACGGGAAACTATAACGGACAGACAGGGAAAGGTAGAGAGGGAGAGGCAGAATAGAGAGGGGCAGGAGAGATCGTCGACCAAGAGGTGAGACAATACGTATTTCGCCTCGCTTTCCCACTATTCGCCTATCTCGGAGTAACAGTCGCTCATGTGGGTCATCAAATACTTCCGGGCACCACAGTGCCATCGGTCCGCGAAAGTATTGTTCAGTTACCTCGGCCGCCCTCTGTCATATAACCAGACAGCCAGTTTGTTATTGTCCTCCATGGAGCGAGGTTGGTCTACTGCCTGCATGTAGCCTTGCCGACATGCATACCACCATGAAAGTTTGACACTATCACTGGAGACGTGTGGCGAACAAACACTCAACACACGAACAGAGAGGAGACAGAGAGCCAATCAGATCAACAGGAACTGGTGAATGCCTTCACTTTGCGTAACAGAACTCCCACTAGCGGAGGGCGAAAATACTTATCGTCACTCCTCTTGCTCCACGGAATGCTGACTTCAGCAGGAGTGAGTTCTGAACGTACAGCGAAGACGTAGACGAGAAAAGATGACTGTCCTTCAGGAGGGATTGCTAGAGGACACCCACCACAACCCTGTCCTGAAACATCTGCCCTGAGGTCCCAGGCAACGTCATCATCTGCCGTTTGTCCACGGACAGCGAGGCATTCTGCAGTAATCTGTTTCTGAAACACAGACAGGACAGGCTGTGGTGTGTGTGTGGGGGGGGGGGGGGGGGGGGGGGGAGGGGGGGGGGATGGGTGAGTTGTGGTGTGGGGGATGGTTGTGCTTGTTTAAACCTAGCCAAAACCTATCAAAATTTGATAGTTAACTCAGAATTAGGTATTAATGATTTTGTGTATGCCTACTGTTATTTGGAAATTAAATGTGTAAATTATACGCAGCGTAGAAACATTTAAAGGATCTCACTGGCTCTCAGTTGAACGTACTCCTTTCCCTTTTCCCCCTCCCGCCCCTCTCGACTGCTTTCTTTCTCCTCCCTCTCTACTTGGAAGAGTTGTTTTGTTTGTGCTTGCCATGTTGTTGTTTGTTCTACTCCTAAGTTTGTTCAATATTAATAAGTAACAGCTAGTCTACTGTAATAACGATGTCGATGATGACGATGATGATGATAATGCACTTGTAGTTTGTCTGCTATTGACATATTGAAGAAGCCATAGTCGAGACTTCCGCTCTCCAATCCTGACATGGCTTTTCAAGAGTGAAATTCCCAGGGCTGCAGGCTGAAAGGGAGCGGGGGGCTGTGGATTCATTCATAGCTGATGCAGAGAGGGCAGAAGGGGAGGATGAGCAACATTTCCACAGCCATGTGTGAAGTCTCCCCGACAGAAAGGGTGACAATGACGCACAAAACTTCTACCAATCAGGGAATGTTACTATTTGTAGTGCAGAGGGGAGGGCACTGGGTACGTGGACAGAAATTGATTTCCTGTCTTTATTGCATTTGCTTGCATGGAAGGTGAAACGGATTAAGTAAGGAGAGTAACTGAATTAGAGGCTGGGTTGTTGTCATTCTCTCTCTCTCTCTCTCTCTCTCTCTCTCTCTCTCTCCTCTCAACACACACACACACACACACACACACACACACACACACACACACACACACACACACACACACACCAGCTAGTTTTACCACAACTGTCGGAAAATAAAAATTCTATCTTACTGGGGAGAAGGAAATGGCTCGGGAATTCAACAGGCTTGGACAGCCATTTTACCCAGAGTTAGCCTACACATTGAACAGGGAATCGTTGCAGAGATGGAACAATACACCCTGCGTAGACAACGTGAAGACGGATGCTTAAAACATTTCTACACTCGTTGCCTG
>CM065720.1:67551019-67558519 GCA_033310375.1 Conus canariensis | reverse complement strand
AATAGGCCATAAAATACTTCTGTTAATAGAATCGAAGGCTTTCTCAAAATCAATGAAAGCAACATATAGCTTACGGTCTAAAGAAAAGCTTTTGAACAATGGCCATTAAAGTAAACATGTGATCGACCGTAAAATAATTACGTTTAAAACCAGCCTGGTATTCTCCTGTGAGATTGTTTTCTTCCACCCATTCCTGCAGTCTATGATTGATAATAGTGCTGTAAATCTTACTTGTTACATCGCAGAGAGAAATACCTCGATAGTTATCAAGAGAGAGAGAGAGAGAGAGAGAGAGAGAAGAGAGAGAGAGAGAGAGAGAGAGAGAGAGAGAGAGAGAGAGAAGAGAGAGAGGACTGAATCATCTGAATAATAAAAATAGGTAAAAACTAAATAATTTTTTTCTCATATATTTTTTTTTTATTTCATTTTACCCTGCCCTAATTGAAGACACACAACTACTATCTGAATAAGGATGAAATCGTTAAACACTATATAAGGGTGGAGTTTTCGTTGTGTTGTTATGTTGTTGTTGTTGTTGTTGCTGTAGCTGTTGTTCTTGTTATTCTGCCCAAGTTATACAGATAAACTTGGAGCTCTGAGAGGCAGAGAGGTGCAATGCACTACACGCAGAGCTACGCGGTTCTACGAATCAAAATCTGCTTAGGAGTACCAAAATACACCACCACCGCCCACCCGCCAGCTCCCCTTGCCCTATTTCGCACCCATACAAAGAGAAGGTAAGACAGCAAATACTGAGAGAGAGAGAGAGAGAGAGAGAGAGAGAGGAGAGAGAGAGAGAGAGAGAGACAGAGACAGAGACAGAGACAGAGAGACAGAGAAGAGAGAGAGAGAGAGAGAGAGAGAGAGATTAACCGCGATGCAGACAGACACAGACGTTTCTTGGATTAGGCCCCCTTGACTGCTTCCACAGAACAGTCGCCGTTATTTCTCATCCTCTGGAATAATCAGGCTCATTAACGTCAATTACTAGACCACAGACCCCCGCCGCCTCGTGAATATGCATGGGGCGAGAACTGCAGAGTGACCGCCCCTGGTATCTTGCAAAGCTTGATGGAGGCCATTACCTCTGTCGCTCTATTCATCTTCACCTGACACAGCAGCCTAGGGAATTTGTCTTATTTATTAAGTGGAGGGGTATATGTGCGGCAATCCAACGAGAGAGAGAGAGAGAGGGAGAGAGAGAGAGGGGGGGAGGGAGGGAGAGACAGACAGACAGACAGACAGAGAGAAGGGAGAGAGAGAGAAGACAGAGAGAGAGAGAGAAGGGAGAGAGAAGAGAGAGAGAGAGAAGACAGACAGACAGACAGACAGACAGACAGACAGACACAGAGAGAGAGAGAGAGAGAGAGAGAGAGAGAGAGAGAGAGAGAGAGAATTTCCGACTCGAAGTTCGTGCAGTGTATGCCTAACACACATACTGACCTACCCGAAATAGCATGAAAGCTTTTTCTTTTTGTTCTTCCACCAGGAAAATAATCTTTTCATTCGTGTCCTTAGGTTCGTTCATTTGGTCAGTCTTCAGCAAGATTACGAATAAAGTACAAAACCCATTTTAAATTAAACTTCATCATAAGAAAGAACATGGCGCAAGGACAAATCTAGTAAATTTTGGTGTCGATTCAGGTTAAACAGCGGATCGTTCAGGCAGTTCATTACAAGTTATGTTCAGAGAGCAAAAAAATTCCTTCATCTTCAGCGTTCCCTGCCATGCTGTATTAGTTGGCTGGTGTGATGAGCTAAATATGGCGTCTCCCTCAGCGACGTCGCCCGGTCCCCACAGCTTCTCCGTCAGGACCACTGCACAGGGCCACGCGTCCTGCCGTGAGGGTGCAGAGGGAAGGACAGCACTGGAGCATGCGCGCTAGCGTCTGTGGACCAGTGCCACAAGGGAGCTCATCCCTGTGAGAGATCTTCAGCCTGATGAGAACTGACCAGAGGCGATAGACTTGGCGTCAGAGCTGCCGCCAGAAACCGTATCTCCACACATTTTCTGCAGGGCCTTCTGCAAAGACTCAGACTCGTACCCAGGAAGATGGAGGGTAGGTAGTTCCTATTCAGGAGTTCAAGTGTCAGGGATATCAGTTCTAGTGCTGTGTGGTCCACTATGCTAAAACAAAACAAACAAAACAGAACAAACTACTTCACCGATTTTTAACGAAATTCGGTCGAAAGATTGAATGTGCTCAAGTGACGAAGTCATAAGATTTTGGTGCCGATTCTTGATGCGATCTGGAAGCTGAATGCAATACGGATCCCTGACGCGATACGGGTTCTTGATAGGACATGGGTACTTGATGAAATACGTATTCTGAATGCGTTACGGATTCTTTATGCGATGCAGATTCTGGATGCAACATGGATTCTGAATGTGATACGGATCCTTGATGCGGAGCGGTTTCTTAATGCGATACGGTTTCTTAATGCGATACGGATTCTTAATACGATACGGATTCTTGATGTGATGCGAATTACACGGCGACATTAAGAATCTCATCATATTACTGACATATTAAGAAGCCACTGTTATGAAATTTATAACTATCTACCAATAGTTATCTTATTGGAATATCCAAACCTGTTCATGACACAAACGTTCATATTTCGTGTATTCCATGTGTATTTAAAATGTACAGGGAAATGAGTCTTGCAGTCTGAACCAACTATTACCACTACACACACACACACACACACACACACACACACACACACACACACACACACACACACATACACACGCACACGCACACACGCACACCACACACACACACTGTCAAACGCACGACTCTTCTTTCCATCCAGCACCAATAAAATGCACCCTCTTCTCTCCCCCCCCCCCCCTCCACTCCACCAACCCTCACTCCTCCCCTCCCCTCCCCAACCCATCTCCTACCTTCCTTCTTCTTCCCCTTCCCTACCCTACATGTAACAACATGGAAATCCAACTCCTCGGCACCCCTTGCGCTCCGCATCATCAAGGAGATGACCGTCTCTTGTTATCACGTGCGTGTTACCCTTGCATTGTTTGTGCTCCGCTGTGTTGTCTGGACTGTCCAGGCTCTGAACCATGGTGAGACTATTTCCTGTCTGGTCCATTCACCTGATGACGTTTCTCACTGCGGATAGCCCTGAGATTGAAAGAGCGTGTACAATAAAAACATCAGCTTCGACAGAGCTTTGTATAATGTTTGCTCGTGCAGTGGCCCGAGTCTCTCTCTCTCTCTCTCTCTCTCTCTCTCTCTCTCTCTCTCTCTCTCTCTCTCTCTCTCTCTAATACACAGAGACAGACAGAGAGAGACAGAAACGCGAGCGCGCGCGCACCCCCCCCCCCCCCCCCCCTACACACGCATGCACTCTCTCTCTCTCTCTCTCTCTCTCTCTCTCTCTCTCTCTCTCTCCTCTTCACACACACACACACACACACACACACACACACACACACACACACACACACACACGTGCACGTATACATTTATACATACGCATGCTCTCTTCTCTCTCTCTCTCTCTCTCTCTCTCTCTCCTCTCTCTCTCTCTCTCTCTCTCAAATGCAAATGCAAGTGCGGAGGCGTCCATGTGTGATTGATCAGGATAATGTGTGTTTAGTATGTGAGTTCAGGATTCCGAAAGGCTTGATACAATTTAGGCGAATGAACTCCTCTAAACTCACGACAGAGAGAGAGAGGAGAGAGAGAGAGAAGAGAGGGGGGGGCTTGAGACAAATTAGGCGAATGAACCCTTTTAAACTCACGAGAGAGAGAGAGAGAGAGAGAGAGAGAGAGAGAGAGAGAGAGAGAGAGAGAGAGAGAGAGAGAGAGAGACTTTGACACTTCGACACTTTCATATTTTATTGTCATTACCAAAGAGGTCTTTTGACAAGGGGGGAGAGGTAACAGAACAATAACATTTCCCTCTTCCTTTTCTGCAAACAAATAGTACACATTCATTCCTAGTGTGCACCAAATCAAAGGTTAAAAACAAATAAATTGATAACATTTCCTTATGTCCTCACGCACAGGAGTAATGCAATTAGAAAAACAAAAAACAAAAACAAAACAAAACAAACAAAAAAAAAAAACCCTTAAGACTGATTCGACCATCCACTCGATTAAATGATGACAATGTATCTTACTGATCTCTTCCACTTGCGATGAATGATAATATTCATTCAGATATCTCTTATAATGCATTATCTTAAATTTCACTATCCTTCATCTGTCTAATTTTCAATGCTTCTGCGATGAATTTCGCAACTGATTTAATTACAAGTTCATTATCTGATGATAACACGACAGCAACATTTTGTCTTTTCGCTATATCTAACTGGAAAAGTGAACAATTTGTCAGCACTTCATTATAAGCAGTACAGTGGAACAGAAAGTGTTCTTCGTCATCAATAATGTGTCTACATGCAGGACAAGGAGATTCTGTGGATGTTTCACATTCAAACCATCTTTTGTTCGCATTAAAACCTAAAGTTCTCAACCTAAATCTCGCGTAATTTATTCTGTGCCATCTATCTGTTATGACATTGAGAAACTTTTCAGAATGAAACACATTCTTAAATGAGAAAAACCAGAGAGAGAGAGAGAGAGAGAGGCTTAAGACAAATTAGGCGAATGAACTCTTCTAAACTCACGAGAGAGAGAGAGAGAGAGAGAGAAGAGAAGACGAGACGCGACGATACGTAAACAAGGTGTACGTCATAATAGCGGTGACGTAAAAGTCCGTGCAAGTCGTCTTTCGACAATGGCGATTTCTTTGGATTGAGGATAGAATCTCCCAGGACAAGACAATTCACAGAGGGTTAGGGGTTCCCAAGTTGGCAGTTGGCAGAAACTGGCACCTACCTCGGCAACCCGAGTGCCCCTGTCAGATTCGCCTGTGCCCTGAGAAACTGAAGGGACTTCTTGTGTGTCAAGTAAGTAGACTATTTTTAGTATAAATAGAATTCATCTAAAAACAGCGCTGCTAGTGCTATATACTTAGAAAAAAAAAATAGTAGCATTAATGTTGGTGTTTGGTCGCACTGATTGACGAAAGCGTAGATTTCATGACTTCGCTCCCATTCAAAATGTTCCATTCTTACTGTTTGCTTGGAAGGCATTGAGGGTGCTTTCTATTTAAATTCCCTTTGATCTTTGAAAGAAAATACATGCAACAGAGAGAAAACATGCCTACAATGAGTGTTGGAGAAAGTGTTCTGGAAATGTCGACTCTCAAGTTTGCCAAATTTGGCATTATCCACATGTTCTCCACGTTGCCTTTACCCAAAGGGACGGCTTGACAGTTTGGGTTAAGACTGATAACTGCACTCAACAGGAAGATATGCGTATGTTCTTCAAACTAGCCTTTTCAAAAATTAAATTCAATACTTATATATTTTGAATAAGCTTAATAGAGCACTTTACTCATGCCTTAATCGTAGTGCTACATGTAAGTTTAAACTAAAGATCTACTTGCATTTTGGCAAGCTTTGATTATCTTACATGATTGTAAATTATAATCAGAATGTTTAAACCAGCAAATTCATTTGAAAGCCAGTCTGGAAGATTTGTTATGTTACTCAATGTTAAACGCAGCGCCGAATTTTGCTTCTTTCGTCTTTATCTTTTCCCAAAGTCGATTTTAAGAAATCAGACAAGCGATTCAAAGAGTGATGAAAATTGCATTTGATTTTGAAGAGTATTCGGAAATTCTTCTCTCTCTCTCTCTCTCTCTCTCTCTCTCTCTCTCTCTCTCTCTCACACACACACAACACACACACACACACACACACACACACACACACACACACACACACAACACACACACTCCTTTCTCTCCCACTATCTCTCTTAATACTTACCCATATACATGTGTGTGTGTGTGTGTGTGTGTGTGTGTGTGTGTGTGTGCGCGCGCGCGCGCGCGCGTGTGCGTGCCTGTGTGCGTGCGTGCTCGAGCTCGTGCATGTATGCCTGTACATGTGTGTATGTATGCACGCGCGCACGAGTGTGTGTGTGTGTGTGTGTGTGTGTGTGTGTGTGTTGTGTCACCGTCCAGCACAAAGACACCTTACAGAAAGAGACGACCCGACGGTGCACCAAACCGATGGTCACAGACACCGGTGTCGACGTGGTAACTAAAAACATGGAACCAGAGGAGTGAGGCACCCATCGTGACGCGCGCCTCCCCCTGTGTCTGTCAGCATGACCCTCCGCCGGCAGAAGCAAGAGCACCGAGAGAAGAAAGACGACAACCAACAGATGAAGAAGTAGGAAACAGATGCTGACTGTTTCCTTTTACCAGCCCAAGCAAGCAGATGAAAAGGATCCTGCGCATACGACGGCCCCAGCAAGAAGTGTATGTTCAACGACCTGCTCCAGTTCAACAAATAGCCCAGCCCATCCCCGCTCCGGTGGTCGCCAGTGAAGCCTACTATGTGGAAGAACAGCCACGTCGCTTGTCTGGTGTTCGTACAGCGCCAGCGGAACAGTATGTCAGCTACCCTGAAGAGTATTACCAAGAAGACTCCGACTATGTTTATGCAGACTCCCAACCCTATATCGAGGAGTCTGAAACCGTTCGGGTGACCTACGCACCACGTGGGGGCTACCAGAGGGGTCCGCCTGGGCATTATGACGACAGGTACACCCGACCTGCTAATGCGCCTCCTCCGACCGATGTCAGGAAGGGCGAGCAGCCGCCCCAGGTTCAAGACAAAAAGGCAGACGACTTGCCTCCTAAGGACAAGGACTCACCATCAAAAACAACAACAGCAGCAGCAGCAGCAGCAGCGACAGCAGCACCTCAAGACAAACAGGAGAGTGCCGCTCAGGGTCATCAGACCGAGCAGCCTGATAAAGCAAAAATGGATGCCGGTCCGGATGCACCTAAAGAGGACGTCAAAGAGGAGAAGAAAGAGCCTCCAGCTGATCATCATGACTCTGCCGCCGAAAAGTCATCTGCCAGTACCAAGCCATCATCCACAAGTGAAAAGCCACCGACACAGAGTGAAGCTCCTCTATCTGAACCATCTGAAAAACCAGTGGTCACACCAGCAGCTACATCCCCAGCAAAAGAAGAGGCTCCTACAAAACCGGAACTTAAACACCGGCCATCTGAAATTGAAATCCAAAGACGTGCATCTGTACAGGCATATGCACCCGAAACAAGAAGAGACTCCTCCAGTTTCTTCAAAGGATTTTTCTCTAACATTTTTGGCAAAAGTGAAAACAAACCCCAAAACCAACCCAGGGTTCCAGTTCAGAGGAACAACTCGTCTCGCCCCGTGGACTCGTCCGCGGATGTCCCTCCTGAGAAGCAGCATCAGGAGCAGCACCAAAAGCAGGATCAGGAGCAGCACCAAAAGCGGGATCAGGAGCAGCACCAAGAGAAGCAACAGGAGCAGCCTCGAGCAACTCGGGAGCAGCCACGGGAGCATCAGCCTCGGGAGCAGCTTCATGACGTCGATAAGCCGCAGCATGCTGGGAACTCGGA
>CM065720.1:67523519-67546019 GCA_033310375.1 Conus canariensis | reverse complement strand
AGTTGTTTTCTTCTTCACTGACATCCTTACTTGATCATTCCATTTTAAACTTAAGGTCTTCAGGTTTTAACAGAACTCGGTGTATATCACTTGAATTCTAAGCATGTCATTTCACGACATACGAGTTATCGCTCTTTCATTGCAAAAAAAAAAAAAAAACAACAGACGTCACGCAACCTGAGCGGTAAAATACGTCAACGATGACTCGTTTACCGAATTTCAGTTTATTTGAATGTCTTTCCTGCCCTTCAATTTCAAACTAATCATCATAGACCCGATGGTCTGCGTAGTATTCGATTACAAACGTAGCGTTCATTCTGAAAATCGAAAATATTGACGAAGTCTCTGGATCGGTAACTTGCAGCTTGGTACGGAAACAAGCAAACAAATTGTGTGTGGGTGTGTGTGTGTGTGTGTGTGTGTGTGTGTGTGTGTATTCACCCACTACTCAATTGTTCAGCTATATATATATATATATATATATATATATATATAAATATATATATATATATATATATATATTCACTCGCATCAAAAGCGAAACCTTTTGTGATATTCACTCACATCAAAAGCGCAATAGCCGCATTTTAATACGAACGTACGGCGAAGCCAAGCGACGTCAACGTTTGAAGCGAACCGAGATAAGCCTCATCGCTGGCGTAGATTAAAAGCATCGAACCTGATGTCAGTGGGAACGGTTTTGGTTTGGAAAGCGTTAGACTGGAGGTCTAAATCTCCCGGATTCCGACTCTTTTCTTTCTGCAAGGTATTAAAAGCAAATTGGTGGGAGTACGGTGTGAGGGGAAGGGGGAGGGGAAGCTACAGAGAGTGGGCGAGTGAGAGGGGGAGATGGGGAGGAAAGGGAGGAGGAAGAGACAGTGTGGACTGGTAGGAACAAAGGGGAGGGATTGGGGTGGAGAAGAGGAATGACGGAGGTAGTCGAGGAACATGGGGATGGAGTGGAAGAGAGAGATGGGGGAGTGGAGGGAGGATGAGAGAGGAGGCGGAAATTTGAAATGGGAGTTGGAAACAGCCGGTACACACACACACACACACACACACACGCACACACACACACACACACACACACACACACACTTCCTGGGGTTGCGGGTTTGAATCTCGGTCGGGCAGTCTTCGAACAGAAAGGGGGGGGGGGGGGGGGGGGTTAGTCTTCGGATTTAACATTGCCTTTAGCTCCTTTTCCCGAAAAGTCCTTCGCATTAGACTATAAACCGAGAACCCCCATTACCAACTTTTGGAAGAGAAAGCCAGTTTGGCTGTTGGTATGGAAACCCTGCGTGAAAAAAAAGAAGAAAGAATGAAGAAGAAAAACTGTGTGACTGGTACAGCCTGGATGACATGGGAAACGGCTGAATGAAGCATCAGCAGGCAGCTCTTCAGTCGGCTCTACCCAGGTAGGCAGCCCGTTGTGCAAACGAGAGCGTGAACTGTAAAGCGCTTAAAGTTTGGTCCCAAACCGAAGACAGGCGCTACCTAAGTACTCTTAATAATAATAATATTAAAATCAATACCAGCTGCCGTGGCGAAGTGGTTAGCGTCGCGGACTCCCGGCTGGGAGGTCGTGGGTTCGAATCCCATCAGAGTCATTTGGGTTTTTCTGCCCCGACCGGTTCCTACCCAGAGTTGAGTTTGCTGCGGACTCAGTTGGGAAGACTGGGACCACACAGTCGAGTTTCATCCACTTCATGGATGCGTTTCTGAGAGTGTTGCTCAAATTTCCTGACCAACACTGCAGGTGCCTGTATCTCTCGGGCCTGGCTGACGCCGGGATATATTATGAAAGGCAGCGTAGAGTACAGCCCTGTCATGTAGTCTCAGACCGAAATGGAAATCCGTAGCATCATCTTAATCATCCTCATTCTTATCGATCAGCATTAAAAAAAAAAAAAGTCTCAAATTCTGTGGCCCTTCATACCCTGCTCTCATGGTGACCTCAATTTCGATGTCCTCTCCACGTCTGTGGCCTTGGTTTGGTTCCGTCGGGGTCACTGGTATCAGCGAGTCCATGGGGGCTGTCGTTGGATGGACGTGGTGGCGCCCTCCGGAGGGAGAGCTCACTCACGCCGGCTCCGCGACTAAGCAATTATTGTCGTCAGTAGGGGGCTTAGTAGGTGGTATTCTGCGTATGTTAGATCAGAACAGGCGCCACTGAACACCACCGAAGTGACTCGGCAGCAGTGCAGTGTCTCCTCCGGTGGGTTGCCTCTTGACGACTTGACATTGACTGCTCCCTGTGGATTGCTGGTGCCGGGGCTGCGGCGGGGCCGACCGGGCTGTGGCTGTGGACGGGGTGTCGGAATGAGCGGCGTGGGTGCACTGCCTCTGAGGTGGCGCAGAGGTTGGGACAGCAAAAAAAAATAAAATAAAAATAAAATAAATAATAATAATAGTAATGTAACAACAACAATGAAGACGACGACGGAAACGACAATAAAAAGATGACGTTTAAACAGCCTTAAATAAGACTACATCAACCCTTCTTTTTTTTTTTTCCTCTTTAATTTGAAATCCGCTTAATATTCAATACACACAAGACCAACGTTGTCCTTAAGACACAGGAGTAAGAACGAAAATCTCTTCCAATAATGTGTTGTCATCATCTTCTCCCCGCCCCAACCCCTTCAACCCCCAACACCGTAAATAGTAACGGCCTCTGACACCTACAAGAAATGACCGGTATTTTCCACACTCCAGATTACAGTGTTTATTTTCTCACCGCAGTGCTTATTTATTTATTTTCTTTCTAAGCGTCAGTCACTATGGTAACTACAGCCTGGGGCTAAACCAGTGTGTCGTCTCGGTGAGCTGTTTATCTTGCCTTGGAGAGGAAGTGTTTGTATGAACCTTTTAACTGGTTTCTTGTAAGGTTTTTCGTGCAGCCCGAGGCAATAGTTGGATCGATGGTCCCCCTCGGCAGTTACTTCTTATTTTGGCCTCCGCTAAGAAAGAATCGGATTCTGTTGCTTCGTCTCTCGGCAACTGTAGGCAAAATCTTCTGATCCAGTTTTAACTTATGTGAAAAACAGGATGTGGCCTACAGACAAACTCGTTAAAGTTTGATTGCACTTTTGAATTATTGAAGTGAATCTACGAATTTTTGTTGTCACTTTCTGTGACTCTTTCACACGTATTTGAACTCAGTTAATTTCTGCCGTATACGGGTTGCTCTACGGCTGTGTACAAGAAATGAATCTTTAAAACTCTTTAAAGACAGAATAATATTTCAAAAGAGAGAGAAATGATGTTAAAGACAGTTTCAAGAGTTTCTTTTTTAAGCCTATTATTACCAGCTTTGGTAACACCAGACAAAATTGCCAAAATGTATGTGCAAGATGTTGAGGGGAATGTAAAAACTTCGATATACATACGCGTTTAAAATGTATCCAAAACATAGTTTGGACACAAATACGGGTGCAACGTTGCAAAAAGTTAACTTTGCTAGATGGGGCATTTTTAACATTTTTTTTTACATCAAGGTCGGTCTTCCTCAGTATATGTGCTGTGTATATAAAGACTGAAAATAATGTTGTCATTCTATACCCAGAAAACTGAACTTTGCCAATGCCTTTAACCAGAAGTTCTTGGGTTTCAGATACAGATACACAATAAAATTTTTCTGCTTTTTTTCTCTTTTTTTTTTTTTTAAATAGTTTTTTCGTAGCCATCGGCAATGTTTTGATTGATAACTGGTCTCTCCTGATGCTGGTTTCTATTTTTACATCCGCCACGATGTTTTCTGAATTTGTTGGCATGTTCCTCGGCAAGACTAGGCAACATCTACTGACCCAGTCTTAAAATAAATTTCGTGGGAAAATGGAATATGGCCAATGGACAAAAGCCGTTGAATTCTGATGTGGATTTAGCTCACAAGTGCTGTTCCACGAATATGTTTTCACTTTGTTTAATTTTTACAGGACGGGACATTTGTTCGACGTTTTAAATCTTAAAATGTCAAAGTCAGACTTGGACAGTTTAAAAGACAACTGTTACTGCAAAATTAAAATTTATTTGGGTAGGACGTTGCAGGTGAGCGAGATATGTGATGTGTGTACTTCTTTTGTTGGATCAGTTGAAATGTGTTGATTATATACTACATTCTCCAAGCGGGGGTTAAAGGTGAATAAGTCTTTGTGATGAGAGTCTGTCTTGACATGGTAAAACATTATAAGTCCGTATTTTTAGGACATGAGATTTTTAATCCATCACCATACACACTTTATTGCGCATCGTATGCGTGAGTATGGAAACTTGATAACCAACAACGGCAAAGTAAAATGAAAGTTACTACAGGTATGATTCGGGGAAAAAATCAGCTAAACCACAAAGACTCCATTAAAGTTTTCGTTGCTAGACAGCTCCTAGTGTTATGAGCTTTCAACTATAGTATTTTTTCAGGTAAAACACAGTAACTGTGTTAACCAGTCACAATCCCCGTGGCAACTTCATGACTGCAGATGGCCTATCAGGCGAACAGTTACAACTTGTTGCAAACAGTATGGCTAATAAGTAAGACAATCTTTATCGATATTAGATAGATGTGTGACTTTGGGCTTTTGGAGAGGCAACCATTCATCGTAGTAAAATGTGAAAAGCTGGCTAAATCTGTAATCATTTTAGCGAGTCCCTATCACAGAACAGATAGAGTTCGTAATGATTGGCGATAGAAACTGTGATTTTGTCTTTCATTTGATTCGTTCTGCTTGACGTCGATCTATATACTACGCACAAAAAGTTAAGGATCGGTATGTGAAAACAGGTGCGTAATAAACTCAGTTCGCTACTGTTATTTATTTCTTAGTCCAGCCAAATTGTCATGAATTCTTGTTCAGCGATGTTGTGTTAGTGCGAAAATTGCACGGGATTCTCTACTACTGAGCTGGGCCGCAAACGGAAAAGCGGAAACTTGCGAAAAATGACCTTGTTTTGGACCGTTCTGCCTGAACACATTGCACTTGCCAGATGGAAAAACCATTATGCACGTGCAAGCACTGCTGTTTATGTGTGAGATGCTGTCGCTCGCTTGGCTATATAAGAAGACATTCCACCAGTAGTAGGCCTGATCTGACAATGCCTCCACGACGAAAATTAAGCGAGTTGGATAGGGGACGAGCTGTTGCATGGTTCCAAGATGGTGTTGCCAAGCGAGAAGTGGCCAGGCGACTTCATGTGTCCATTTCGGTCATTGTCCGACTGATTCAACGCTTCACAGCCACTGGGATTGTCCATGAAAGACGCAGATCTGGTCGACCGAAGAAGACAACCCCACGTGACGATCGTCTCATTGAACGACAAGCCCTGCAGACAAGAACAGCCTCTTCCAGCATAATTCAAAGGCAGTTCAGGGTGGCTACTAACATCAACATCAGCCAGCAGACCATACGGAACCGCCTACATGGGTTTAATCTCCGTTCTCGTCGCCCAGCAGTACGGCCACGCTTAACTCCAGCCCATAGGGCAGCACGCCGCGCCTTCTGCGCACGTCACGTGAGGTGGATACGTCAGCAATGGTCCCAGGTCCTGTTCAGTGATGAATCACGCTTCACCCTTCACCACAACGACGGCCGACTGAGGGTCTGGAGGCGCCCAGGGCAACGCTTTACTGACGCCACTGTCCAAGAAAAGGTGGCCTTTGGTGGAGGTTCTGTAATGGTCTGGGGGGCCTTCAGCCTTCACCACAGAACACCCTTGTATCATATACAGGGTAACCTGACTGGCATCCGATACCGGGATGAGATCCTTCGACCGCTGGCTGTGCCTACACTGCAGCAGATGGGACCGAGGGCTGTCTACCAGGATGACAATGCTCGCCCCCACAGGGCAAGGGTGGTCAACGACTTCCTGCAGCAGTCTGGAGTCAACAGAATGGAGTGGCCAGCATGCAGTCCCGATCTCAACCCGATTGAGAACCTCTGGGATGAGCTGGATCGCAAAGTGAGGAGCCACCCCCCTCCCAGGGATGCCCAACACCTCTACCAGATGCTGCAGGCTGAGTGGCAGGCGCTTCCACAGAGGATCTTCACCAACCTGGTCAACTCGATGAGGACTCGCTGCGTCGAGTGCCAGAACAGCCATGGTGGTTACACGCATTACTGAGCTTTTGGGAGCATCAGTATGCCCTGTCTTGTGATTTCAATGACTTTGGGAAATCAAATTTGGATACGTACCCACTTTAATCAAATGTACACACCAAACGATTGCTCGAGATTGAAGGCAATTGTGTATCGTTATCACTAAAGAATGGAATTAAGTGTTGGCCAAACTTCAACGCATTGACTTTCTTATTTTGACAGTTATGAATGTTTGTGAAAGTGATCCTTAACTTTTTGTGTGTAGCTTATTTTACAGTCGCTTGATCCAAGTCTCCACCAAATTAGTTTTTCTAGAGTGAGGGGTTGTCATGACGTGTCCATTTAAGTCGTCAGCTAAAATGCATTCAGTTCTGTTGCAATGAAAATATGATTCGGTGGAACAGAACTCGAACTCAACGACACAGACTGACTCCTTTGCCAGCCACCCTTCCCGCCCCCTCTCTCTGCCTGTTTCTCTCTCTCTCTCTCTCTCTCTCTCTCTCTCTCTCAACTTATCCATGTTCCTCTATGTATAACTATGTCAGAGTAAGACGTTTTCTCGAAAGCTGGAAAAATGAAATTACTGTGTTTTACCACGTGGGGGCAGTAGTGTTCCAACAAAGATGAGAATGTCTTTGTGAAACTTGAGATTTCTGAAAACAATGAAACAACTGTCTGTTGTAACAAAACTGTCAAAGACAGACTGCGATTCGTGCGACATGATCTGTCTTTCCTTGCGCATTTTCTTCTTCTTTCTTTGAGTGTCCGCCTTCATCAAGTTGAAGATTCTGACACTATAATAGGGGGTTTCCGGATCTAACGGTAGATCAAAACTGCTGCCTGGATCATCAGTTTATGAATAAGTGGGCCTCACACTGGAGTGGGGGGGGGGGGGGGGACGGAATAAGGTGAGGAAGAGGAGGGATAGGTGGGGGGCGGGGAGGGGCGAGGGGCCAGGAGAGGGAGCGAAGAGGGGAGGGGAGCGGGGAAGGGGGGGGGGGGATTATATCCAGGATCTTAAGTCCTCCAGCGAGGCCGATGCCACTGCCTCAGCTGGAAGATTGTTCCACTCCCTCCCAGTGCGCGGAAAGAAGCTGTTCTTTCTGTAGTTCCTGCAACAGGATTCTACTTGGTACTGCAGCTCACGAGAGTTTCTGGTGTTGTACTGGTGGGAGTAGCGCGAAGGGATGTGCGCCGAGTTGATCTTGATGTCGCCGTGGTGAAACTGTAGAAGGTGGCTAGCCTGATTTGCTGACGTCGTTGTTCTAAAGGAGCCCAGTGCAGCTGGTTGTACATAGCACCTATGCTGGACGTCTGGCGGTAGCGATTTACAACCCAGCGCGCCGCCCTTCGTTGAACCTTTTCAAGTGCCATCTTGTCACCTTCTTGATGGGGATCCCACACCTGGCAGGCGTACTCTAGGGTTGGGCGCACAAGGGCTTTATAGGCTTTCTCTTTGGTTTGGATAGAGACTAATTTCAGGTTTCTGTTCACAAAGCCGAGGGTCTTAGAAGCCTGACTTCAGGTGTTCTCTGACTGTATTCGATCTGATCTTCGATTACATTAAAACACGCCAGAGACAAGAACGTTCAAAGGTGTGTGAGAGTCAGACGTCCAGCGTAGGTGCTATGTACAAGCAGTTGCACTGGGCTCCTTTAGAACAACGACGTCACCAAATCAGGCTAGCCACCTTCTACAAGCTTCACCACGAACGTTAAAATGTCTGTGATTTTCGCTCAAAGCTCTGCCGTCGCCTGCTAAAAGCTGAAGTAAGCACAAGTCTACCACATGACCGAGAGAGAGAGAGAGAGAGAGAGAGAGAGAACATCGCTCTTTAAATGACGTCACGATTAGTAGAATTTCGTCATTCTAAAGTTTACTTCATCACGTAATGCACTATGGCGAGTTCCTAAAGCCGCAGAACGCAAGACTGTTGATAAAGTATCAATGACAGAGGCCTATAACAACATGTACGGTGTTCACAGAAAAAGAATGGGATTCCATCCAGCGTGTGTCGTCGTCTTGCTCTTCATATTCTTTCATTCACAGTTGTTTCGTAAGTGTACGCTTTGTTCATACTCCCCATTAAGCATGGTTATGGCAAACCTGGAGTGCAGGAGTTCCCTACTTTCGACTCGCACACACCTTTGAACGTTCTGTCTCTGGCGTGTTTTAATTTCATCTAAGATCAGATCGAATACAGTCAGAGAACATCTTAAGTCAGCAAATGTTCAATACGTGCCAAATAAACACACGGGTGGGGATCTTCAAACAAACTGAGCATTTGACGGAAAGGATATTTCGAAGGGAAGTCATCTGAGACTAATGTAGTTTTTAACAGGATCTCTACTGCAGGATTGCCTACAATCAGATTTAGAATCTAATGGCAGGTTTTGATCTCGCTCCACACAGGGATCCAAGATTTAACCAGCAGTAATGTAACAAAATGTTCGCGAACTAACGATTGGTTTGTTTGTTTCTTTGTTTGCCTTTTCATATTCTAATTTCCGACCGTTTCTGGGAGCTTGTGACCAGATCATTAATTGGCAGTCACAAAATTTGGTGCGTGTGAAATAAAAATCAACTCGGTTAGGCCTGTTATTATTGAGGTGAAAGCAGTGGTGACCTTAGAACCCACAGGCCCTAATGCACAGCGAAAGTTCTGACTCGTGTTCATTTGGCAATGAAAAGCATACTTCGCTGGACGAAAGAATTTAGTATCACTTAAATGTGTATATAGCGACTACCGAGCTACCCAGATTAAGCGTTTGTCTCTTGGGTACTGGCTTGTTGTTTTCGGTGCTCTGAAATATTTTCTCTGTTTGAATAAAAGCCCCGAGTAAATGATAGGTTTGAAATATCCACCCGTCTAATTGTCCGGAACAACTAAACCTTCTGGGGGAACAAGCAGAAATGCTTCTTTAAACTTGTCCGTTCGGCAACCACTTTTTCACTATCAATGAAAGAGTGACCGCGCAGTCAGCTTCAGTACATTAGTAAAGACCTGTCAGTGTCACACGTTCCTCCTTCACTTTTCGCTTTTACACATCAACACCCCACTCCACTTTCTCCACTTGGTTTGTTTGTTTTTCTTTATTTAAATAACTGAATCCCAGGCGTGTTCTATCAATGTAATGTGTCGGCAGCACGCATACACTGCGGTTTATTAGCAACGAAGCGATAGATCTACTCTATGGAGCCTGTGTGGCTTTCAGTTCTCACTGAGAGTACCAAACAGTCTCATTCTCGTTCCCCTAATGCACTACCTATACAAAGAACTATGTCTGCTGGCTCATTATTGTGCAACCAGTAATTACGTTTATGAAACATTTCATTACTTAGTGATGGCAAGCAGGTATTTAGGAGGGTACGTAGGATTTTGTTTGCTACTTGTCCCAGGACCATTAAACTTATCTGGGAATTTCTAGCCCTGGTAAATCTAATCTTTTTAATCGATGACCATACTCCTTCAGTTACGTAGTTGTTGGCCTCACTTTTGAGACGACTTATAATGCACCTTCGCATAACCTGATTGCTAGAGAAAAAAATCGCCACATTACCCACAAGTAATTCAATTTTTTTTGGTCTAAGATACAGTACAATACATGACTTCACACGAAACATGTCAGGGAACGGCTACTTGGCTACTAAGAAATCATTACATCGGATGACATATCTTTAAAGAAACCACACAACAAAAGAGGACAAGAAAGGAAAAAGAAAAAAAAAAAACCCATACATTTGTATAAAATTCATATCACAATTTAGTCTGAACTGCTCAAAATAATGTCTCATCAATCTTTAACCAGACTAACTATAGAATGAACGCATGATGAGGCAATGAATTCTTGTTGTCCCCGCAACTGCCATCTGAAAAAAAAAAAAAAAAAAAAAAAACACCAGTCACAACGTCAAATACCGGAAATGTTGATAACAGGGGCAGACTAAGGCTGTTATTGTTAAGCTGCTGGAATATCTGCGTCTAAGTATGGGATTTTCCCCAACAACTGGACGTAGATGAAATTTCCGTTTTGAAAACGACTCAGTTACTGTTGCTCGTCAATGTTTGGTACAAGTTGGTCTCTGAGGCTAACAAAGACTCAGAGGCCAACATGAAACTACCCCGATGCACAATGCAGTGACATTATGTCGTGGTCAGGATTGTTCTTCGGCCAGCGTAGGCTATTCGCGGATTGTTCTTCGGCCAACGTAGGCTATTCGCAAAACAGTCTTCATTTTTCCTAACAGTAGTTCAATACTCTGAAGACAGAAAATGGCTGCTTATATGGTGCTGTGACTAAAAGGACAAGAGAAGCAAAATTTCCATTAACTCCATCCCCCCCCCCCCTTCTCTCTCTCTCTCTCTCTCTCTCTCTCTCTCTCTCTCCCTCTCTCTCTCTCTTTATTGTTTGTATATACTTTTTAATATCTTTCCTAAATCATGCTTTAATGGCATACATGAAATAGAAAGTAAAGGTATGAATGCATGTGTAGTTCTGAGGTGACAGAAACGATCAATAAATAACGAGATAATCAAACGGCTTGAAATTAAACGTACACATGGGCATAAAAAGTACCCAAAACAAATGAAACAGCAAGCAGTTCGATTTTTCTACATAAATTCTATTGAGCATTGCAAAACACTTGTTTACAGAAACTCCATTCTGTGTTAAACTTGGACAAATTACTGTTAACAGGTGCATTACATTGTTCACTTCTTTTCTTCAGAAGCCTCTGAAATACGATAATATACGGTACACATGTTTATGTTTTACATCGATATATGTACAGTTTGGCAAACCTTAGTATGAAATTTAAAAAAAAAAATGGAATCAGTAACAAAACAGAGCAAAAATCACGTGAGTTCTTAATATTGTGTGCACTTTCACAGTTTTCGTCAATTTCATTCTAGTTCTCCGTCTGTGTGTCTGCCTGCCTCTCTCTCTCTCTCTCTCTCTCTCTCCTTCTCTTTCTCTCTCTCTTCTCTCTCTCTCTCTCAATCTTCTCTCTCTCTCTCTCTCTCTCTCTCCTCTCTCTCTCTTCCTCCTTCATACGACATCTCTCGTTCCTTTTCTTCATATTTCGCTGTATTGTTTTGTCTTGATTCATTGTTGTTTGGCGGAAAAAGAGAGTGGAGAAAGACGTGTGGGAGGATGAAGGAAGTGGGCGAAGGGGGAGGACAGAAGGTAGAGCGGGGATGGCATGGCGCTGGGAAGAGTAGGCGGAAAGAAGTTGGTTCTTCCCTCTGAATTCAGTTTCTCTCTCTCTCTCTCTCTCTCTCTCTCTCTCTCTCTCTCTCTCTCTCTCTCTCTCTCGCATTATTTGTACATTTTTTTTTATTCATTCATCTATTCCTTCTTCTGTTGATTTATTCGTCTACTCCCTCCTTCCTTCATCTCGTTGTTCCTGCTACCTTTTATTCCTTTCTGTCTTAATTAACATGACTCCTTCCTTCCTGTATGTCCTCTTCCTTTCTTCCTTCTTTTCTGCCTTCGCTTATTTCTTTGTCCCTTCTTTCCTTCCTCTTTGTTTTCATTTTCACCCCCTCCATCCGTCCCACCTGGATTCACTTATTTATTAGTTCATCGCTTCTCGCCTTCCTCCGTTCATCCACTCATTCATTTATTGCCGCTTTCATGCTTTCCTTCCTTCTCTCCCCCTTCATATCTTCCTTCCTTCCCACTTCCATTCCTTCGTTCATTTATTCATTTATTGCTTCTTTGTCTCCCGTCTTCCCTTCCACCTGACGTTACATTCGTCCCTTTATTCCCAATGCAGTCAATGCGCAGAACGCGACCGGCAACAGAAACAGCACCAATGAGACCGGTATGGATCATTGTCAACTCGAGTTCGTGTGTGTGTGTGTGTGTGTGTGTGTGTGTGTGTGTGTGCAGAGAGGGAAAAGGGGGGGAGGGGGGGGGGGGGTATAGGCCTACGACCTAGTTGTAGTCGGATGGCTTGCGCATCACGGTGACCTCTTAAATTAAGACTATACTGACAGGGGCATGAATACTTTGACAGTACGCTAGTTTTCCGAAAATGCTTGAAAGCCTACAAAGCCAAGTTGCTGACTGGCCTGAGCACAACGTGGTCGGGTTTGATGCTCCTGATAGGGTCCCCCTTGTCAGGGGGAAGGGGAAGGGTCCAGAGAGTGGCCCGCCTTTTATCTGATCCAACTTCTGCCTTTCCAAATAGATCTCTTCTGTCGTCTGTTTCCCTTGGAGTCTTCTCTTCTTTATTCTTTTTTTACTTTATGGTCATTTGTTAGACTTTCGTGCTTGCAGTATGGTAAGTCCTGTGTTAGAGGAGATCGCTGTCCTGGAAGCTGAGAACGCTTATGTGACTGCGAGGCATCAAGTCAACATGTCTCTTTCGCCCGGACCTCTCTGGACAGATGGCCATAGTGGCCTACTCAGTCAAGCGGCTGGTCGTGCACATGCTCTAGATGAGGCTGGAAGGCGGTGGCTTGGGTCAAACGAGTTTTGAGAGCCTGCGTGGCGGGGGAAGGTGACAAACCTTTGTATACCTCTGTCTGCTCTCCTAGTGCCCTAATACATGGATATCCTTATGATATGGACATAATAATAATAATAAAATGTATGGATTTTATATAGCGCAATTCTTGGGATCAACTCATTGCGCTCAGCACACACTCAAACACTCGCACTAACATGTGTTCACACACACACACACACACACACACACACACACACACACACACACACACACACACATACCGACACAGGCGCACTTATCAAGTTCATCGGTTCAAGCGTAAACAATACAGTTATGCATGCAGTACATAAAAAGTTAGGTCATAATAATAGACACAGCATTCAGATATTATGGTTGAAGAAGGCTTTCCTAAAGAAGTATGTTTTTAACTCTGACTTGAATTTAGATAATGTAGGCAGGTCACGTAAGCTGTCAGGAAGAGAATTCCAAAGAGTGGGCGCACTAAAGCTAAATGCTCTCTCACCGACTGTCTTTAACGAGCGCCTAGGAATTTTCAGAATTTTTGAGAAGATGAGCGAAGAGACCGAGAAGTTTGATAGGTGGACAGAGAAGCAGAAAGATACTGTGGGAGTGTCCCATCAAAGAAACGATAGGCAAAAACTGCGATTTTGAACTGCCATCGATATTTGATGGGAAGCCAGTGGAGTTCACGTAACAAAGGTGTAATATGCTCATTTTTACGCTTTTTGAGAACAAGCCAAGCTGCACTGTTTTGCACCCTTTGTAATCGTGCAAGCTGTTCTGAAGGAAGTCCTGCTAACACAGAGTTACAGTAGTCTAGTCGGGATATTACCATGGCGGTGATGAGTCTGATTGTTGCCTGTGTGGAGAGGTAAGACCGGATAGAAGCAATACGTCGCAATTCCAGGAAGCATGCACGACAAACATTAGATATTTGGTTCTGCATAGAGAGCGTTTGATCAATGCTGACACCTAAATATTTCACTGACTCTTTGAAAGGTAAAACAACACCATCAATTTCTGCCGACTCAGCTTTAACCATCTTGACACGAGAGGAGGTACCAACAGCCATGATCTCGGTTTTGTCACTATTCAGCTTGAGTTTGTTGCTGGTCATCCAGACTCCAGACATCCCCCCAATTGGACTCAATGGCAGGTGGGAATCGAGGGAGATGAATATGAATTAATTCAAAATGGCACCAAAGAATATTAAAAGACACTGGCAAGATACAGACACGGTTTCGGACTCGGAATGAGAAGTACGGAAGCTTTTTGACTTCTCACTGGTTGATTATTGAAGAAAACAGACCTGTCTCGGGCTTGAGCCTGTTTGCAACTGCTAATGGAATTAATGGCTTTCTGCAAAACCAAGGAGTGTGGAAAGACTCAGAAACGAATCACTTCTAGTGGTGTTTTCTGCAGAAGTTCAGTCTGAAATGTCACTAAGATCGACCACGTTGCCTGATCGATCGATCAGCGTGTTTGCCCACAAGAGGCTGAACTCATCATCCGACGGAGCTGTCAGATGCAGAGATGTCAGAGGAATGTCGGAGGAAAGAGATCAGATCTGAACTGGCATCGCAGGGAGTCACCAACGTTCATCGAGTTCTTGTGTGGAAGGGTTAGCTTAGAGATCCAACGGGTACCCTCTTCAATGAGCTTCTGCGAGACAGTACTTCGCCAATCAATCAGGATGGGTTACATACGAGATGACATTTCCGTCTACATAACTTCTCCAAGGTGTTTCAAGCGCCAAAGGTGTGGACACACGCGAGAGCGCTGTGAAGAAGAAGAGGTGTGTGATATCTGCTCCCCGGCTGTCCACAAGTGTGTGTGTGGGTGACACTCCCCCTCTCTGCACCAACTGTGAAGGCATCCACCCATCTTCTTCCAAAGCCTGCACTACCAGATAAAAGAAACAGACACGTAACATGTCAAGACTGAACAATGACGTCACACGACGTTCTCAACGTAGGCCTACACACTTACATGCATACACAGACAATCATGCGCGCAACCACACATCTGACTCAGTGTAAAACATTTTGCTTATGGGCTGTTGGGACTTGCAAGATATCCGCAGCCGACTCCATGAAGACCTCGGTCTAGGATGTCCTATCAGATGTGATTTTTTTTTTTAAGTTTCCAAAAGAAATGAGTATTTTTCACTTGATCTGAGTTGTTATGGAAAAGTGATCCAGTTAGTAGACGCTTTCTCAGATGCTTTAAGTAAACCGGTTTATTTATATACATTTTCTTTAGTAAAACGCACACGGAATCGATTTCAACGATTTCACACCCCCGACATGACGGCTGCTATGAACAATATGCATTGAACTGACGTGAGTGTGTGTGTGTGTGTGTGTGTGTGCGTGTGTGTGTGTGTGTGTGTGTGTGTGTGTGTATGTGCGCGCGCGTGCGTGCGCACGTGTGTGTGTGCGTGCGCGTCTCTCTCTCTCTCTCTCTCTTCTCTCTCTCTCTCTCTCTCTCTCTCTGTGCGTGTGCGTGTGTGTGTGTGCAAAGAAAATGTATTATAATTACTACTACTGTGTGTGTGTGCGAGAGAGATAGAGAGAGAGTGCAAAGAAAATATATTATCACTACTACTACTTCTGCTGCAGCTGCTACTACTACTACTACTACTGCAGCTGCTGCTGCTACAGCTACTACTACTATCATCATCATAATCATTATTATTATTATTATTATTATTTATAGACGATGACAGTGATAATCATCATCAGTGCTATCATTATATCGCCTAGCTTGACATGTATGGTAGACTGTGTTTTTAAATGCTTCCTGCAGGTCCCGACGATTACGACTCAAACGATACCGGGTCAGCCATACCATTCAAGGACGAGTACAGTTTCAACATTTTCGGACGTGAGAAATCTCTCTCTCTCTCTCTCTCTCTCTCTCTGTGTGTGTGTGTGTGTGTGTGTGTGTGTGTGTGTGTGTGTGTGGGTATGTGTGTGTGTGTGTGTGTATGAGTGTGCATGTGCGTGCGTGCGTGTGTGTATACATGTTCAGGATTTTGCGCGACTGATCGCGCATGTTTGCTGTGTGTATGCCTGAACATGTCCGATATATATATATATAATATATATATATATATAATATATATATCTGTTCTTGAGATTACTGGTTTATTCATTCATGCATGTCTTTATTTCAGTGGATGCTCTGATGGTGTACGGGTTATATGGTTTCATTGGTCTTTCAGTCATCGCCCTATTAGCTTCAAGCGTTCATTATGTTCATGACTCGCAGAGGCTTCCTCCACCCAAAGGTAACTCTGTGTGTTGGGATGTGGAAGGGGGGGTGGGGTGGGGGGGGGGGGCGGAGATAAGTTAAGGGTAAGGAGTGGGGAGTATCGGGTCGGGGTGGATGCGGGTGCAGGGCGGGAGACAGGAACGGGTACGTGCGTGTGTGTATGTGTGTATGATGTGGGGGGTAGGGTAGGACTAGAGATCAGGGGAGGGGCGGACGTAAGGGAGTGACAGTGGTAAAGGTGGGATGGGGTTGTGCGGATGAGAACTCTCTATCTCTATTTGTATGAGAGAGAGAGAGAGTGTGTGTGTGTGTGTGAATGGTGGTCTGGACGTTTGTTGAACGCACGAACGTTCCATGTTCAACCTGCCTCAACAACACGAGATCGGGAGATGAGATAGCAAAGAAACAAATTCTCTCTCTCTCTCTCTCTCTCTCTCTCTCGCATGCACATTATATTCACGCTCGCACCCCGAGATCCTTTTCATTAACCAACATAAGTGCACCACACGGGTAACATAACAAAGAGAACAAGGGCTCCACAGAACTACACGCAAAGTTGAACAATTAAATAGTGGGGGAACACAAGTGTAGGCTAACAATACTTCTGTCATTATAGTAGTGACTTGGCGGAGATTTTAACTTTATAAAAATCAATAAAAGGAAAGAAGTTGAAGATAAAGGTAACGGGAACACACAATTGAAAAACTATATATATATATATATATATATTTAATATTAAAGTCCTTCACTAGCTGCATGAGAAAACCATCGTAATCCCTCTCTAAGGCAGATCTAGTTATTTTGCCTGTTCCGAGATTTTTCGTCCGCTGGATCGGACTCGTCAGGGAAACACGGGTAATTGTGTTTGTGCTCTTGGCGTCAAAGAGAGACACATCACAGTCCATAATTCTGTGGTGTTCTCACCACCAAGGGTTCAAAAAAGAATCCAACAGCACGCCCAAAGCAGCCAGCAAAGGGTAGTAAATGATACAAACCGAAAGTGTGGAGATGAAAAAAGTTGCTGAAAAACTAAAAACATTATGGAGGATTAAAGTTGCTGAAAAACTAAAAACATTATGCAAACAGTATAAAATGTAGGGGACAATCTTTGAGCCTATGCTTGAGGATCCATTCAAGGATGTAAGGGAGATCAAAAGATATGGAACAGTCTGAGTGGTCAGCTCTGCTGTTCAATAATCCAAGCATTGTCAGCAGCTAAGAATTGTGCAGAACAATTTTTACTTGGATCTCCTAAGAGATGCAATCTCCAACTGACTGACCAAACAATATAATGCTGAACAATTAAGTAGTGGGGGAAAACATGTGCAGGCTAACAATTCTTCCGTCATTATAGTAGTGACTTGGCAAAGATTTCAACTTTGAGGAAAAAAAAAAAAAAAAAAAAAGGGGGGGGGGGGGGGGTGAAGATGAAGAAAACGGGAACACAAAATTAAGAAAATATATTATAAATCTGTAAACCCTTCACCAGCCGCATCACCGAACCATCGTATCCCTCTCGAAGGCAGATCTGTTTATATTGCCTGCTCCTAGGCCTTTCGTCCGCTGGATCTACATGCGCATGCAAATTCAACGGATCTGTAAAAAAAAAAAAAAATTTTCAATCGGCTCAGTGTATTTTTGCCCAGCCTTGCTGACGAGTTCTGGATCGGTCCTTTAATCCGGATCCGCCCTAGAATTCCCGAGTTTCGCCCTTGGGACACATTCCCTGTCTTAACAACCACTTTTCGTTCACATTAGTCCAGCAGTCTTTGTGTGGTCTTGCTGACAGTCAGAAGAGCCAACAGACCCGGCTGAAAACATGATTTCCCTAGTGGAGATGAGCAGGGTTGCACGAGGAGCAGGATGGATGAAGGGGTGAGGAGGGAGGGGCACGGGGTCTGTGGACTCCTCCATCTGCGCACCTTCCCGTCACTGAGCGGAAACGGAGGGATTTGTACTGACTTTCTGTTTGTTTGTTTGTTTGTTTGTTTGCTTGCTTCTTTTGCATATTTTCTCCCGTGCGCTCACTGGGGCATGAACTTAAGACACTCTCTTTAGACCCCCCCCCCCACCTCCCCCCCCCCCCCCCCCCCCCCCCCACCCCCTGACAATCAGTGATCCGGCCCAGCGGAGCGAAACAGCAGACTACCATTGGTCAGGCTGGTGCTTACATATGCAGAAAAAGTCTAAGACGTTTTAATTACACACACACACACACACACACACACACACACACACACACACATATATATATATATATATATTATGTGTGTGTGTGTGTGTGTGTGTGTGTGTATACACACACACACACACACACACACACACACACACACACACACACATACATATATGTATATATTATGCTGAACAATTTAGTAGTGGGGGGAAACAAGTTCAGGCTAACAATTCTTCCGTCATCACATTAATGACTTGGCAAAGATTTAAATGCAAAAAAAGAAAATGTGTGTGTGTGTGTGTGTGTGTGTGTGTGTGTGTGTGTGTGTGTGTGTGTGTTTATAAACTTTTATACAAGAGACTACAAATCAAACACCTGCTATATCAGTTGATGTAAGCTACCTGTTTTTTTATGCTTCTTTGACGGACCGTAAAAAGAAAGGAAAAGAAGAAGAAGCATAAAATGTAATAATACCACATGTCATCTTAACCTGTTGACCATGGATTTGCGTGTTGATGCCGAAGAGAAACTACTGTTCCCCTTTGCACACCCCCCCCCTCCCCCCGCCCTCTTTCTCCCATTCTGTCCGTCCCTTATCACTTAATTCTCTCTCCCTATACCCCATGCCCCAACTCGCCGACCTACCTTCGTGTTGGTCTACCCACCGTCTAGTTCTAGCCCTTCTGTCGTTAGTGTACAAACTTGTATTGCCGTTACAGACTGGCGTGCTCTGATAACTGTGCGGACACAGCATTCATGACATGTCGATTAGCAGACTTGCTTTTGTTGTCAGTGAAGATGACATCTCAGCAGACCGAGTGCGAATCTCCTTCGTTTCATCTGATTTTCAGATGCTGCATGCTGCTCGTATTTGTTTCACTGTTTTCAAACATTATTATACTTTATGTCTCTGAAAAGGTTGTCAAGCTTCACCCGACCCCCACCCCACCTCTCTCTCTCTCTCTCTCTCTCTCTCTCTCTCTCTCTCTCTCTCTCTCTCTTCTCTCCTCTCCTCCCCCCTTTTCCCCCCCTCTCTCTTCTCTCTCTCTCTCTCTCATATTTTCCACCAACTTTCATTAAAATCTAGTTTTCGCATCATCTGGCTGAACGTATTATGGTCCTCCCCCCCCCCCACCCACCCCCCCCCCCCCCCCCCCCCACCCCTCCCACCATCTTCCCTTCTCCTTCTTTGATCTGGATCCTGACCACAATTCCTTGGGTTCGTCTTCAGTCCACACACCATCTTTCTGTCAAGTTTCGTGAACACCCATTCAGCAGTCTTCAGTCCACACACCATCTTTCTGTCAAGTTTCGTGAACACCCATTCAGCAGTCTTCAGTCCACACACCATCTTTCCGTCAAGTTTCGTGAACACCCATTCAGCAGTCTTCAGTCCACACACCATCTTTCCATGAAGTTTCGTGAACACCCATTCAGCAGTCTTGCTGGCAGGCAAACGAACCAACCAGCGCGGGTTCAGTTCAAACAGAACTCCTCAGCAGAAGTAAGAAACAACGGTTACCTATGTGTGCTGCCTTCTCGCCTTTCATTATTCTCCCACAGACTTTTTTTTTTCAAGAATTAATGAAACAGCGCTGTAAAAGCATCCTGACTGGTAAATTCTGGTATCAATTCCTGTTTTCAGAGCGGCGCAAGTCAAAAACTGCCAAAGATCAGGCACCGCAAGCGGATGAACCTTATGACCATAAGAAAACCATTATGAATAAATTCCTCCATGAATCGGGCCAAAATGTCGACGGCCACAAGAAACACACAGGGCAGACCGTCGTTGACGTCATCGACGAAGGTGAGGGAAGCCGCGTTGACGAAGAGTTAAACAGAGTGGAGTCCGTCTCGCAGATAGAAGGGCCTCAAAGGATGCCCGTATACGAGAAGAAGAAGAGCGAGCACCGCAAGAAGAGTAAAGACATGCACAAGCAAAAGCACGAACACAGAAAGCGTGAACCGGACCATGATCTGGAACAGCCTGTTCTAAGATCTCCCCTCCATCCTCCGACGTTTTCATGCCTGAACCAGAAAAGGATACAGACAGATTAAGTGCAGACAAACTTAGCGTAGACAGACTTAGTGCAGGCAAACTTAGTGCCGACAGACAAAGTGTAGACAAACTTAGCACAGACAGACTTAGCGCAGACAGACTTAGCGCGGGCAAACTTAGTGCCGACAAACCTACTGCAGACAGAACGAGCGACGTGCAGATTCCCCCTGTCGACGAACCCTCCGGCGCTCTTGACAATGCGTCAGCGGTAGATCTATGGACGCCTCCGCCGGTTCCTGCCCAGCCCGAGGCGGGGGAGGACGTCGTCGCTCCGACGAAGAAGGAAAAGGGAGAGAGCAGTGAAAGAAAAGAAAAGAAAAGAGAAGAGGAACCCAATGACAAAGACAAAGGAGGAGGCTGGCTTCGATTGTTCAAAGGCAAGTCCCGCCGAGAGGACGCAGGACAGACCCCAATCCAGGACGACATCAACAGGCCGGTGGTCGGCAGAGCCAAGATCATGGACATCCTCGCCAACGACCTGTGTGCCTGCTGCTTTCACCACGACGTCTACCGAGAACCGAAAGCGTGGACTTACAAAGGGGAAGTCGTGGAGGACAGCTGGAACCCCATGGCAGAGTTGGTGTCCGAAGAGCAGGAGTCTTACATGGCGGAGATGTCCTCAATGTCAGCAACGACTGACACTGATTCAACACCTAGTGTAGCACCTCCTTCATCTACTTTTGAAGCGGAGGAGACATCCGCTGCTGCAGCAGATGACGAGACCGCCATCTCAGAGGTGGGGGAGGAAACGGACACAGACGAGTCGAAGGCAGGGGAGGAAAAGAAGGAAGACAAGGAAGAAGATGAACTGACTGAGGACGAAACAGAAGTAACGTAAGTGTGGGCGTTGGATTGTGAAGTCGCTTTAACAAACCCCTCTCTCTCTCTCTCTCTCTCTCTCTCTCTCTCTCTCTCTCTCTCTCTCTCTCTCTCTCAAGCGCGCGCACACGCACGTACACACACACTCTCTCTCTCTCTCTCTCTCTCTCTCTCTCTCACACACACACACACACACGCGCGCGCGCGCGCGCGCGCGCGCGCGCGCAAGCACACACACATTTCTTTTGTGAATTACTTGATTTGATCGCATTTAATTTTGTTAAAATTTATCATTACAGTTACCATCACCACCATCGCTCAGTTAACCACACACACACACACACACACACACACACACACACACACACACACACACACACACTTTGTTCTTATCCGTGTAGTCCATCAACAGGTTGATTTGGCCACAGTTTTATGACATTTTTCGTAAGTGTTATGATGAGGTGGAATTCAAAACAACAGCAACGACTATAATAACAACAAATCCTAGAGGCTTCTACTATTATAAACTTGAAGCCAATCAAACCTGGACAACAATAACGAGAACAAGAACTACAACAACCACGACAGCAAGAACAACATCCCGATTTTTTTTCAAGCAGTTGCAATGAATACACACGCGCGCGCACACACACACACACACACACACACACACACACACACACACACACACACACACACACACACATAAAGAACTTCGTGGTGCATCAATTATCGTCAAAGCTGTAGATTGGAAGCATCTACATGTTGATGTTGTCTTTGCAACATTCAGCTTCCACCCAGAGTTCTGTGTATTATAGGCTCAAAAGGAAAGTCTGGAAATCACTCGAGTCTCGTCCGCGTAATGGATGTATTTCTGAACGTGTTGCTCATATTTCCTGACGAAAGCATCAGGTGTCTGTATCTTTCCGCTTTGCTTGATGTTTAAATCAGACTTGTTTATCCGCCGTATTTTGACATAATTATGTTTGGCGAAAAAAAAAAGCGAAGTAAATGACGAACGGAACAAACAAACAAACAAACAAACAAAAAAAGGTCGTAAAAAGAAATTCTAGAGACAAAGTTCTTGAGCGATAATTGCACTTGTGGTGTGTAACCATGGCAAGCGCTTCGACCAAAAAGCGACAACTTTTGCAGTCTTGCGCGCGCAAAGTCGCGTCAGGCTGTGTCTGCTTCTTCAACAAAATACCCTTAAACATCAAGAAGATCTGGAAGAGAGCGTGAATTTGTGCCAAAGTGTGCTGGTGAATCAGGTTCGAAAGTAATTTCTATCGCACTTAACGGAAGATCAGGTGAGTACTAGACGGAAAAGGCCTCTACTGCGTGAGGGCAGGTGAAAACGAACCCCCCCGAAAACGAACACCCCCCCCCCCCCCCCCCCCCCCCCCTTCCCCCCCACATTTTCACAGAAATCTGGAATTTTGCACAAATTCTTTGTAGAAAATACGCTCATTTTTATTGTAAGGTACACCACTGACATTTTAAGGGTGAAAAGGTCTGCTGAATATATCATACAGGGAGCCATAAGGAACAGTCCAGACTAATCTGAGACAACAATGGAACTGCATGGCATCCTCTTCATC
>CM065720.1:67516019-67518519 GCA_033310375.1 Conus canariensis | reverse complement strand
TTTCTTTGCAGGGTGGTGCTGAAGATGACTGAAGCAAAAGGCGCGGAAGAGGAGCCCAGCGATGACACCACCGTGATATCGGACGTTAGTGAGCAGGCCGACAGCGACGTGAGTGCAACGACAATCGAATGAACTTCCTTACAGAGAGGGGTGGACACTGCAAACTATATGACAAGCGTCTCAAATTCTGGCGAGGCTGGACGCGTACGTACGTTTACGGACACACACGAAAGCCACCAGAACGTTGATGTGAAGCGAAAACGTTGTGAGCAAACGGGATGAAGGGAACAAATATTGCCTCATGATGTATTTTTGACCCTAGGTGTCTAGTTCGCGCCTTCTACTGTGGTTAAGCGAGAGAACGTGCCGCGCAAACACACACGCACACACACACACACACACACACACACACACACACACACACAGAGTTACACACACACACGGACACACACGCATACACACACACACACACACACACACACACACACACACACAAAAGCACGCGCACGCATACATGCGCGCATGTGTGTGTGTGTGTGTGTGTGTGTGTGTGTGTGTGTGTGTGTGTACATTTCAAATTGAAGCTTTCATTCCACCACCTGCCTGCACATAACACAATGAGTTTCCATACATATTTTGTTCACTGGCCCTAACCCTGACCCTAAACGTAATTCTTAACACTTCGAACCTTCAACTGTTGAAAAATGTGGCAGTAAGACACCTCTACTGCGACATCGACAGGCGTATTAGCAAGGAATCGCCCTCAACTGGAACATAGTGATGGGCCCACTAATAAAGCATTTTACTCAGAAGCGTTTTGAGGCAGCATGTAATTATTTTATATCATTTATTGTTCTTGAAAGAAATAACAGTTTCACAAATTTTAACCTGTAATCTTAATGAACCCATTCAAGTGCGACTGGTTCATAAATCCTAACACAAGGTCTGTCCTCACCTCACTCTCTGTCCTCGTCGTCCTTCTGTCTGTTGCCGTCTGTCTCTCTCTCATACTCTCTCTCTCTCTCTCTCTCTACACCACACCCCACACACCACACACACACACACACACACACAGCTGCATAAATCTTGAGGGAGGTTGAAAGCATCTTGCATTGTCGTAATAGAAATTAAATACCCAGTATGAAATTCTTTACGAATGACGGACACCAGGAAGGTGAGAGTGGGGGCCGGGGGGAGTAAATTAATTTAGCGACTCATAATGGTAGGGATAAGAAAAAAAAACCTCATCACGAAAATACAAATAATCCTAAGCAAACAAGCAAACAAAAAAAACTTACAAACAAAAACCAGCTATCACTTTATCTGTTGCGACGTTAAGTTTTACAGGAATTATCTGATATCTTGCGGTCGAAACAGAATTACTACTGCGTTTTCTTCCAGGACATCAATTCCCATCTCGATAAAAGAATGCTCTGACATTGTTGTGGTCAGAACAGAACTACCACGGTGTTTTCTTCAAGGACATCAATCCCAATCTTGATCTCTGTGTGGCAGTGATGCAAAACAACAACAACAGCAACAACAACAACAACACAACGATAACAACAGAGCAACCCAAATCACGACTCGGAGAGTGAGACAGACCCACAGTATACCTTCTGCCCTGTGGTGATAGAGACCAAATAATCACTGCATGGTTTCTTATGAGCGAGTTTCAATTTAACGTGAACACCCATCAAAAGTGATATAGCAGACTGACAAAATCATCCCAAAAGGCTGTAGGAGGGGTTCCAATCATCAGAACGAAAACGTATCAAGTTGAGTAGCAGTAAAGACCATTTTTTTTATAGTGGGTGCCATCGGGTTGAGACATTCAACGCTGAGCCAGTATGGCATCTTGCATGTTCTGGAAAAAAGGACTTGTGTACGTCTTTGTATGTGGTAAAGCGAAAAACCGATCAAGGAGGTTTGGTGACTCGTGTTAGCAGCGATATGAAATAAAGATGTCACGTTTACATAATATCCTGAGTAACTTCTGCAAGGGATCAGATCGAAAGAAAAACTGACGTGATCATGGATTCCTTTTGAATTCAAACTGAATGTTAATAATTTACAGCTTTTGGGATCCGAGTGATATAACTCATGGTAGTTAAAGTGATACCACATCTCATGCTTTCCGTAACTTTGATACATTGTGCACAAAAAACAAAACAAAAAAAAAAAAAAAAGTTATTCTGACAAATCAAAATGTGATCTCTTGTGACCATATGATCCAGATTAATCCCAAGGAATCCGAACAGACTGCAGTCAACCTCATCACTAAAGCGACTTCAGTTACAGTGTAGTGTCTCCTCTGGTGTGCTGTTCTGCGGCGATTTGACATTGCTGACCTTCCCACCTTTCATACTCTGCCCTCCTCCAACTCTCTCTCTCTCTCTCTCTCTCTCTCTCTCTCTCTCTCTCTCTCCTCTCTCTCCCTTCAGTCTCTCCCTCTCTCTCTCTCCCCCTCTCTGTCTCTCTCTCTCTTAAATGTTGCCGG
>CM065720.1:67486019-67511019 GCA_033310375.1 Conus canariensis | reverse complement strand
AGATGTTGACCAGGCAATAAAAGAATATTTTCTAGTAACAGGCAAACAAGTTGAAACATTGCCCCCACCAAAATTTAGCGACTTTTATCAACCATCAGAAAAACAAAAGATGCAAGAAATATTGTTTATTGTCTTTGGCATGACCGCTGTGTATTTTGTTGCACAAAGTATTGGCTGAATAAAAATGTACAAAATCTATTATTCTCCAAAAGGATATTGGAAGGGAATAACAGCAATTAAAAAGCTTAGCCAAGCAGCGGGAGTCAGTGAACAAACAGCAA
The DNA here is from genome assembly GCA_033310375.1 of Conus canariensis. Lineage (NCBI taxonomy): Eukaryota > Metazoa > Mollusca > Gastropoda > Neogastropoda > Conidae > Conus > Conus canariensis. The sequence goes on along the minus strand of CM065720.1, from coordinate 67,510,738 downwards.
AAGAATGGTTATCTAAACAAGCGATTTGGCAAATTTATTTACCAGCGCCTAAACGAATACAAAGACCACACTTTGTGAATATAACTCCAAACGACACCCATCAAATGGATCTTCTATATTTACCCCATGATACGATTAGACGAAAAAGATTTAAGTACGCACTTACAGTCATTGACATAGCTTCAAGATACAAAGATGCTGAACCATTAACACAAAAGAGTGCTTCTGCTGTTGCTGTCGCTTTACAACTGATATATCAACGAGGCCCGTTAACTTATCCTCGCATGATTCAAGTCGATGATGGAAAAGAATTTAAAGGTCAAGTAAATCAATTATTGTTAAAACATAGAGTTACCATTAAAAGAGGCATTCCAGGAGTTCACAGATCACAGGGTTTGGTTGAAAACTTTAACAAACAGTTATCTGAAAGGCTTTTTTCCTACCAGTATCACAGAGAGCTGATTGACAATTCTCGCAACACAGAATGGGTTAGAAGACTGCCCTCAGTTCTACGTGCAATGAATAATGAAGAATTTAAAGGTCTAAAACCAGTACAAGCAATCAAAAAACAAAAAATAAATGTTGTTGAAGGAGACGCCAGTTCATCAAGCAAACTATTACCATTTGGTTTGAAAGTAAGGTACCTTTATTTACCGGGAGAAGCAGAAGGGGACACCCGCATCAGGGCAACCGATCCAGTTTGGAGTGTTGACTCATATGAAATAAAAAGAATTGTAAAGATGAATCCGCCGTGTATTATTTACGAGAAACTGACACAACAAAACGACCAGCCCCTCAAAGATCTTTTGTGAAAGAAGAACTGCAAATAATCCCGCCAGACACAGTTCCGCTTAATTAATTTACGTAAATATATTTGAGTTTAAAATGGAAGCTCAAAAGGAAGAAATCTTACATGAAACTAAAAAGATGATAAAAAAAGAGACCTTAGAATTAATACAAGAATCATATGATACGTGTTCAGCTATTAAGGAAACAATTAAGTGGATTCATCGGTACACGGCAACGCATCCTGATCGCCTACGATCCCAAATTTTGATTATCAGAATAACGGATAAAGAATATCTTGAAAAAATAAAAAAAATTCGTGCACATCAAGCAAACATGAGAAAAATTTTGTCTGAATTGGATATTGATAATGATTGAGGCTTCTAGATTATTATGCTGTTTTCCAATGCCCGATTGCATATGAAAACTCTGGATTAACAAACACACGTTTTGTGTTTGTTCTATCTAATGACTTCTTTGTTACAACAGTTGTGTTGATCTCATGTAGATTAGATCGTAGTTTTACGTTGTCATGATGAAAAGTCTTATTGTCAAACAATGCTTTTTTATAGTTGTCATGGGATATGCTTGATTGCACAACACTACGAGATATTCCCTTTGCTTTTTTAACAACTTTTTTTTGGCTTGAAAGACTGTACATTTTCGACCTCAAACCAACAAACTCCTTGATCACACCTCCAGATAATTCATCCTTCATCTTACCTAAAACCTTCTTGTTAACATTGAATGCAAAGGCGAATCTTTAGGGTAATCAGATGTGTCGTACCATCCCGCATGCCCTTTAGCTACTTCTAATTCCATGTCTTTATAGATATCTTCAGTAGGGATATCTATAACAAAGGAATCTGTATCTGTGTACAGAACTCTGGACTCTGGATACAAGGGCTTAAAGTAGTCATAAAGAAATTCTAACATCAAAAGCTTCGACAGCTCTAAAACAGTAAACCAATAAAAACGGGCTTATCCAATTTGACTTTCTTTTTTTTCATCATTATGCCAAAAAGCTGATCATGAAATCTTCTGAAGTCCTGATAATTAGGTTTAGAAGTTAGCTTAATTGCATCGTTCTCTCTGGTGACCAATCTAACATCTTTACGCTTGTGCGGATTCTCCATAGTCTTTCCAAAACAGCTGTTGTTCATCAACTTGAAAAAGTCTTTTTCTGAAGCATCTGTGGATTTAGTTCTGAGATCAGTGTTCTTCATTATGTATGGTTTCATGAACTGTTCTTGATCAAAAGCAATTATACGATGAACAGCTGTCAACTTCAAACCATGTCTTAAATAAAATTGTAGAAGCCTGTAATGGCAGACATAATTTTTTTTGCCTCGAAGATTAGGCACAAGTTTAGGTGGTTCTGTTTTTGCCATCTTTAGACTTTCTGCTGCTAATGGATAGTCATTATGGTAATCATGGAGTTCCTGAGGATATTCTAAGTCAACATCTAGAATGTATCCACACTGTTGATCTGGCGTCAAACTGCCCAACCACTTTAATGCTTTTTGAATATTATCCGTATCTGTGTACATTTTAAAGTTGCGTAATGGAAGTGATTGCGCCATTGCCCATCCATACAGATTGTTTGCATCTAAATACATGAGATAGTTAGACCTTTTACTTGGATCATAGTCGTCCAAGTATTTGTTGTTTGCTTTACAGTAATGGTGCGACGCCATACTGATTCCCCCACGCAATCCGTTTTCAATCATCTGAAGCATTGGCAGGTTAGACAATAAATCAATTTGTACTCCAGTAAATTTTAAGAAAGCGTCCCAGCTCATCCCGGGCGCAGAAATATAATGCGCGGATCCAGGCTGTAATGTTTCATGCAGGTCTTCCTATAATTTTCAAAGACGTCCGCCAACAAACAGGTATCCGCCATTAAATAGGAATCATGATAGTCTCCCATCGTTTTACACTCTAACTTCTGCCACGCATTCTTGAGCATGCTGGTAATCAGAATCACTGATGTCCTTTCCTCTGAGACTAGAAAAGAACGCGCCTTTAGGCGGAAGTGTATCTTCGTCAAACCTTTGCCAACTGTTCATGTACTCATAAGGGTAAACGCCCTTTCTAACAAGAGTTGGGTCAAAATATTCTTCTGTTATTGGGCAGGACTTTAAGGACATAGCCAGTGACTCTAAAATCCCATCATGTGTTGCATAGAGTCGTAGAAAGACATGTTATTTAAAGTGAAACACATGTACTTTTCTGATGACTGGCAATGCATGACACCCTGAAGTCGCTGGTTACTGCTTGCATTATAAGGTGAGAGTCGTAACCTCGCAAGTTGTGAAAGAATATAGGCAGCTTCCATGTCTTTGGTTCAAACTTTAGTTGAAGATTGCATTTGTTATGTGCTGCTCCTCTAAACTTTCCACTAATGTGATCATGGTCTCTTACTGTTGGATTCTCTGCGGTGGCAACCAAGGCCGCCCCACAAATCCAACAGTGAGTGGCTGAGTCATACTGTTGTTGGTCTTCAGGCGTCATTATGATTTCAGATAAGTTTAGATTATTAGAACAGGCATTACGCACTTGCTGCATGCGTTTTAAGAAGTATTTTGCAGCATTTGGTCCTCTGTATAATTCTGGCTTTGAATGGGCGCCATCCGACCTAACAATGATGAAGGCAAATGAGCAAATCTGATGATTACTCATTAAGACTGTTTTAGGAAGTTTCTGTGGGGTTGGTCCTTCATAAGGAACAATGAGTGATTCGAAGTCTGCGTAAACAACATATGGACTAGTTTGCAACCGTTTCCAGTTCTTAAAACTAACTTTACTGCCTTCTCCGGGCGTAATTAGTTCTGTATCACAGTCAACTGGGCTAATACAATGTTTTACATGTTCGCTTGCTGCTTTAACAGATGGAATTCTTGTTAAACATTTTCTACAGAATTCTTGTTTGCTATGTTGTTTTGTAGTATGCACTAGTAATCTACTCATTGTGCGTATCAATGTGTAATGTGGTAGCCCTGTTGGTGAAAACATCAGTAGTAAGTCAACATGATTTTTGTCTGGTTCGCCAATCGTTGGACTGTTCTTGGACACTTTAATCGGCTGTAGATTTGTTTCCTCATCCCATATGTAGATATTAACAGTTATTGGTTTGTTTTGTTCTTCAAACTGATCAATCTGATTTACACTAACAGGAAAGGATATTCCTCTAAAGTTAAGATCATTGATGTAAGGTTCATAGTTAGACACTCTCTCTGCGTTTTTGCGGAATACATGCAGCCTAGCAAGAACGCACCACATAAAACATTTGTTGTCTGAATTCTTTATGTTTAGAACTGCTCGTTTTGCAACTAATGATGGAGGTAGTGGAATGTAAGCCTTGCCAACAATCGGCTCATACTTAGCCTGTTTTAATCTGATCTCTAAGACTTTACCCTCTGACCAGCCAGAGCCTCTCATTTTGGCTTCTTCAGCGGCCACATCAAACTGTGTAAGCAGCTGGTCTGCCCAACCAGGTGTTAAGTCATTAGAGGAAAGAATAGTCTGCTGTTTAGTTGAGACCCAGACTTCTAGATTTTCTTCATTTATTGTTATATAGTCGATTAAAACAACTAACCTTACTTTAACTGGAGGGTTTATTGTTAGTTTACTTGGAACTTGAGAAATAGCGTGTACAACGCTTTCCCGCACGTTTTTTGGATTAATAACTTCTAAATCAATCTCATTTAGTGCTCTTGACAAATGCTCTTCCTCGAGCATTGCTTCAAACAATTCATCTGAACCTTCATATATCTTATCCATGTTGAGTTTCTTTTCTAACTCAAAATATTTATTTAAATTAAAAAAAAAAATACTTAATCAGAATCAATATCAACGGTCTTTTTGTGCTTGGACTCATAAACTAAAGTATAAACGCCCTTTGGGGTTGTTAATGTGAGCTGTTTAGAACAGAGTTTAATGTTTCGTTTACTTTTTTTAAACATTCCTTTTTTATCTGGTCGGTGTCTGGTTGTTGAGAAAAAGTTGCCCTTGCCTTTCTTTGAAGATCAAACTTTTGTCTTTTGTAGTCCTCAAAATCAGCCTGTAGGCGACTAAATTCTTCATCCGTGATGTTTGAGTCAGCAAGTGCTTTATTTATTATCAGTTTGAAGGAACTAAGTTTAGCTGTTATTAGTTGAACCATAGCTGTGTGCTTTTGGAGTTTAGCTTTTATTTTTTTGCTGACAGCACTTACAGCCAATGAACACAGGCCAAGAGTTAAAGACACACCACCTAGAGGTATAGCTACCGGTGCACCTACGCCTGTTGCTAAGAGACCTACACTTGTTCCTGCTGTTAAAGCACTAACCGCCGATGCTCCAGTATTAACATATGTAACAGCATTAAAGACAGCAGAATACCTTCGTTTGGTTTTACTGTATTTTGAAAGGTCCTGCTCTAGTTGGGTTTGCATTTGTGTTATGTTTGTTAATCTGAAAGTTTTTATGTCTACAGCAACAGAGTTCTCTTCTTTGGGCACTTTTGGATAAACCTGAACAGACATGCTTTTTAAAAATAAAAATAATTTAGTATTGGATATCTTTTAATCTGTTATCTTGAATATTCAGCTGCGCATCATATATTAAAAACAAATGTACATTAAGTGGTTTATCACTCTCTTTTTCTTTATCAATTTGAATGTTTATTACGTCTTTAACTGTTCTCCCACTCCCATGCAACTGATTATCTTCTGTTGACCTTAGGTCAATCCATAAACCGTATTTCGTTGTTAAATATTCATCAAGTCTAACACTGTGAAGGTGTAGATCTTTAGACACAAGGTCTACTGTTGGATTTCTACACCTCCCGCCTCCAAACAATTTTCTTATTTCATCAAAATGATGATAAGGTTTAAGCCCGCTACCGTAGACTTGGTTAGGACTACCCTCAATTGAACATTGTACTTTCGTTATTTTAGGATTGATAAACTTTTCACTTTGTCTTTTGAATGGTTCTTCATCTTCACACAGCAATAAAATACCTTTAAGGGATCTTGCTGTGGCACTAAAACTAAAGTTCCATATTGTGTCTGCCCTGCTTTTAGGATATTTAGTATGATGAATCACTCTTTCGTAATATATTGCTAATTTTGACTGATATTGTTGCTCAATCAGCCTTGCTAAGTTAGGGTTGCTAACAATGTCAAACTCTAACGAGATGTCGAAAATGCTGTACTTTGCGTTAGAGTCTGTAGATTTAATGACACGTTTGTATTCATTAAAAGTTAGTTCATATGACAATCTGTCTTTTAATGCTCCTTGAAAGTATGGCGCATGCGCTTTTAACAACTCAAAATCTAAGGGTATAGAAAAGCGATTTCCATAAGCAAAACTTACAGCTTCATACTTGTTGCCGGCTTTAGCATCTTCGGCGTCTATTCTGTGTTTTAGTGCTTCGTTATTTTCGATTCCTTGAAACGCAAGATCGGCCCTTTCATTATCGGTTAGCCATAGATCAGAATAGATTAGAAATATGTCTGCATTGTGTAAAGAAAATATTTCTTGCCCCTCAAGTTTTATAGAAATTTTCTTAACGATTGCCCGTCCCAGATTCTGGACTACTGTCCTGTTTTCGTCTGTTGCTGATTCTAGTTCTATTTTGAAAGTAAGTCGTGCAGATCCCGGCACAATCACTTCATCTGCTCCTAGGTCTGGAAATTTAACAGTAAGAATTTGATCTGAATCAATAGTAGATGGATTATTTGGAACAATAATATTCTGTTTATTTCCCTTCACGCCAAAGGGCTCTTTCAGTCTTCTATGCGGGTCAAGAATCGAGCCATATGCTTGTGACATTTTTTTATAAAACAAAATAAAAAGTTAATTATTTAAAAACATGGCAGGTGAAGAAGATTATGATGTTTTTGATCCTGGAGACGACATGAGTGAAATGACTCCTTTGACACAACCATCGCGCTCATTGCGACATGAATTAACAGAAAGTAAGGTCAGATCATTGTACCAAAGTTTAGGCCAAGAACCTCCCGAATTTATAGACCCTAATGATTTTGAAACAAAAAATGATCACTTGTTTTTTAAAAATGATAAAGGTGAACTTGTTCAGCTTACATCTAAACCAGACCCATCAAAGTTTTTAGCAAAGACTACAATTAGACAAAGGCTCAGTGTGAGCGATCAAAATCGCCTTGGCATTGCTAAACCGCGAAGATTAGACAGTGAGGCAGTTGCTAAACTTCAAAACACACTACAAGAACTCCCAACAGAAAACCAAATACAAAACATGGAACTTAAAGATTTAAGCCCAACAGCAGACAAAATAATACAAGCAGAAACCAGTTTTTCAGAAGAAACAGTATTAAAAACTATGCACGATCCGCCGCTACCTATGAGAGAAATAACGGCCCTTGATCATGCTTTGAGAAGCATCAGAGGCGAATTAACAAACAATTTAGCAAAACTGGGTGAACTAGATGAGCATATAAAAAGAGAAAAAGAAAAACTAGTTGAGGCTGATGACCACAACTTAGGACCTGGTGTTAAAGAAAGAATAACACAAAGACTAAAAGATCTTGAACAAGAGAGATCAGCAAGACTAGAAGTGTTGTCTACTAACCGAGAACAATTACGAACTCAAGTGAGCAGAATAAGAGAAACTATCCAAAGAATTTTATATGAAGACACAACGTTAGCAGAACGAATAAGAACACTGTTTAGAGAGCAAGGTGTCACATTAGCGAGCGTTATAACAGCCTTAGGATTTGCAATAAGTACACTGGTGTTGGCTATTACAGGCGGCGGTGGTGGGGGAGCAGTGCCACCAGGACCACCATCTCCTCCACCTGATAAATCATGGGTAAAAAAACAACTTGATCATCTTGCAAGTTTATTAAAAAAATTAGCCAGTAAAGCAATAGACTCTTTACCTGGCATATTAGGGGGGATCGTTAGCTGGCTTTTGTCTGCCGCAAGTAAAGTAGTTGGCTTTATGGCTGAGCACTTATGGTCATTAGTTGTCTTAATAGTTGGGTTACTTTATAGTAAGATAAAGACCAAGTAATCCTAGGGCAGTTAATCCAATAACAAGTGCTGTCTTTTCATATTCATGGGGGTCGCTTTTATTCACCATGGGGATTGGTTGGGGGTGGGGTTTTGAGGGGAGTATTGGATGGGGTTTTGGGGCCTTGGGGATTGGTGGGGATTCTTTTTTTATTGCTATTGCTGGCTTAGAATTTATGTCGTTTTTTCCAACCTTCTCTTCTTTACCAGCCACAAGGATTTCATTATTATAGTTTATTATTGTTCCTATCTGGAGTCTGAGGTCAGAAGGCAGCATGTATAAACCAGTGCCAACGGCGAAGTCTACTTTCGATCTTGCGTATTGCAAAACAGTTTGGTACCTTTTAATACTTGAAGGTAAATCAACTGCAGAATTAATAGAATCCTCTAAATTTGCTAAATACTTTTTTTGGGCGTCAAAGCCAGTAGAAGGATCAATTATGTTTGATCTCGTTTGTGCTTGCGAACCTAGCAAACACCAAACATAAGTACGAATAGAGTCGTTTATTCGTTCTATTCCCGCTTTTGTTAGGCCCTTAGAAGCGTCCAAAATAAATGTTGTCCATGCTGTTTTATGCTCTTGCTCTATGGACCCGAGGTGAACAGTTGTGCCTGAAGAGAAAGATGTGTAAGGAGGATTCCAATCATAGTTATACTTTCTGTGCACGCCCCAATAATAAAGAGTGCCTAAACCATGATTAAGATCCAACTTTTGTCTAAAGTCTGTCTTTGGGTCAATATCAAATTCGTTACATATCCTTTCAAAAGCCTTGTAATCTATTCTGTTGCTGAATGGATTAAACGTTTTGTCATTTGGTAATGGCGCTTGCAGTTCAGATAAAATACGTCTGAAGGTGTAATAGAAATGAAATCTATACACTGACCTCACCAAAGGATCAGGATGATTTAAATGATCAGCATACGACACTCCACACCCAGTTGATGCACAAAACACAGCAAAGTTTAACTGGTTCTGATAAAACTGCATCGGATGACTGAACCACACTTTCGGGATGTAGTCGTTTTTGATAGGAGGGTTAAGATAACGATCCAATGGAGTACTAACCTTTACTTGAAAGGCGTCAGTCTGAGTCACAGAAATGTCGAGGGTATCAGTTGTTATATCTTTAGGACTGTAGTGCGGTCCAACAGAATATTTTGCATTAGTATATTTGAATGCACTCATTTTTAAATTTGTTTTAAAAATGTTTGTAACAATAACAACTCAAGACAGTCCTTCGTTTTTAGAATATGCTATTGATAATAACTGCGGAACCCAAAGGGTCGCACTCCATGAAATTTTTTACAAAGTCGTATGGTTTAATATAACTGAATCCAAGGAGAATAATAAGATTAAAAAATTTGATAATAGAGGAAACTTAGTTAGCCAGTTAACCATACCTGATGGTTATTACGGGTTTTGCTCGCTAAAAGAAGCAATGAGTAACTTCGACATTACTCTCAAACTTAACAATGCAAATTTGAAAATAATGTTGACATTCAAACCTGAAGAAGAAGTAGACCATTACCTTTTTGATGTAGAGCTAGCTAAAATGTTAGGCTTTGCAACTGACAATCATGGTTTTAGAGTTACATCAGACAAAACTACTTATGAGGGAGAAAACCCGCTCGATCTTGCATTACATTCATTACTCTATGTTCATTTGGACGAGCTGAGCACTGATGAAAACTTATATGATGGAAGGCCCTCAACTGTTTTAAGAGCTCTTCCATCAGGGAAAGCTGCATATTGCGATTATGAAATTATACAATTCCCTAATTTACAGTTTAAAAGATTAGCTTGTGGGAGGGTCAGATCATTTAATATAAAGATCACAGATAAAACAGGGAAAGTCGTGAAATGTGATAACCTGCACATTGTTTTAGAAATAAAATAATACGTTGTTTTAAAAAATGTCACGTGGACCAGACGATTCGGGGGTCACATTAGCGCCTGAGAGGTGTGTAACTTTAGAATTAAAAGACCTTGCAGACGTTGAGGACTTTGAACAAAACGGTGAGATAGGCACTTTATATGGTTTTGAGTACACTAAAGATGGTTATTATAAGCGCAAAGAGGTTGACGACAACAAAAGGTTTCCTAAACTAGAACAACTACGCAATGTAGAAGCAAATAATGCGGGTCAGTATGAATATAAAATAGTTCGAAAAACTGACAACAAATGGCACTTAGAACCATATTTAGAATGGAACATAAAATTTGAATTCTTAAGCCCATTTACATTTTTTGACCGTCAAAAAAGTTTCAGAAAAGCATTGAACTCTGGCCCTTTACATGTAAGTCTTATGCCAGAGGACAACAGTCGGAAAGAGATCGAAATAAAGCCGTTTGGGGACAAACAGTACATCCTCCACAGAAGAGAATCGGTTTTAAAGAAAGCTTCTACAAAATTACAGTTCATTCCACGCACAAAATTAGGAGACACGTTCACAATGATATTTAAAATTTCTGTCTTAAAAGATGAGGCGAGAAATGGAGCTCTGGGCGTCAGTGACAATCTTATGAAAGGAATTCTTATTAGCTGGCAAAACTTAGACGTTGACAAACTTAAAGTTACTGTCGTCGTTCTTTACAATGGCGAGGATATTAAGGTCATAACAACAAGCAACAAAATTGATATTAGTCTAAATAGAAACGATCTTACAGAACTGAACTGGATTAATCTTACACATTTGGGCCTTATAGGGTTTTATTATACTGAACAAGTTTTGACAGAGAGTATGATAAAAACAATAACTGGATTAGATTAAATTCTGTTTTAAAACTATGGAGCAGACAACTTTGGTGTCAATGCCGATGTTAAACTTTATGACAAAAACCCCTCATTGTTCATTGATTTGTGGACAGACTGGTTGTGGAAAAACAATATTTGTCCTCGACCTATTACAAACAGTTTATAGTTATAATTTTGATCATATTGTAATTTTCTGTCCGACACTTAAATGGAACAAAGCATATCACGATAGAAGGTTTATATGGACGGATGATGAAATCTATTTAGTTGACCCTAGCAATAAACTAAGTGAGTGTTTAGAACATTTTTTTAAACTGTTTGAGGGAACGCAGACATTATTTATTATAGATGATTGTTCGGCAGAAAAGGATATAGTCAAAAAAAGAAACACTTTATCAAAACTAGCTTTCAGTGGAAGACATGCTGGGATAAGTGTGTGGATTTTATGTCAAAAATATAACTCAGTTTTAAAAGACTTTAGAGAACAGTTAAAGACAGTGGTTTTATTTCACATGAAAGACAGAGACGCATTTGATGAATGTATGAAAGAAAATGATGTTATTGAAAACGATCAAGAAAAACGAAGGATTAAGCAAAAACTGAAGTCTCAAAAGTTTTCTAAATTAGTGTTAAAAACAGATAATCCTACACATTATGTATGTTTGTAAAGTGTTTACTATTAGAGAACTATAAAATAGGCACTCTGGGTAAGCCGGCGGAGCAACAGCGAAACCGGCTTTAGCCGGTTGGAGCTGGCGGAGGTGGGTGAGCCAGAGTGCCTATTTTATAGTTCTCTCTTGTGTTCAAAGTTTGTACGTTTATTATGCATGATTCTAGTCAGTAGTTTTCAAGTTATGACGTTTTTAGAAATAAAAGTAAACTCTAAAACACTGGGTCGCCAAATGAACGTAACTAACATAAAAGTAACTAGCCTCAACCCCTTGGCCTTTTTCGGGCAGGACAAGAACAAACAAACCAACAAACAATGTAAATGGGTGAATTATGGAGATAAACAAAGGCAAGTAAACAAGTCGTCAGTTACGATTAATATGGGTTACAAGGGAATTTAGAAGAAAAAAAAAAGGTTCGGTGGGGATGGGAGGTGGGAGGAGAGACGAGATGAAAAAGATGCCTTTCAAATAAAAACATTAATCTCTTCACTGACAGCAACGAGAAGGGAAGAGAGACGAAGCGAACAAAATAGCATTAAATTGTAAGTACTTAAATTGTTCACTGACAACAATGAGAATCTTTGAGTTCTGTATTCTGAACATAAGTATTCAGATATGTTCGTCTACAGTCGACTTTCGTCTGTCAGGTGAGAACTTCAAAAGATCAGACTGGTTACAGTTGTGGCTCTGAAGCTTTACTTGTCCATTTTATCGTGTACAGTGCTGTATTTGATTGGCTTTGCAAGATGTTCTTGCACACTTCTGAACAGACCATTTCAATGAAATATAACCCCAGGGTATTTGCACTGGTTTGTGGTTTCTGTGCTATGAAATCCATATTTGAATAGAGCGGATTTTTTTTTTTTTCTAATGAAAAAAAAAAAGATTACTTTTGATTTGTGCCCACTGATGGTGATGCTCATAACAGTCATTTAGTTTATTAGGTAGCCGTGCTTTGGTGGTAGAAACAGTGACCAAGTCATCTGCGTATAAAATGTAATAAAATACATGTAAGTTTAGGGTCATTGTTGCATTCATGTTAAGAGAAACATTGTCCAGGATATTAGTTGAAAGATCATTAATGAATTCGTTAAAGAGTCTTGGCTTGAAGCGTTACCTTAGAAAGCACCTTTGACCAATGGTATCCTGGGGATTGGTAATCCGTTGCATTTGCAAAGATTCTAACCGTATTACACATGCATCGATAAAATGACCGTAAAATAGAAATCTGTTGTTTCTACTATCTATGATTTCCATCAGGAATGCGTCATAACAAATGTTGTCAAAGGCTTTCAAAAATCGACATCTAAAATCTACCCTTTCTGTCTCATAATATTGCAGTGTGTGTATGTGTGTGCGTGCGTACGTGCGTGTCTGTGTCTGTGTCAGTGCGCGCGCACGTGTGTGTGTGCGTGTGTGAGCGCGCGCGTTCGTGCATATGCATACATACGTGCGTGTGTGTGTATGTTTGTGTGTGCGTGTGTGTTTGTGTGAGTGTGTATGTGTGCCCGTGCATGGACGTGTTTCAGTTTTCTCTATTCGTCTTGCCATCTTTGACAAAAAAACTTTCTTGTTTATAATATATATATATATATATATATATATAGTTAAAACAAGTATAAGAGGAATCTTAAAACTATCTACAAATTTGTTTCTAGCGGCTTGGCTATCGTCAGATGAAGTTTGGGTTGCCCACCGCCGATGTTATATAGCGTGTGGGGCCCGGTTGCAGCTGTTTTTGCGTGCGTGTTGGTTGCACGTGTTTTGGGGGTTTTCAGGTTGTTGTACGGGGTGTGTTCACTAACAACGATTTCCATTTATGCCTGCAGTTATTTACTATTTCTGTTTTAGTATTAAGAGTTGCTAAGTGTGGTTTACATAGTATTAGCCATTTTTCAGTTAGGCATAGGTTGCATCTTTTTGAAATATTGCTGTATGGTGATGCCCTTTTTATGATTTTCCAGGATATGTTATAGTTTATTTTTGCGTCTTTAAGTTTCCAAATGTATTTGCTCAATTCAGTTTGGTTTTTGTATTTTTCTTTGTTGAATGACTGTTTGTGGTTTGCATATCTGGTTTTGAAGTGGTTTTCAGTGATCCCTATGTATGTTTCTTTTTCATTTTCTGATGTCACAGTAGCCTGGTATACAATGTTGTTGTGAAGACATTTATTGTTTAGTGGGCACTGTTCTTTTTTGGTGCAATTGCAAGATTTCCTTTCTTCACCCTTCTTTGCTGTGTTGGTTTTCATTTTGTTGGATGCGTCAATCAGGTTTTTGAGGTTGGGCATACATGAGTACGATAGTTTGACAGTGTTTTTGTTAAATATTTTGGACAATTTGTGTTCTTTTGGAAATGAAGTTGTTAGGATTTTGAAGAATTCTTTCCCTATGTTTGTTTTGAGTTTCCCGTCGTATGGGGGGTTATACCATATGATTTTTCTTTTCCTATTTTTCTTGCTTTTATTTGTGTTGTTGTCTGGGTTGTATTGTAATTTGTAATTGTATCCACTTCTTTGTAGTGCCTCCTGGTATTCTACTGCTGCATTGTTGAACACTCTCTCACTGCATGACAGGTTTGATAGTCTCTGTTTATGCCGTGGGGTATGGTCTTTAATACAGATGGTGGATGGTTACTTTTGATATGTACATAAAGAGGTGTATCGTTGGGTTTCTTGTATGGTTTATATATGTGATTGTTGAGATCCAGTGTTATGTCTAAGTAGTTCACTACCTTTTTATTTGCTTCAATGGTAATCTTTACGTTGTGGTTTTGGAAGATTTTGCATAGTTCTTTCTTCTTATTTTCGATGGTTCTTGGTTGTTGGTTAGTGCAGCAAGGCCATCATCTCTGTATAGTCCGACTTGTTTTCCGAGTTTTTTCTTGATGTTGGACAGCATGAATAGTCCGACCAGTTCACATGTTTCTGCACCATCGTATGATCCAATGGTTACATCAAATGTTGAGTTTCTGTTCGTTTTCTTGATCCAAGTTTCATTTTTGCTGTGTAGTAATGTTTTCTTGGTGTGGAGAATGATTTCCATTTCTGACCCTGTTATGTCTATGTGGTTACTGACAAACTTCAGGGCTTTGGTGAGTAGTTCCTCATCTATAGATGGGTAAAAGTCTACTATATCAAATGTGATGAATACTGTATTACTTTGTTCATTGAGTTTTTTGAACCATTGGATAACTTCGTATGTGTTCTTCCAGAGGTTGTATTCAGAGTTTGATTTTACGTTCTTTATTATTTTTTCCAGAATTTTCTTGCTTATTTTGCCCAGTTCAGATTTGGATGGATTTATTAGTCTACATGTGGGATTGTTATGAAAGTTGGGCTTGTGGTCTTTGAGTGTTGTGAAAGCTTCTTTTGTTGCTGTCGCTTCTATCCTGTCACTTAGGTCTATGCGATGTACAAGTTCTTTTTCTTTAGTGCGGATACTGTCATGTATATTTTTGTCAGCTTTTTTGTAGTTTTTCTGGAAGGGTGAAGAAAGGAAATCTTGCAATTGCACCAAAAAAGAGCAGTGCCCACTAAACAATAAATGTCTTCACAACAACATTGTATACCAGGCTACTGTGACATCAGAAAATGAAAAAGAAACATACATAGGATCACTGAAAACCACTTCAAAACCAGATATGCAAACCACAAACAGTCATTCAACAAAGAAAAATACAAAAACCAAACTGAATTGAGCAAATACATTTGGAAACTTAAAGACGCAAAAATAAACTATAACATATCCTGGAAAATCATAAAAAGGGCATCACCATACAGCAATATTTCAAAAAGATGCAACCTATGCCTAACTGAAAAATGGCTAATACTATGTAAACCACACTTAGCAACTCTTAATACTAAAACAGAAATAGTAAATAACTGCAGGCATAAATGGAAATCGTTGTTAGTGAACACACCCCGTACAACAACCTGAAAACCCCCAAAACACGTGCAACCAACACGCACGCAAAAACAGCTGCAACCGGGCCCCACACGCTATATAACACCGGCGGTGGGCAACCCAAACTTCATCCTGACGATAGCCAAGCCGCTAGAAACAAATTTGTAGATAGTTTTAAGATTCCTCTTATACTTGTTTTAACTAATGTTGCTCCCCAAGGGGTTGAGCACTTGTAGAATTGTTTTAGACTTTTTTTTAATATACTGATATATATATATATATATATATAATATATATATATATATATATATATATAAACAGTTCTATTAAAAAAAAAAAGTGGGAGTAGATCGTAAGTTTGAAATAGTAACCCATACAATACAAAATGTGTGTGTGTGTGTGCGCGCGCGCGCGTGCGTGCGTGCGTGTGTGTGTGTGTCCCAGGTAATATAAAGTAGCCGCTAATGCTCTGTGTAAGGGGGGGGGGGGGGGGGAGGGAGAGAGGGGGTAAGTGAGTGGATGGGGGGGAGGGGGAGGTCGGTGGATCGGGAAGGGGAGGGGTATCTGAAATGGATGTATAATCAAAGAAAATGAGATGTTAGATGTGTTTTATCTAAATAAGACGTCATCAGTAGTGACGTCAGTAGGTCCTGTTTACGCACATCTGTAACAAGTCTCGACTGCCGGTCATGAAAATGTCTCCTAAAACTTTTCTCACTTCGTCGGCAGACGTGACCTTTCCTTGCTTGACAATACGCCACGGAACACCCCCCTCCCCCCCCCCCCCCCCCCCCGCCTCCCTCCCCCCTTCACTTTTTCTCCCGCCCCCCTCCCCCCGCACTTCCCCCTCCTCTTCTTTTTTTTATTTTTTTTTTTAGGTCTTCACCCCCATTCACCACCTCACCTAAAGGGAATTGCCATTATTGCGTATAGAGTCTGCACGTACCCTCCGACTCCTTTGAAACTTTGACAAAGGCGGAGCCGTACGCAGACTGACAATTGGTACAATCGGGCTTCCTGCGCATTTGGTCGATCCATTTATCGATCGCGCAGAAATTGACCAAATTCAGTCGCGCGCTTTGTCGATGGGATAGTCAGAGCCTGTCTACCTACGGCAGCAACATGTAAAACACCTTTTCGGTAAAAAGAGGGCTGATAGATTGCTGCATATTTATGGTTCTTTTTGCTTCCAGCTTCAAGCCTGGAAGCTGACTTTGTTCTTATAGTCGTGTAGTCTCGGTAGCACACGACCGACGCTCTTAGTTTCAAAGTGGGGGTTTTGCAGGCGGAAATGCGAACAAGAGTGGAAACAGAATTGCCGGACCGACTAACGAAGAGACTAACACATTACAAAACAAACACAACGCGTTTCGACTGTTGGCTTTTCTTCAGGCTGGACAGAACAACATTCAAAACTATGGAAAAAAAAAAAAAAAAAAGCACCAACAAATAGTCACTTTTCTATTCTAAATGAGTGCAAGATTGGTTCTTGGGTAAACAATTAAAACTACGGTATGGATCTGAGGTTAAAGGGGAGAAGATAAAAGTAATAATAATAATAATAATGATAATGATGATAATGATTATGATAATAATATTAATGACAATGTAGTTACTATTATCATTCTTGTTGATACGCTATCATTAGTAGTTGTAGTAGTAGCAGCAGAACTATTAGCTTTTTATCTTACTGTTCTGCCATTTTTGTACTCCCAGTTCTTATAGAACAGGGAGTACTTTACAATGGGAACGAAGAAATGTTCTGTGTGTGTGTGTGTGTGTGTGTGTGTGTGTGTGTGTGTGTTCCACTCACTCCAGACAAAACTACTGGACCGATCTTTCTGAAAATTTGTAGGTATGTTCATTATGCGTCAAGGATGATGCCCGATGTGTTATTTTACCGTTATAACCGTTACTAACGGCCATAACGGCCCATAACGGTTTTCCTTCTTTATGGAATATCTCAGAAAGTACTTGGCCAATCTCTCTGAAAATTTGTAGACAAGTTCATTATGGGTCATAGATCATGTCCGATGTTTTATTTTTACCGTTATAGCCGTTACTAACGGCCATAATGGGTTTCTTTTTTTATGGAATATCTTAAAAAGTAATAGGCCGATCGTTCTGAAAATTTGTAGGCATGTTCATTATGGGTCACGGATTATGCCCGAGGTGTTATTTTACCGTTATAACCGTTACTAATGGCCATAGCGGCCCATAACGGTTTTCCTTCTTTATAGAATATCTTAGAAAGTACTTGGCCGATCTTTCTAAAAATTTGTAGGTATGTTCATTATGGGTCACGGATGATGCCCGATGTGTTATTTTAACCGTTATAGCCGTTACTTACGGCTATAACGGCCCATAACGGTTTTTCTTCTTTATGGAATATCTTAGAAAGTACTTGGCCGATCTTTCTGAAAATTTGAAGATATCTTCATTATGGTCACGGATCATGCCTGATGTTTTATTTTACCGTTATAGCCGTTACTAACGGCTATAACGGCCCATAACAGTTTTCTTCTTTATGGAAAACCTCAGAAAGTACATGGCCGATCTTTCTGAAAATTTGTAGTATGTTCATTATGGGTCACAGATGATGGCCGATGTTTATCAGAATAGCCGTTACTAACGGCTATAACGGCCAAATGGGTTTTTTCCTCTTTATGGAATATCTCACGCGTATTCAAGATAAACTGAGAATACGGTTATATGCTTTGCATCTTGTCTATATTTCTATGATTGCTATTACTATTATCATTTTTATATCATTAATATTCCATTTCTACAATTACCATTATTAGTATTTTAATTATCATACTATCATTTTTGTTGTTGCCATTGTTGTTATCATTATTGTGATTATTGTTGTTATTGTTCTCCTCCTCCTCCTTTTTCTTTCTTATCTCGTTATTATTGGAAATGAAATGAGGCAGGGAACAGTAAACGATAAACAGTAAACAAGTTGGGTATTTTTTGGCTCCCATAAGAAAACCTAACACAGATAACTTGTATTCAAGACTGGCACAGCCTTTTAAACTTGAATAAAGTCAGACAAATACATAGACAACAATCTAATAGTGGGAAAAAAAACAAGCGCAGGCCAACAACTGAACTATCTTCATAGTAATGACTTGGCAAAGATTTGGACTTAAGGAGGGTAGGGGGGGGGGGGGGGGGGGGCGGAATTTGAAGATGGAGAAACTGGGAACATGAAATTAAGAAAATATGTTACAGATATGAAAACTCTTCACTAGCTGCATAAGGGAACCATCGCAATCCCTTTTGAAGGCAGATATATTTGTTTTGCCTGCTCCGAGGCCTTTCGTCCGCTGGGTCGGACTCATCAGGGAGACACGGCTGGTTGTGTCTGCCCTCCTGGCGTCAAATAGAGACACACCACAGTCCATAATACTGTGGTGTTCTCACCACCAAGGGTGCAAAAAAGAATCCAATAGCACCCCCAAAGCAGCCAGCGATGAGTAGTAAATGAAACTAAACGAAAGTGTGGGGAGGAAAAAAGTTGCTGAAAAACTAGAGACATTATGCAAATAGTATAAAATGTAAGGGACAATTTTTGAGCCTATGCCTAGAGACATTATGCAAATAGTATAAAATGTAAGGGACAATTTTTGAGCCTTTCGTTTAATTTCATTTACTACTCATCGCTGGCTGCTTTGGGGTGCTATTGGATTCTTTTTTGCACCCTTGGTGGTGAGAACACCACAGTATTATGGACTGTGGTGTGTCTCTATTTGACGCCAGGAGCGCAGACACAACCAGCCGTGTCTCCCTGATGAGTCCGACCCAGCGGACGAAAGGCCTCGGAGCAGGCAAAACAAATATATCTGCCTTCAAAAGGGATTGCGATGGTTCCCTTATGCAGCTAGTGAAGAGTTTTCATATCTGTAACATATTTTCTTAATTTCATGTTCCCAGTTTCTCCATCTTCAAATTCCGCCCCCCCCCCCCCCCCCCCCCCCCCCCCCCCCCCCTCCTTAAGTCCAAATCTTTGCCAAGTCATTACTATGAAGATAGTTCAGTTGTTGGCCTGCGCTTGTTTTTTCCCCCACTATTAGATTGTTCGTCTATGTATTTGTCTGACTTTATTCAAGTTTAAAAGGCTGTGCCGGTCTTGAATACAAGTTACTCTGTGTTAGGTTTTCTTATGGGAGCCAAAAAATACCCAACTTGTTTACTGTTTATCGTTTACTGTTCCCTGCCTCATTTCATTTCCGATTTTGTTTTGATTAAATTGAGGTTATTTGTATTTGTTTCTGTCCGTCTGTGTGTTTGTCTTTTGATCTCCCTTGCATCTTTGGGTGGATCCTCAGGCGTAGGCTCAAAAATTGTCCCTTACATTTTATACTATTTGCATAATGTCTCTAGTTTTTCAGCAACTTTTTTCCTCCCCACACTTTCGTTTAGTTTCATTTACTACTCATCGCTGGCTGCTTTGGGGGTGCTATTGGATTCTTTTTTGCACCCTTGGTGGTGAGAACACCACAGTATTATGGACTGTGGTGTGTCTCTATTTGACGCCAGGAGCGCAGACACAACCAGCCGTGTCTCCCTGATGAGTCCGACCCAGCGGACGAAAGGCCTCGGAGCAGGCAAAACAAATATATCTGCCTTCAAAAGGGATTGCGATGGTTCCCTTATGCAGCTAGTGAAGAGTTTTCATATCTGTAACATATTTTCTTAATTTCATGTTCCCAGTTTCTCCATCTTCAAATTCCCCCCCCCCCCCCCCCCCCCCCCCCCCCCTCCTTAAGTCCAAATCTTTGCCAAGTCATTACTATGAAGATAGTTCAGTTGTTGGCCTGCGCTTGTTTTTTTCCCCCACTATTAGATTGTTCGTCTATGTATTTGTCTGACTTTATTCAAGTTTAAAAGGCTGTGCCGGTCTTGAATACAAGTTACTCTGTGTTAGGTTTTCTTATGGGAGCCAAAAAATACCCAACTTGTTTACTGTTTATCATTATTATTGGTATAGTAATAGTAGAAGTAGTAGCAGTAGTAGTAGCAGTAAGAGTTTTATCATCATCATTATTGCTATTGTAGCCATCTTACTGTACTAACTTCTAACTGCTCTTATTCCTCTTTTTCTGTATCACTATTATTATTATTATTGCTATCAATACTATCACCACTACTACTACTGCTGTTGTTACTATAGTTATAATTATTATCATCATCATTGTTGTTATCATTCTTATTATCATTAGTGTTGTTATATGTTTATTCTATCATCATCATCATCGTTATCATCATCATCATCATCAGTAGCGTTGAAAGTAGTAGAAGAAGTAGTAGTTTATTTTATTGTCATCATCATCATCATCGTCATTATCATTCTTCTTCTTCTTCTTCTTCTTCCGCTTCTTCTTCTTCTTATAATCATTATAATCATTTTTTATTTATTATTATTATTGTTTTGTTATCATTGTTATTATCATTATCATTCCAGCCAATATTGTTTCTCCATGAACCTCGTCTCCATTCCCTAGCCTTTTGGCACCCAGTTCGAAGAGATACGTGACTGTCTGTTCGTTCGAAAACAACGCTGACAGACAAAGATTTCAGTCTACAAAAATAGTCTTTTAATTCCTGACATAGCTTAGAGTGTATGTGTGTGTGTGTGTGTGTGTGTGTGTGTGTGTGTGTGTGTGTGGTTAGAGAAAGAGAGAGAGAGATTTGTGTGAATGGCATCTCTCTCTCTCTCTCTCTCTCTCTCTCTCTCTCTCTCTCTCTCTCTCTCTCTTCTCTTCTCTTCTCTTCTCTTCTCTTCTCTTCTCTTCTCTTGTCGTCTACTACTTCTACTTCTTCTTCCTGTTCTTCTTCTGTCTTCCATCTTTTTCTCCCCCCTCCTCATCCCCCCCCCCACCCCCACCCCCTTCCCCGCCTCACAATTCTCAGGGAGATTGAAAACACAGTAAATGTCCCAGCGCAGACGTTTATCTTCCGCCAATCCCCAAACAGATCCCTACCATAAACAACAGGATCGGCGACAGGAACTGTTAGCCCTCCACCGCTATAAACGGCGGATGAATTGGAGGAAGAAATCAGTTCTCTCCGCTAAAGGGGAAGTAGTCCCCAATGCAAAGAAGGACGGGGTCATAATATATTTGGCTTTTTGCAGCCTCGCCCTCTCTTGGCACTCGACAGACAGCATGACATATGTTTTCTCGGCCTTGATTGGTGCCAGGAATGTTTGAACTAGCTCCAAATTGGTGAAAGCGTCATCGTCTTCTGTTTGTGGTCGATTTTATGGCGATTTGCAGCCAAGTGGATGTGTTTGTATTACAGCTGTTGTTGCTGTTG
The DNA here is from genome assembly GCA_033310375.1 of Conus canariensis. Taxonomy (NCBI): domain Eukaryota; kingdom Metazoa; phylum Mollusca; class Gastropoda; order Neogastropoda; family Conidae; genus Conus; species Conus canariensis. Next base: position 67,489,259 of record CM065720.1, on the reverse strand, counting down.
TTGTCGTGGTTCTTTGATATTCATATTCCATTGTCATATTTTTGTTATTGTTTGTCAAGTTACTGTTATTATCGTCATCATCGTCATTAAGGTTGTTGTGGTTGTTCTTCCTCTTCTTTTCCTTCTTCTTCTTCTTCTTCCTCCTCATCCACCTCTCCTTCTTCTTATAGTGTGGGGGGAAAGGGGAGGAGGGCCGTATGCATCAGACACAGAAAAAGAGACAGAGAGAAAGAGAAAGAGAGCGACAGACAGACTGACGGACGGACGGACAGACGAACAGAGACAAAACGGAGAGATAGTGACAAGATGGACTTACTTTCCTATCCAACTGTTGAGAGACAGACAGACAGACAGACAGACAGAGTCAGACAGACAGAGAAGACGAAGAAGAAGAAGAAGAAGAAGAAGAGAGAGAGAGAGAGAGAGAGAGAGAGGGAGAGACGCTTTGACGATTTATTGCCTTCAGCTTAACGATCCATTAAGGCAGGGGGCGTACACATACTACTTGACACATTGCATCATTAAAGTATAAGGGAAATAAATGATGATGAAATTAATAAAACCTTCAGAACATAATGGATTAAAATATCGCTGACATTGTTGGGAAGGCACAGCTGTTTATAGCATAAGGGGGAGGAGGGGCCGCGCGCATGAGAGAGAGAGAGAGAGAGAGAGAGAGAGAGAGAGAGAGAGAGAGAGAGAGAGTTAGTTATCCATGTGTAACGTGAAATTGCACGCACGTCACGAAACCCCAGTTTCTATAAATGTATCACTGAATAAAAACAAACAAACAAACAAACACTTAACCCACCATAAAGAACAATTCATCTCTTCCATCTTCAAGAATTTGCAAGCATCATCGCAGGTCTGGTTTCCTTTGGGGGGGGGGGGGGGGGGACATGAATCAATGTGGAGGCGTTTCTCGACCTGAACGAATATATGTTTCATATGTGGGTTCGAATCCCGGCAGCGCCAGGAAAAAAAAAAAGTTGGCAGTAGAAGGGCATCTGGGAGTCATGACCTGGATGCGGCCCGGCCCACTTAGAGTGTAAGGAGTTCAGGGCTGAAACACTTGTCTCAGGGGGTTGGGGGGTTTCTTCTGTGAAGACCTTCTGCTGTCAAGCTCTCCCTAGACTTTCTTCCTACTGGAAGGAGAGAGAGAGAGAGAGAGAGAGAGAGAGAGAGAGAGAGAGAGAGAGAGAGAGAGAGAGAGAGATTTTGACAGAGCTGCCTTTTTCATGGCCCATTGAAATTGATCTAGTTGCAAAGTGAGGCGACTGCAGGCGGAAATCTAAACAAATTAATCTTAAATGTAATTAATAGCCAACCGCCAAGAAAACGTAGACAAACGAATCAAACGAATTGTCTTGTGATTCGTTTGTCCACGTTTTCTTGGCGGTTCGCTTTTAATTTCATTTAAAATTCATTGAAACTGAGTTATGTGTATTCATTATATAGCAGGGAGTTGGATATTAAAAAAAAATTGAAAAAAACGATGATGAGGGTGGATGCGATTTTCCCCCTTTTTTCAGAATCAGAAAGCATATTATCCAACGTTATTTCGACATTTTATAGTCTGTCCTGTTTACGAAGATAAGATGTTTGTTGCTGTTGCTGCTGTTGAGTATTGCTAAGAAATATGATTATGTGCAATCGTGTGTGTCTGCGTTTGCCCCGTATGTCTTTCTTTCGTGATTTTGTTTGTTCGTTCAGTGTTGGTTGATTTGAAGGTGGGTTTTTTTTTCTGACCATTGTATTTTTTTCTCATTCCTGGGACTGTCGTGATCACTCTATCCCTGTCGTTCTTTGTATGTGTCTATCATTGTCGGTCTGTGTTTGTTTGTCTGTCTGTCTGTACTCTGTCCCTGTCTGTCTGTCCGTCTCTCTCTCTCTCTCTCTCTCTCTCTCTCTCTCTCACACACACACACACACACACACACACACACACACACATACACACACACACACACAAACACACACACACACACACACACACACACACACACACACACACACACGTGAAACTTTTAAGGAAGAAACAACAAAACAAGTACAACAAAAACTGCCAAAATCCCTCTTGTTCAATGACAAAGTTTCCAGAATTTCATGGCAAGAAAAAAAGACTCCACACTCCCCATACCACCCACAAAAAAACGAAGAAAGCATGAAAAAAAAATGTCATCGAAGAAAAGACAAAAATCCCTCTGCCGTGTTCAGTAGCTACTAATTACACTATATAGCAGAAAAGCCAGTAAATCTCCAATGGACAAGCTAACGTCCATTGAAGCCGCACGGGACAGAAGATGGTGACATTAATGCTGACATATGCGTCCTCGTCATTGACACTTCATCTCAGTAGACCTCGTCTGAAGAACACACTGGCTTTTTTTTCCCCTAATCTGTCTTTTCCTCTTTTTTTTTTAAACCTTCACATCGAAGAAGCTGTTCATTTCTCCCGTTGTTGTTGCTGTGAAAATGTATGTACAGGGTTTATGGGCAAACTTGGAACATCTGTTTGAGGAATGACTCCTTGTTTGTTCTGTGTGCTTTTCTTGTTGGCAACGAATATTAGGTAGGCACTCAGGGTCTTCTTCTTCTTCTTCCTCGTTCGCCATCCCGTTAGATGAGCAGCCCGGTGTCCTCGATGAAGGCTGCCGTCCGTCGCAGCTCCTCCAGGGTGCCATACAGCTTGGCTTCCACTGCTGTCGGTGTTGGCCAGTACTTTCTCCTGGATGCTGCATACGTCGTACAGACTTGAAGGATGTGGTCAGTTGTCATTGGTCCCTCACTACAAGGGCACTCTCCACTCTGTCCAATGCCAAATTTTGTGTGCATGTGGTGGAGCAGGCGATTGTGTCCAGTCCTAAGGCGGAAGATCTTGACCTGTTCCCGTCATCCCAGCAAATGGTATGTGTCTTCTGGGTTGTATTTGGGATGCAGGAGGCGCCATTTTATTCCTTGTTGTGCCTTGATGATTGTCTTAATTTCATCGTATGACACCAGGTTGTTGGCCTGCTCCTTCTGTGCACCATCTTTTGCCAGAATGTCCGCTTTTTCGTTGCCTCTGATACCACAGTGTGCTGGTACCCATTGTATCACCACTTTCTCCACTCTGGCACTCAGGGCAACAAGGGCTGAAGTGATATGGTTCTGTTCTTTGCAGCGGGAGTTCTTGAGGGCTTGGAGCACGGAGAGAGCGTCATTAGGTAGGCACTCAGGGTCTGACCAGCGCATTGGGCT
>CM065720.1:67476019-67481019 GCA_033310375.1 Conus canariensis | reverse complement strand
CACACACACACACACACACACACACACACACACACCTAATTGTGTCAATAACAATCAGTTTTAAGTTATGCTTACCAACTCTTTCGACGAAAACGTCCACATGCCAGTCAGTGAAAACCCTGAATGTAGACACCAAAGTGGGTGCTGTGTTGGGTGAGCAGTCTGCAATTTTCAAGAAACTTCAGTGAGGCTGGCCGCCTGTGCTGCCATCGCTAGTGTCAGTGGTGGTGCTGTGCGCCTCTACATCCATAATTCACTGTCCATAGATATGAAACTGACGTAAGAAAAATCGTGACTTTGTCAGCTTCCATCCACTCACTGAATGCCTGCTGTTTTCTCTGCTTCGCTTCTGCACGCCTGTCACGAGGATTTCTTCTTTCGGCTCCTCTGAGAAATATGACGGACAGGTTGGGAATATAGATAGGAAGGTATCGTCAGCTAATTTTGGATTTGTTCTCTTTACAGTGAAAATGCTGCCGTCTGTCCTTGTAAAATCTTGTCAACAATGCTTAGCAGCACACAACAGAATTCAAAACTGGCTCAAAGTTTGTGCGAGGAATTTTACACAACCACAGACGTCGCCGGTCTGTATCCAGAACACAGACGTTTTCTCATTTTTGTCATAATTGCCCCAACAACCACCACTTATTCGGTATGTTTGCATTAGATACTGTCCAAGTAAAGCACAGATGACGTTCAAAACACAATACTATACCGTAAACAAAAACTCCAATAATACATTTTATATCTAGCGGTTCAAGACGACATGCGTGTCTGTGTCGACATGCCTTCGACCTCAGCCAAGACCATCAGACGCTGGCCGTGAGAGAGAGTATGTATGTATGCATGCATGCACACATGTGTGTGCGTGTGTCTGGCTATCTACATCCATAAAGAGCCGCAATCTAACTCATAATACAAACAGCTATTTAACTACGCGCTTCCTTGTTATCAAGTTGAGATATACCACAGTCTACAATTCTGTGGTATTCCCACCACCAAGGGTTCAATAACAGAATCCAACAGCACCCCAAAGAGCCAGCGAAGGATAGAAAAGTAAAACAAAAAGAAAGTGCGATATGGAAATAAGTTGCTGAAAAAGTAAAGTTATGGTGTAAATAGTATTAAATGTAGCGGAAAATATTTGAGCCTATGCTTGAGGATCCACTCAAGGATGCAAGGGAAGTCAAAAGGTGTCAACAGTAAGAGTGGTCAGCTTTAGTGTTTAATAAATCCAAGCATTGTCGTCACATAAGTGCTGACAGCTGCTGAGAATTGTGCAAGACAGCCTTTACTCGGATCTCCTAAGAGATGCAATCTCCCACTGATTGAGCAAACAAACATGTTGAACGATTCATCAGTGGAAGAAAACCAGTGCAGAAGTGCAGACTAACAATTCCTCCGTCATTACTTCAGTGGCTTTCAGAGAAGAGAGAGAGAGAGAGAGAGAGAAGAGCAGACAGACAGACAGACAGACAGACAGACACAGACACAGACAGACAGAGAAAACACAGACAGACAGACAGACAGACAGACAGACAGACAGAGCAGACAGAGAGAGAGAGAGAGAGAGAGAGAGAGAGAGAGAGAGAGAGAGAGAGAGTTTGCAAGGTTTTCTGTTGAAGTTTTCTAGTATCAGTTCTTATAGTTTGGCTGACTGTTTGTTGTTTGTTGCTGTCGATGTATTTAACTTCTTGCTTTCGTTTTATCTCTTCAACATCATTCAGCGACACACTACAGCTCAATCACAAAAAGTAAAGTCTTTAAGCGAAAGGGTTCTCCTACCCAAGTAGCCGCCATATATAATTTCAATATAAATGCCAGACGTTACAAACATCCCTCTTTGCTCCACTTGCAGTGGTTTTGTAGCCAACGACCACAGTGCGAGGTGAATGTTTACATCAAATCGCGATCGCAGTTTTGTTTTCCGCTTCAGTTTGTGCTTTATACAGTTCACGTCACAAATTAGCGAATTTGTTCACAAAGTCAGCATCGCAGATGAGAATATTTTCGGTAAGTTAAAAATGTTTTGCTCTTCTTCAACATTCCCTTTCTTATCACAATAGTAAATGCATGCATGCGTCGTTAAAACAACCGACCTTGACCTTACAATGAAAACGGGAAGGATAAGTGGGGGAGGGGGGAAAGGGGTTGAACAGTTTGAATTTGGCATTCATACAGGATATTTCAATTGATTCTGACCGGGCAAAAACTGGATTCTAGGATTCTATTCGCAGTACAAGTGTTGGGTTGTATATAACTGTCATTTCAAAGCAGTTTGAAGCAAACGAATGGGGATTTTGTTCAGAAAGAGATATAGCAGGGTCATTGGCATGCCTCGATCATTGCCCAGGCGATCATACAGGGCCTTTTCAGGGCTGCCACGTAGGGTAAGGCCTGATATGAACACAGAGAGAGAGAGAGAGAGAGAGAGAGAGAGAGAGAGAGAGAGACTTGTAGGTTTTCATACCTACAGCTCAGCCGAGCTACAGTCCTGGAGACCTATGGCTCTATGTGCCTGCAAAGAGCGGACTCTGGGGAGATGTAGGGCTGAAGGGCCATATAAGTCTGAGAGGCGTAGGACTGTTGGCAACTTTTACTCAGCAGACCTACTGTTGACATGAAAGACCGCTGCGTGTGCGTGCAGTGTGTGTGTGCGTGTGTGTGTGTCTGTCTGTCTGTGTGTCTGTGCGTGTTGCGTGCATGTGTGTGTCTGTGTGTGCGTGCATGTGTGTGTGCGTGTGTGTGTGTGTGTGTGTGTGTGTGTTCATGATCTGGACCAATTCGTAACGTAAGCAGTTGAACTGTTGACAACCTCAAAGCTTGTATCACACTAGACGAGTGCTCTCGCTTTTAGACACTCGACAAGCGTGACCACCTTGGTAAGCGAGCGCAAGAGCAAATACTCGCCCGGTTTGTGAAGTTGAACAGGTGCAGCTTTTAAGGCAAGACGCAAACATAGCGAAAGTGACAAGCTGATCACAGCAAACGTGAAGCTCTGCCACCCAACATCTCCATGCATGTTATTTCCGTTGTTTTTGTAGTTCTTCACCAAAAAGGATAATTTGTCTTCGCTTTCAAATTATGCGAAAAAAAAAAAGCAATTCTAAATGTATTTTGTAACCTGAAGTAACGAAGTCAGAATGTCTCAATGTACATTTAACAATGTGGCGCAAACTAACGAAGTGAGAACTATGTTCTGTGTCTGAATCACGTGACCAGTCGATTTGCGTACTGCTTTTTTGTTGTTGCAAATTTGACGGGTGTGCCTCAAAACGGTGTGGCGAGGGGAAGAAAGGGAGCACGGGAAAAATGTATTTCTCTTGCTTTGAACTAAAGGGCTCCTCTGGCATCCACATACGGGGATCAATTCTTTTGGGCTACATTCACGACACTTAAAATATACGCCTCTCAAAATAAGCAGCACGATTGCAGCATGTTGAACGAGTATGTATGGATAGGCTAGAATTGCTTGTTTATCATGTTTACACGCATTGCGCGAATAAAGTATACGTGAATGACTGACTGAATGCGAACTGGTCATAATTATGTGATCTTGTCCAGTACTGAGGTTAGTGTCTCTTAAAGGTGCATTTAACAAATATCTGATATTATTATGGTGACGGCAGAGTCGATGTAAACCGATTTGGTTATTTTCTCTTTGATTTTAAATCTTTATTTCATTTATTTGGTTATATAAAAATTAAGTCAAAGTTTTCTTTATATTTTGTAATTAAGTAAAATAGTTTTCTTCATGGTTTGCTTTTATCTGTATTTCGTTCGTTTATTTGTTTTATTCATTCAGATGTTTTTTCTTCTTTTTTATTTATACATGTATTCATTTCACACTACATTGAGAACATTCACTTATCCGAATATTCAGTGTCAACGTTTTCTTTTTCTGCAGCCTTCCTTTCAGTCCTTCAGTCCGTGTTCTTTTCCTACCATCGACCCCTGCGCCCTTGTTTGCTGACACTACACGGCACGCATTTATGAAACCCACCCCTTCCCGCCCAGATACTGCTCTCTTTTTCTATTAACCCCTCCACTTCCAGTTCATCCTTACACCCGTATTTCCTGTCTCTGTTTGCCGTCTAATATTTTCCCCTCCTCCCCACGGAGTTCACCAGGTAATTTGATCTCTCCGCTACTTCTGTTATTCGCTCTAACAGCAAAGACGGATCAACATTTTCTTTATTTCATTTTCTTGTTTGTTGAGCCTTCTTTTCAAACCAAACATAACAAAGCATCTTGTCTGAGACTGAACACACACACACACACACTGATGGCGTGTCACACGCTTTGAAAAGGATTGTACAGGGAAATTTCCACGTTCTTCACCGGGTCGTTTGAAGTGTTTGCTCAACGCGCGGGGGCTATCGAGGCAGCGGCGTTGGACTGACAAATGGGGCGGGCTGAGTAAGGGGAGTGTGTCGCGTATGGGTTAATGGGTCGTTTATTTGAGTGCGCCGTCTCCTGTGGCTTGAGACTTGCTGTTGAGGATGGGTTAAAAGGGTACAGAGTGAGATTTTTCAGAGATGAGAGGACTGCGAAGTCTCTGGTCATTTATTTTCGTTTTATTTCAATATATTTTATTCCCAATAATGTGTACAAACTGATATGCAGATACGTAGAAGCCCTAGCAATATTCATGATGTGTATAAGCTAACAGACAGAGATTCATAATACAGCAAAAGTTCTATTAATGCCCATGCTGTTTATAAGCTACCGTCCGCACGAGGCTGTATCAGAGTTCTCACATCGTCGAAATCGATTCCATATCTTGGAAAGTCACACCACACACACACACACGCACACACGCACACACATACACACACACACACGCGCGCGCGCGCGCGCGCGCACACACACTTCATTTAACTATTTTGCTGTTATTCTTCTGGAGAGTTTCATTTTACAGGTTTGCCCCTGTTTTAACCTTTACCGGATGACGTTTTTGACTACACAGACCTGATCGTGCGGGTCTCAAAAGACCCACA
>CM065720.1:67461019-67471019 GCA_033310375.1 Conus canariensis | reverse complement strand
TCTCTCTCTCTCTCTCTCTCCTTTCGTTCAGCGTCCTCACTCGTTCCCCCCCTAACCTGCTCCTTCTTCTGCCCCTTCCCTCCACCACAATCTCCACCCCCTTCTTTTTTTGTGACAACAAAAAATGCTTGGTACACACGTCGTGTATAGATAGGTCTTATCCGTTCCTTTCCTGCAACAATGCGGGCTTGAGAGTTTTGTGTGTGAAGAAGAAGAAGAAGAAGAGGGAGTTGAGGAGGAGGAGGAGGAGGAGGAGGAGGAGGAGAAGGAGGAGGAGGAAGAGGACAACAGTAACAAAATAGAGAACAAATTATATACGCGACAAACCACACACACACACACACACACACACACACACACACACACACACACACACACACCACACACACACACACACACACACACACACACACACACACACACACACACACACTAAGCAGAAAGCGCACAACAAAATGAACGCAGTTATTTATTTTGCTCACTGCGTCAAAAAGTGACATACACACATTCTAACAAACAAACCTTCAAACGGTGTGTTTTGTCTTCTGTGTTAACATTCATTAAAATGCAGTTTTGTCGTGCAACTGCGTGTGTGTTGTTTGTTTTCTTTCTGTTTGTCTCACAAATAAGGTTTTAATTCTCTTGGGGTTATTGCACGTTTCTTCGCTGTTGCTATTCTTTGAATTTTTGTTTCTCTCTCTCTCTCTCTCTCTCTCTCTCTCTCTCTCTCTCTCTCTCTCTCTCTCTCTCTCTCTCTCTGGGGAGGTGATGGCGGGTGGAAAAGGCAGATGGAGGGGAAGGGGGGGATGTAGCGGGAGTGCTGTGAAGGTTCACTTAGTACACTTCATTCATATATTATTACCATTATTTGCAAGGGAATAGGGAGGAAGAAGTTTATCTTTTAAGAGAGAGAGAGAGAGAGAGAGAGGGGAGAGAGAGAGAGAGAGGGGTTGGCTGAGGTGAACTAACAGACAAAGAGGGAGATGGGCAGACAGCTGAACAGAGAAAGAAAGGAATAAGAGAGAGAGAGAGAGAGAGAGAGAGAGAGAGAGAGAGAGAGAGAGAGAGAGAGAGAGAGAGAGTCCTTCCTATGTTTCCTCCTTACACCGTCAACCCCCAGTCTTAGCCCCCTTTCCCTCTCCCTGCTAATGACGGCACTAATTGGTTAGTCATAGAGCCAGACTGACAGAGCACTCTCTTGAGGATTCGGACCGTTGCCACCTCGTCCTTCTGCCGACAGTCCTGATGACACTGACGACACTGAAACCTTGGAGACACTATTACCAGCTCCCCACAGACAAGGATATGGAAAAGATGTTGAAACTCAGAGTTCGGGTATGAAGGGCCACACATGCTGAGACCTGTGGTTAATTTAGTGTGGAATGATCTGTGAGGATGGGCGCTGTCAGGATGATGATGACTGGAATGCTATAGGGATTTCATTTTGGCCTGGGGCACACCAAGAAAGGGCAGGACAATACGCTTTCCTCCTTTGCATATCCCTAGTGGTCAACCAGTCCCTAGAGAAACAAAGACCTGCAGGGTTGGTCAGGTTGTCGGAGCCACAGATTTTGATTAATTAGAAGCAATATTTATTTTGTAAATAATAAAGCTTTCAAAACTGAAAATGTTTGTGTAGGCGTGTACAAGTGTATAGGGTGTTAGGATAATCAAGCCACATTTTTTATGTGATACAATCTGGATTTAGTAGATTAAAAAAAAAAAACTCGAAAAAGCTGAAAATGTTTCTGTTCGCATGAATGAATGTATTCAAGATTCGATGTTGTTTATATGTCAGTGAATGAACAGATCACTTTGTTTTAGTTTTTAAAGTCCAACACACAAAAACGAAAAGATCCCTGAGAGTGAGGATATTTCATTTCTTTCTGCGTACACAGGCTGATAGTCCTGCGGACACTCCCTGTATAGATAGGCAAGGATAAATCCCATCTACCCAACAAAGGGAGCGGAGTTTTGTGTGTATGGCCGTTTATTTTATCCCGCCATTGCGGCAACCATACTCCAGTTTCGGGGAAGGTGCATGCTATGTGTAGCGTGTCATCCATACCAACGGCCAAACTGGCCTTCTCTTCCGAAAGTTGCTGATGGGATTTTACGTGTTGTGCAAAATGTTATGCGTGCGTTCACACACGGAACCTCGGTTTATAGTCTCATTCGAAGGACTGTATAGGAAATGGAGTCGGAGCCAATTTTAACTCCGAGGGAAAAATCCCCCTGTACCAAAACAGCCTGACGGAGATTCGAACCTGCAACCTTAGGATCACCAAGATTACGAGTCAGGCTTGACACACTGAGGTTAGCTGTGCACTTATACACGCATATGTATACTCATGCACGCACCAAACATTCCACTCTCTGTGGGTTTAACGGTGCCACGCATTCGCTTATCTCCTGATAGAACTGAGAACAAGATGTATAGTTTCTACTCAAATCACAATATATCCATGAAAAAAAAAAAAAAAAAAAAAAAACACTCAAAAAATATGAAATTGAAACACCAGAGATAGAGATTTCCTTATACCGGTACACATGCCATAAAATGTTCGAACCTGGCCAACGTACCACACACACACAAAAATATGAAATTGAAACACCAGAGATAAAGATATCCTTATACAGGGACACATGCCATTATAGGTTCGAACCTGGCCAAGGTACCACACACAAACAATTGTACACAACACCATAGGTCTGTCTCTGTTACATAAACAGGTCACTAAAGTATGCCTCGGCAGCCGGTGATGGTGACGTCTTGAAGTTGTCTTGCACAAGGTTCAGGACTGGGTCTCCGTGATCGTCTTCTGGGAATCCTTCAAAGTGAAAAAGTCTTCTGTCGTCTCCTTCCCCAACCTCTGGGTTATTGAATTGTTTTCCTTCTTTCTCTTCAGCACGTTCTCTTGGCGTTAAAGAGTAACTTCTCACTTCAATCCATTCCTGAACCATCTTCTCTTCAACCTTCTCTCTACCACGTTCACGTTCTCTTCTCTCTTTCCCCATGTCGGGTTGTTTCCTACTCTTTCACAACATCCAGTTCATACAGGGAATTAAGCAATGAATCTCCCTTGGGCTATGTCCGTATCATTGTTGAACCTCTCCAAAGCCATCTTCACATCCACATTCAATCTCTCTATGTTCTTCCACACACTAGCATTCATGCACATTTTCTACATGTTAGCCTGAGAAACAACTCCTTTTGGCCAGTGGACATTGAATATCACAGCATTTTCTTGGGTCATTTTTACAAAAATATCTATCCTTGAAAACAGCGATCACTTCGCCTACACGCCTTCGAACTAGCCTGACAATAGTACCCGCTCAGTCTCTTGCAACAATACCACCTGAACAAGGAAAAAACCTACCATAATTCGAATGAAATGACCATGGGCAAGGCTCGGTCAACGTGTTCTGAACAACTTTCAACTGACTTACCTCTGAGGTTCACATTTGATACTCCAAGGTCGTGCTGGTTAAATTGTCCCCTATTAACTATTCAAGATTCGAACCAGGAATCCTATCTGCCTTCGTAGATTACTGCCCTCTGTCAATAATTACCCAATGGCTTCGACCTTCATCATGCAGTCAGGAGGTCTGCGCTGGTAGAGGATCCAAATGCTAACTGGCCAGTTATCTTCGTGTGTATTACATTCTAACCGTTGATTTAAAGCGCTTAAGGCCTTCCATGGGAAGTTTCGCTCCCTTGACATCAAGATAATAATGAGTGTGATGCTATTGGAGAGCCACTTTGACCTGAGACATACTTAGAAATGGCAGGTCATCCTGTTCAGCCCTTTTGCATATGCCTATGTGGTTGTCCAAGCCCGGGGGCAGCTCTGTAGTTCTACGCCTCTGTAGACTTAACGGCTCTATAGACTTTCGGCATTTTACACCTGCAGCTCGCCCAAGCTACAGCCCTTAAGACCTAACGCTCTACAGCTCTGCAAAGAGTAGGTTTATGGGGTGAAGAGCCATGGGTCTAAGAAGCGTAGGATTACATGGTATTTTTTGCCCAGTACACCTACCCTTGACATAAAAGACTGCTGCGCACGCATGCAGTGTGTGTGTGTGTGTGTGTGTGTGTGTGTGTGTGTGTGTGTGTGTGTGTGTGTGTGCGTGCGTGCGTGCGTGTGCGTGTGTGCGTGCGTGTGCGTGTGTGTGTGTGTGTGTGTGTGTGTGTGTGTGTGTGTGTCTGTTCAGGAGTGTTGGGAAAGCGTTTTTCATTTTTACTTTCTCTCATTCTTTCTGACAGGTACAGTCAGGGGAGTCGCCCAGAGCTAGTAAAAACTTTCTCCGTATTTTGATTGAACTGTCTACCTTTGTCTCTGTATCAGTGTCTGTCTCTTCTCTCTCTCCCTTTGTCTCTGTATCAGTGTCTGTCTCTTCTCTCTCTCTCTCTCTCTCTCTCTCTCTCTCTCTCTCTCTCTCTCTCTCTCTCTCACACACACACACACACACACAAGACAAGATGGGTGTTTGAACCCCTGGCTTCTTAACAAAGCTTTATTGATAGCTTGTGGAAGTGAAAATTATATAGATAGACAGAACCTTGAGAGAGACCGTAAAGAAGACACTTCCTACTGATCACACTGACAGAGCATTCCCTTGAGGATTGGGGCTGTCAACACCTCGTCCTTCCGCCGACAGTTCTGATGACACTGACGACACTGACCCCCCTCCCCCCTCCTCCCTCCCGCCTTCCCCTCAGATATGTGTATGGAAAAGACATCAAAACTCAAATCCTCATGATTATTAGGCTAAAAAAGGGCCAGCAATACGGGGACCTTTTCTTCACTTATTGACTGATGACTGCAGCCAAAGACAAAATGCATATAAACACAGAAAACAGTGTTGGGTCATTCTTGTCTGATATGCATTACAAAACAGCCGAGCGAATGTTCGACAAATATCTCTACTTCAGACATTATAAATTTTAGACGTTAATATGCACAAAACAATGATCCCTTGATCGCATTCAGATATGTTTGGAAGAGAGAGAGAGACAGACAGACAGACAGACAGACAGACAGACAGACAAATACACAGACACACAGACAAACACAGACACACAGACACACAAGGACAGAAGCAGAAGAGAGAAAGCATGAAACAGACACACACACACACACAGACTCAGACACACAGACACAGACACAGAAGCAGAAGAGAGAGCATGAAATAGACACTTCCTACTTAACTCCCCCCCCCCCCCTACGCCGACCCTCCCTCATCCCAGTCCACGACCAGCCCCCCCACCCCACCCCACCCACCCCGTCCCCCTCCTTCCACCACCCTCCTTATAACGGCAATAATTGGTTAGTCACAGAGCCAGACTGACAGAGCATTCTCTTGAGGATTGGGGCCGCCGCCACCTCGTCCTTCTGCCGACAGTCCTGATGACGCTGACGACACTGAAACCTTGGAGACACTGTTACCAGCCCCCTACAGACATGGATATGGAAAAGACATCGAAACTCAGATCCTCATGAGAATTAGAGTTGGAAGGGCCATCGACTCTGAGACCTTCTGTTAACTTATATGATGATGAAAGAACCCTGAAAGAGACAGCAGCCAAAGCCAAAATACACATAAAGGCAGAAAACAGAGTGTTGGTACAGTGTTGGGTACAGAGTGTTAGGTACAGAGTGTTAGTAATGCTTCTCTGATACGCATCACAAAACTGCCGAGCGAATGTTCGACAAATGTGTCTACTTCAAACGTTTCAAATTCAGACGTTAAAATGCACAGAACATTGCTCCCTTGATCGCTGTTACATATATTTGGAAGAGAGAGAGAGAGAGAGAGAGAGAGAGAGAGAGAGAGAGAGAGAGAGAGAAGAGAGAAGAGAGAAGAAGAAGAGAGAAGAGCAGAAAGCAGAAAGATAAAGAAGACAGACAGACAGACAGACAGACAACAGCACAAAGAACACAGACAGAGACAGAGCATAACACAGGGACAAAGCCCAGAAGAAGAGCATGAAATAGACACTCCACTTAACCTCCCCCCCCCCTCTCGACCCTCCCTCATCCCAGTTCATCCCCCCCCCCCCCAACTCCTTCCACCACCCTCCTAATAACGGCAATAATTGGTTAGTCACAGAGCCAGACTGACAGAGACTCTCTTGAGGCTTGGGGCCGTCAACACCTCGTCCTTCTGCCGACAGTCCTGATGACACTGACGACACTGAGGCCAGGAAACTTGAGTCTCAAATGTTCGTTGTAAACTGTTTCTGTTTGGATTTGGTTATGTTTGGTTGAATCAAGGCGTTAATGCGACCGGCGATTGTCTCAGAGTCTGTTGACTTGACTGATTTTGTGCAGGTGGCAGGAATAGAATTTTCATATGGATGACAGTGAAGGATTTACCTTTTACAGGTCCTTTTGCGCCGTACCTGATGTTAAAACATATCTACTGCTGAATCTGGACAGGTACTTACAGCATATGACGACTAGATTCAGGCTTGGTATTTCTGAAATTGTCGAGCATTATTACCGTTATAGTTCTCATAGTGAAGCAGATTTAATATGTCCACTTTGCAGAAAGGATACAGAAAATGAAGTGCATTTTGTGTTGTGTTGCCCTGTCTTGCACAAACTAAGAGCCCAGTATAATCAATCAAGTTTTATAAATTCCCAAGTCAGTTTAGACTGGTACTTCTTTTGGCATGTACTCACGAGGAAACTGTTAATAATTTGTCAATTTATTTATTCAAAGCATTCAAGTTGCGATCATTTATTTTGTCATAAAGTAGTATTTTGAATAAATATTAGTTATGTTTGCGTGCAGTTGCTCAGGCGGTAAGATGACTGTAATTAACTCGCAACCCCCTTCACGAGGGGCTATGGCCTAAAAAGTGAATAAATTATCTTGAGTCTTGAGTTTTGAGTATCTTTCTCTCGCTTTGATTGCCCGTGTGTTTATTCGTCTGTCAGACTGTGTGTGTGTGTGTGTGTGTGTGTGTGTGTGTGTGTGTGTGTGTGTGTGTGTGTGCGTGTGTGTGTGTGTGTGTGTGTGTGTGTGTGTGTGTGTTACTGTTGTCTGTCTGTGTCTGTGTCTGTCTGTCTGTCTGTCTCTCTTTCTCTCTCTTGTTACGTCAGTCTCTATATTCCGACCCACTTTCTCAATATCCCCTCCGCCTAACGCATTTCAATCACCACGAGTCTCTTTCTGCCCCCACCCCACCCCTTCTTCCCTCCTCCCTGAGCCCCCCCCCCCCCACCACCACCACCACCACCCACCCCCACTCCATCCCTCCAACTTCTCTCCACCCCACCCTCCACCCCAGTCCCCAGCCTCTCTGCCCAAAGTTCCCTTCCGGAGGTCGTCCAAGACGTCTTTAAGCAAAACAGGCGTCCCAGGGAAACCGATGACCCTCACGCGGCCATCAGCCACTCCAGACGTCCTCAGAGGATTAGAGCCAGCAGCGCCAGTCTGTCTTCAAGACCGATGACATTCCCGTGTGAGCGAGGAAGACAAACACTCCGTTGACATGCGTGAGATGGAGGGACACCAGTTCCCCAGAGAGCACGCGCAGAGTTGATACAGACCGGGCGGTGGGGGTGGGGATGGGAAAGAGAGAGAGAGAGAGAGAGAGAGAGAGAGAGAGAGGAGAGAGAGAGGGAGGGAGAGAGAGAGGGGCAGACAGACAGACAGACGGAGAGAGAGAGAGAGAGAGAGAGAGAGAGAGAGAGAGAAGGAGTATGTGTGTGTGTGTGTGGTGGGTGGGTGGGTGGGTGGGTGTGGGTGTGGGTGTGTTAGAGAGAGAGAGAGGGGGGTGGGGGGGACAGAGAGACAGAGCGAGACAAAGAGAGAATATGTGAATGTATGTGTGTGTGTATATGTTTGTGTGTCTGTGTGTGTGTGTGTGTGCGCGCGCGCGCGTGCGAGCGTGCGTGTGGCGTGTGTGTCGTGGTGTGTGTGTGGCGCGCGCGCGCGTGTGTGTGTGTGTGTGTGAGAGAGAGAGAGAGAGAGAATATGTGTGAGAGAGAGAGAGAGAGACAGAGACAGAGACAGACAGACAGACAGAGAGAGAAGGTTGGGGTGGGAGTGGGTGGGTAGATGGGGGTTGGGGGTGGAGGCGGAAGGCAGTCTCATGCTAAAGTGGGCCCCGAAAAGGGATGGACTAGAAGGAGCCTCGCTTTTCTTTTGACATCCGGTCTTCAAGAGTGGCTTCCCCTGACACAACGTCACGTCAGACAACAAAGGAGTAGTACAGACTAGCTCACTGCTTTCTGATCTCAATACGGTTGTTTATTAGCTTCGAAAATGCATTTTATTTGATCATCACCACCGTTTAGGAAACGATGTCTTCTTGTTTGTTAGTTTCGGTTTTAATCTACTGAAAATAATTGAATAAATAAATGAAATGAAATGAAATTTATAGTAGCGATACACTTTTAAAGGAAATGTACATTTCCCAACATGTCCATCAAGAACATGATCCTTCTTTTTTTTTTTTTTTTTTTTTTGGTATGTGTGAATCAGATGATATTTGAATTAACTATGGAAAATGCAGTAAGTTCTCGTGTACTTGAAGAATATACTTGTTTGTAATTTTGTTTTGTTGACAACAATGCCACACAGACATGGATAGATAGAAAAAAAAGCTGCTATTTTGGAACCAGCCGAGAAGGCAAACAAAGTGTCCAAGGCAGGGGGAACCGGAAAGAGATAGCACACCTGCTTTAATTACGGAGAAGTTAAGACAAACTGTGGAGTTCCATCATAGACCCACGGAGGGCCTTCACTCAGGTGTTGGAGAGGACAACACTCTCTAGCTGGACACAGCCTAGCATGTTACCATCTTCAGAACAGGACATAAGGATCTCCTTCGCGTGTCGGTAGGAGAGGACGATATCCACAGGATAGACCCCCCCCCCCCCCCCCCCTCTATGTTAGTCACCATGTTCACAACAGGACAGAGAGGTCTCCTTCCTCTGGAGGTAGGAGAGGACGATATCCACAAGATAGCCCCTCCCCTCCTCGTGTCAGTCACCATGTTCACAACAGGACAGAGAGGTCTCCTTCCTCTGGAGGTAGGAGAGGACGATATCCACAAGATAGACCCCCCCCTCCCCCCTCTGTTAGTACCATGTTCACAACAGGACAGAGAGGTCTCCTTCCTCTGGAACTAGGAGAGGACGATATCCACAAGATAGCCCCTCCCCTCCTCGTGTCAGTCACCATGTTCACAACAGAACAGAGATCCCCTTCCTCTGGAGGCAGGAGAGGACGATATCCACGAGACAGACTCAGCCGAACAAGTCACCCACTTCAGAACAGGGCAGAGGGCACGCCTTCACCTGGAGCTAGGAGAGGACGATGTCCACCCGATGGAGTCAGCCCAGCGAGTCACCATCTTCAGGCTCAAGGCCGAACATGGCTAGCTCCTCCTCCACCTTTACAGAAAAGGAAAGACTGCCTACTGGGACGAATGTCCGTGAGCATGAAGAGAGAGGATAAGTGCTTCGCCTGACTATGACACTATTCTGTCGGAGTCAGTTTCGCTCACGCACGTCACTAACCAATTCCGGGTACCACAGTCACTGCGCGCCGCGAGAAAATTGTTCAGATGTCTGGGCTGCCCTCTCAAGTAGCCATGTATGTCGGCTTGTTGTTATCTGCTCTTCATCGAGGTCGGCCTACGGTCTGCATGTAGCTTTAGCCCGCGCGCTTGAACGGCCATATGAGTACTTCAGTGTTGACAGTTTGACACGTTCAGACAAACATCCCGTGAACAGGCGGCAGATAGAAAGCCAATCTAATCAACAGGAAGTGGTCAATATCTTAGTAACACGTGGTACAGCGCCGAAGTCGTATTCCTGGTAATCCTGCGTTGCTGGTTCGAATCTCCGCTACGCCGTTTCGTACAGCGGATCTTTTTTTCGTCATCGTTGACACTGGGTTTTACTCCATTTCCATGAAAGTCTTTCTAATGAGAGTATAAACCGAAGTTCTCTGTGTAAACGTAGGCATAACGTCTTGC
>CM065720.1:67397102-67399602 GCA_033310375.1 Conus canariensis | reverse complement strand
GAAGCAATGAGGACAGCATGTAAGGCAGCACAACCTGTTCTCGTTGAGCGAAAAGTTGTTGGGCGAGGGTGGAAAAGGGTTGTGGGAAGGGGTAAGCGTGTGTATCGTATCAACAATTTCCAAGGGAAGAGTAGCTGGTGCCATTTTTTTGGTGGAGTGGAGGAGGGGGGGGGGGGGGGGGCATTAGCATTAGAGTAGGTGGGTTTTCGTTTCCAGAATGCGTTTTCAACATGCTTTGAAATAGTTTCTGTTTGCAAGATGGGGGGAATGGAAGTGAGGGGAGGGGTGAAGCGAGGGAGGTGGGTGGAGGAGGGAGGTAAAAAGAGGGAGGGGGAAATGCTCCAGAGCCTTGTAACCCTTCTCCACCTTTCCCTACTTGTCCTCACAGGCGCGCGCGCCCGCGTGTGTGTGTGTGTGTGTGTGTGTGTGTGTGTGTGTGTGTGTGTGTGTGTGTGTGTGTGTGTGTGTGTGTGCGTGTGCGCGCACGCATGTCTGTGTGTGTGTTTGTGTGATTGAGCATGTGTGTGTGCGTGTGAATGTGTGCGTGCGCGCACGTGTGTGTGTGTGTGTGTGTGTGTGTGTGTGTGTGTGTGTGTGTGCGTGTGTGTGTGTGTGTGTGTGTGTGTGTGTGTGTGTGTGTGTGTGTGTGTGTGTGTGTGGTGAGCATACACTCCTGCACGCTTGTGTGTCTGCTTGTGTATGTGAGCGTGTGTGCATATGTGAGTCCATGTGTCTGTACGTATGTGTGTGTGTGTGTGTGTGTGTGTGTGTGTGTGTGTGTGTGTGTGTGTGTGTGTGTGAGAGAGAGAGAGAGGTCTGTGTGTGTGTGTGCATGTGTGTCTGTGTACCTTTTTCATGTCTACAGAGGCTTCAGATTCATTGTACTCTTTGTTTTTCGCCCTGTGTCACTTGAAACCATCCAAACGATTGAGACAAAAGATTTCCTCCTCCTCCCCCCCCCCCCCCCCCCCCCCCACCAACCCCTCCTCCATGCACATACACGCATCAAACGAATCAATGTGTGAATAGCCCTCTCCACCCAATCCCTGCCTAACACCTTCGAGGTGATTGCTAACGACACCTTTCCCCATGTTTGCACACTGAAAGATCTAAACGCTTCTCAAGCCTTTCTCCTTAATCCCCATACATCTTCCCGCTTATCTGAAGTGTCGGTTTATAAAGCAGGATTACCAGGGGCTGCTATCATTGACAATGGAGGGCCTTAGCTGGTAGAAGGAAACCTACGATTTTCTGGCGAAAAGTCACAGACAATTAACAATGATCCGGGATCTGATGATAGGGGTTATCACATGTCTCGTGGAGGAGTTCCCGTGTGTCTGTTTTGTCTGTCTGTCTGCCTGTCTGTCTGTTTGCCTGACTGTGTATGTATCTGTCCATTTGTCTCTCCCATCTGTCTGTCCATCTGTCTCTCTCGTCTGTTTGTCCATCTGTTTCTCTCTGTCTGTCTGGCTTCCTGTCTGTCTGTCTCTCTGTCTTTCTAACTGTCTTTCTCTTTCTGTCTGTCTCTGTATTCCTGTCTGTCTGTCTATCTGTCAGCCTCTGTCTGTCTGTCTGTCTGTCTGTCTGTCTCTCTCTCTCTCTCTCTCTCTCTCTCTCTCTCTTCCCTTCTCCTCCTCCTCTCTCTCTCTCCCCTTCTCTGCCTTCCTCAATATCACACCCCTCGTTGTCTCTCAGGGTTGGCCGACTTCTAAAAAAAATAAGAAGGAAAGAAAATAAACAATATGAAGATGACACCAACGACCACTGAGAAGAAAAAAGAAAAGAAACAAAACATAGAAGAAGAAGAAGAAGAAGAAGAAGAAGAAGAAGAAGAAGAAGAAAGAAGAAGAAGAAGAAGAAGAAGAAAGAGGTTTTAAAAATAACAGCATCGACCATTAAAAGTTGGTGCAAATGCGTTACAAGTTTTTATGTTCCAGAAAAAAAAAGATTTCCTGTAGAAGAAGGGAATGGTTGCACAGGTGGCTGGTGGGTAGGAAAGGGGAGTAAGAGACGAAAAATGACAAGAACACGATTTGACAGAGGAGGAAAAAATGATTGGCTTCCACAGGCACAGCTTAGAAAACAAGACACCACTACCATTATCAGTAAAAAGAACAGAGCCTGATTGAAAGTGCATAGCAGCATGTTGCTTCAAGCAACCTATTACAAACATTAGGCTGGCTGTGAACTCATCCATTCTCCTTTTTTTTCAATTTGAGAAAATACTTTTGCGATTTTCGTGTGTCATTGTTGTTGACATTACAACTTCCACCTCCTTAGCTGGACCCACACTCTTTTTTTTTCAATTCATTATTCATTTTATTTTATTTTATTTTTTTGAATTGCTATCATTGCCATAAACCTTTTCAAAGCTGGGGCATGAAACGTCTTCTTCTGATTCGGCTGTTTCTTTTCTTCTTCTTCTTCTTCTTCTTCTTCTTCTTGTTCTTCTTCTCCTCCTCTCCTCCCCCCCTCCTCCTCCTCCTCTTTCTTCTTCTTC
>CM065720.1:67374602-67377102 GCA_033310375.1 Conus canariensis | reverse complement strand
CACACACACACACACACACACACACACACGCACACACACACACACACACACACACACACACACATATATATACACACGCGCGCGCGCGCGCGCGCGCGCGCCACACAAACACAGCACCACTGCCACCGCCACCATCATCCCATCACCGCCACTACCACCACCATCACCACCACCACCACACCACTAGAACGATAGAAGGTTAGAACAAACAGGATGATTCGACCTCGTAACATATGTGTCAAAGGATTGAAACTTCCCATAGAGGCCTTTCAGCGTTTTAAACGACAATGTTTAAGAACATGGTAGAGAGCAGGATGATTGGCCAATTAGGATGAGTGTCCTCACCTGGCGCTGATCTTGGAGCTGCGTGAAGGGGCTCGAAGATGTCGGGTTGGAGACAGTAATCATCAAAGACGGGGAGCACTCCCGAGTTTGAACCGAGTTTGAACCTTCTTTTAATAGTCAAGGGGAGACAAATTATCCACTCTGACCTGGGAGCATCAAGTGTGGTGCTCAGAGTTCAGTCAGCTGAAGTTTGTCCAGCAAAGGTAAACAGACCGAGCCCATGGCAAGTCACTCACAGAATAGGAGTCTTTTGCTTGTTCGGCTGGTATTGCTGTTAAGCAGTAAGCTAATGCTCTTGTCAGGCTGGTCTGAACGCGTGTGGACGACGTAATTGTAGCTTTCTATGTGACAATTACTGTGTGAACGTGACCTCATAAATCAGTGGAGGTTTTCGATGTCCACCTGGCGAAAAGTTGTTTGTTAGGCTATTATTTAGGAAATGTGTGTGGATGCTGGCGTGCGAAGAACGTAGTTGGAGAGATTTATTGTGAATATGAACAACGTGGACATAGACTTGGTCCAGAGCAGATTCTTTGTTTAAATCCTTATATAAAACGGATGCTGGGAAAGAGTAGAGAATGGTGATAGCGAGAGAAGGAACAGAGAGAAGACAGATGGGGTCCCAGAGAACGTGGCCTGGGCGTATAATGTGGAAGCGAGATTTATATTTAATGCAGGGAAAGGCGTCAAAGGCAGACTGAGAAACAAGGACTAAGTCCAAAATCCAGAGGTGGGGGAAGAAGAAAAGAAGAGAAAACCTCAACGTCGAAGAAAAGTTTCCAGAGACGACCACAGAGACCCAGTCCTGAACCTGATGCCAAACAACCCAAGGCATCACCATGCTGAGGCATTTCGTAGTGCATGTGACCTGTTTGAGGACTGAGGTGTGGTGTGCAGGTGTGTGGATATGGAAACCTGGCCAGGTAAAGAACCTATTGCACCATATAACACTGCATTAGAAAGTACTGATCTCTTTGTATTTCGATTGTATGCTTCCGTGCATTTGAATTTTTCACATGTTTACTGTAAGTAGAGTAGAAACTTTCATTCTTTTTTCTCGGTCGTTTCAGCAGAGAAGCAAATGCGTGACACACTACTCCCAGAGAAAGTGGAATGTTTGGTGGATGCGCGAGTGCGTACATAGGTGTGTGAGTGCAGAAATGACTTTGGTGTGTTAAGCCTGACTTAACCTTTACCGGATGACGTTTTTGACTACACAGACCCGATTGTGCGGGTCGCCCAAGACCCACACATTTTGTAGAGGCTTTTTCTATTGCTTATCCCTATTCAGATCGCGTGGGTCTTGTAAGACCCACACCTGATAAAGGACGGTTCAGCAACTTATTCTTAACCCGATAGCATGGGTCATGTGCGACCCATTAAAATGTATAGGTCCTGGAGGAACCGCGACTAATTACGCTAGCAATTGATTGTGCCCATACATGAAATTTCTGTGACCAACGGCTATTAAGATCGTTGACAAACTCCTAAGATTTCGTGAGCATAGCTCTATCCGTTCATAAGATATGATGTTTTTATTGAGTCACTGGGTCATGGAAGACCCCGGAAGCACGGTAAAGGTTAAACATCATGCTTAGTCCACTGAGGCAATACCATCACGATTTTCCCCGCCCTGGACGATGTGACTGCTGTGCCAAGCAGGCGGCTAAATGCATCCAATGGACCTCCGGTGACTCTTTAATATCCAGGCACATTGCTTTCGACACTGAGTGGATCCACATATCAAGACAGAAGACAGTAATTGTCCTTATCAGTAATGGACATTATCCCCACCCACCCCAACCCTCCATCTCCCCCCCCCCCCTCCCCGACCCCCCCCCCCCCCCTCCCCTACGCACGGATCTCTCTCATGGATCAATTTTTACTTTCTCTGGCTCTCAGTCTGTCTGTCCATCCCGCCTGTATGTCGGTCAGTCGGTCTATTTTTCTGCATAGTCTCAGTCTCTGTCTGTCTATTTGTCTGTCTCTCTCTCTCACTCACTCTCTCTCTCTCTCTCTCTCTCTCTCTCTCTCTCTCTCTCTCTCTCTCTCTCCCCTCCCCCCTTCTCCTCCTCTTCTGCCTCCTTCTTGTTCTTCCTATTCTTATTCTTCTTCTCCTCCTCCTCCTTTCTCCTTCTTCTTCTTCAACTCCCCC
>CM065720.1:67362102-67367102 GCA_033310375.1 Conus canariensis | reverse complement strand
GTTGTCTTGTTATTGTTATTATCATTATTATTGTGATTATTATTATCATTATTGTTATTATTACCATTAGGATTTCTGTTGAATATGTTCTGTCTCAGTCACTCACTCATCGTCCTCACTCGATCGTCACTATCACTACCACCACTACCAATGTACCAACGTCAACCAAAACATTTAACCTTCATCCTTACCCCCCCCCCCCCCCCACCACACACACACACACACCTTCTTTCCAAGCCCTTTCTGAAAGCCTGACAGACTAAAGCCATTTGACGAAAAATCTTATTAAAAAAAAATAGAGCAGTTTTGGGGGCGTTAAAAGCAAAGAAAGTCACTAAAGCATTTTTTTTTTCTCTTTTTTTTTCTTTTTCCTTTTTTTTTTTTTTTTTTTTTTTTTTTTTTTTGATAAAAAGGAAAACCTCATCCCAAAAGTTAAAACTAACGGTAAACAACAATCTTCATTTTCTCTAATGTTGTCTTCTTATTCTCTCTCTCTCTCTCTCTCTCTCTCTCTCTCTCTCTCTCTCTCTCTCTCTCTCTCTCTCTCCTGTCGTCTTCTGTTTCTCTTTGTCTCGTTTCTATCTACCTTCATTTACAATTTACTTCATCACACATTTTCTTCTCTGTCATATTTTTCCCTTGGATATCCGCCTCCTGCTTGATATACATCTTTTGCTTGCCTCTTTCTTTGTTTCCATCTTTTTCCTTGTACCTTTCTTCCTGCTTCACATGTCCTGCAGCTAAATCATCCGATCCAGTGGATCAGGATCTATAATTAAAACATGGGATCTTGCGTGTACAGGAAGGAGTGAAGCACCCGTGCACGAAGTCAGAGAAAAGATGCCTTGTCCTATTGGTCAGAGACCCTTAAGACCACTTTGTTCTGCCTTTTCTGATGGTGATGAAGGGGGCTAGTTTGCATCCTATTGACTAGAGACCCTTACAGGACACCTTGTCCCCGACTGCGGTCCTATAGTGTGGAAGATGGAAGAGGACACTGTGGGATGCGTTGTTGTCTCCGGCACTGATGGGTCGGAGGTGGTGGTCCTTTGTTGTGTCGGGTTTTCAGTGAGTGCGAGGGCTGTTGGTGGTTCCTCTGCTCTCATAGGCATCCCCACTTCCAAACCTCTAGCAAATGCTCCTCTCTGGACAAGGACTGCTTTTATGGAGTCACATGATTCCATTTCGGCCAGCTCGGATAGAACATCCTGACTGGTTGGCCTTCTACATCGCTGCGCGCCACCCCTTCCGAGGTCAAACAACAGACTGGCATAGTGAATATCTGAAACTTCAGAGAGAGCAGGCAGAACAAATTGGCAACAGTCGTTTTCTTTTGAAGCCTCTCTCTCTCTCTCTCTCCTCTCTCTCTCTCTCTCCTCTCTCTCTCTCTCTCTCTCTCTCTCTCTCTCTCTCGTTGTGTGTGTGTGTGTGTGTGTGTGTGTGTGTGTGTGTGTGTGTGTGTGTGTATTTGTGTGAGTGTTATGATACTTACAATGATGAAACATGTTTATGCGTCTTGAATCACACACACACACACACACACACACACACACACACACACACACAGTGAGAGAGACAGAGAGAGAGAGAGAGAGAGAAAGAGAGAGAACACGGACACATACACTCACACAGGCATGGAAGACTAAAAAAGAAAAAAAAACAATAAAGCAAACGAAATAAAACAAAGGAACTAAGAAAAATGGATAAATGAAGAAAGAAGGGAAGAATGAATGAAATCAACAACAAAAAAAAAAAAAAGAAAGAACACAAATCCTAAGAGTAAGGAATAAAGAAGGTAGAAAACAGAACAGAAATAGAGAATGGGAAAAGAGAGACAAAATGGACACAAAATGATAAAATGAAATGCAGAACCATGGGAAAAATAAGAAAGAAATACACAAAGATATACCCCCAAAAAAAATCGACAAGGAGAAAAACGAAAAAAAAAGAAGGGAAAAAATGAAAAGAAAAGATAAAAACAGACAATATAGACAAACACGGGGAACAGACATAAAGACAGAAAAGAAAGAAAAAAAGAAGAGAAAGAACGAAACAGGAAGACGGAAAAGTACCAATTGTTGCACAAGGACATATCGTTAAAACTGTCACGCTCTCTGAACAGACCAGAGTTGTTCCCTGGTTCTTCTCCTCCGTGACCAACTGTACATTTTAGCACCGACAGAAATGGTTCCATCCGCAAATAAAGGCCCCCCACCCCCCCCCCCCCCCCATATCCACCCCAGAAACTACCTTCCCTCAACTGATCTATTATTAATCTCACGCCACCGGACAGTAATCACTTCCACGCAACACGGGACAGGGCGATAGAAAACCAAACCAGGTAGGCCACACGCCACAATTAGGATTTTGCGCTCAATAACTATGTCATCCATGTAAGCGTTTTGAGGTGTAGCATAAATTTAAGCCAAAAATTGATATTAAACTGATAATAGATCAAACACCGCTCAAAAAAAAAAAAAAAAAAAAAAAAAAAAAAAGCTTTCACTCGTTTTGAAAGATTTTTCCTCGATAAAATCATTCACAATCTAGAAATATCTGAGCTATCCCTTACCTGACGTCACACATCAGGCCTTCGCACTCACCCGTGATCGTATCTTTGCGCCAGGTTGTTTCTCCAAAGTAGTCCCGTTCCTTTCGATTTAATGTATCTGCCGGGAATCATCCGGTATGTACCTCGAGGGGCAAATGAAAGAAAAGAAGGTAAATCAACGTTCAGACACAATACAAATTCTCAAAACGATGTAACTGTGCCTGTCTATAAATACCCGACTCCTTAAGCAAGGCCCCGGCGCATTAATCGTCAGTGTGCAGCCACATTTTGCCAGCAGCCGTCAGAACTCAAGGGAAGCCACTCTGATGAGGGCTGAAGTTCAAGAGGCGTCATGGCCACTACCTAAATACATTTGTCCTCTGGGGGGAGGAGGGGGGGGCGGGAGAGGATAAGGATGTGGACGAGAAGGGGTGGAAGGGGAGAAAGAGAAAGTGGGGTGGAGAGGAGCGGGAAGGAAACGGGGTGGGTGGAGGCGGGGTGTGTGTGTGTGGGGGGGGGGGGGGGGGGGGGGGGAAGAAGAGAGCAAGGGGAGAGGGGCGTGATTGGCAATCAAGATAATGGAATGAAGTTCATCTGGAGTAACTGATTCTTCTCCTTGCAGGAACTAAAAGTTCATCCTTAATTAGCGAACCAATTTCTTAAAAAAATTTATTTACTTATTTACTTAGCGTGTGTGTGTGTGTGTGTGTGTGTGTGTGTGTGTGTGTGTGTGTGTGTGTGTGTGTGTGTGTGTGTGTGTGCGTGCGCTCGCGCGTGCGTGCGTGCGTAGGTGCGTGCGTGCGTGTGTGTGTGTGTGTGTGTGTTGTGTGTGTGGTGTGTGTGTGTGTGTGTGAAGAAAGAATGGTGACGGGGATGGAGGATTAATGATGAAGGGGAGGGGGAAGAGCAGGTGACAGATGAAAAGAGGATGCGAGAAGTCCATGCTCAGTTTCTTATCATTTGCTCTCTCTCTCTCTCTCTCTCTCTCTCTCTCTCTCTCTCTCTCTCTCTCTCTCTCCTGTGTCTGTCTGTCTGTCTGTCTGTCTGTCTGTCTGTCTTCTCTCACACACGCATACACACACACACACACACACACACACACACACACACACACACACACACACACACACACACACACGCGCGCGCGCACTTACGCACGCACTTACGCACGCACTTACGCACTTACACACACACACACACACACACACACACACACACACACACACACACACACACACACACACACACTCACGCACACACTGATCAAATTGAACTAACAATTTGAAATGTTAGGGGTGATTTTTTTTAAAACGTATTACATGATCTGCTTCTCATATTCCCTACATATTATTTTTCTTTCCCCGTTTGTTATAGATATTTATGAAAGCAAAAAAGTGATAATGATAATTAAAGAAGAAAAACAATAGAAAGATTATCATTGTGTTTCAACATAACCGGACACCCTCCTTCTCTCCCTTTGACACCCCCCACCCCCAGTCCATCCCTTCCCTCTTCTTCTACGCCTGCCCTTTCCGCCCTCCCCTCCCCTTCCTTCACCACCCCCACTGCTCTCACCCACCAACGAACTGCACATTGCACGACAGACAGTTATGGTTCTATCAGCAAATGAACCTCCCCCCCCCCCCCCCCCCCCCCCCTCACCGAACGATGCCTCTTCGCACAAAGATCAATTATTAATCTCTCTCCACACGAGCAGTAATCACTTCCACGCTACAACCGGCACGGGTGAAAAACGAAATCCAGACATTTGACCCTTTATTGCGTCATAGCCTAGGGGAAGCCACCCACTCTGATGAGGGCTGAACTTCAAGGGACGTCACTGCCCCCCACGGTAAATAACGGTTATTCTCAGAGGGGTGTGGGGAGTGGGGTGATGGTGGGGAGTGGAAGAAGGGACGTGCGAACAGAAGAATGTGTGTGTGCGTGCGTGCGTGCAAGCATGCGCGTGTGCGTGTGTGCGTGCGTGCGTGCGTGTGTGTACGTGTGTGTGTGTGTGCATGCGCGCGTATGTGTATGCATGCATGGGGGGGGGGGGGAGGGTGGAGAGGAGAAGGCAACAGGAGGTGGGGGTGAAGGTGCGGGTGGTAGGAGGCGCTCTAGGGGTGAAAATCAGAAAGAATGGGTGACACTGAGGAACGGAGAGAGAGAGAGAGAGAGAGAGAGAGAGAGAGAGAGGAGAGAGAGAGAGAGAGAGAGATACGGGGCTGGGGAGAGTTGGGGAAGATGGGGGTGGGGGGCGAGATGGCGGAGGAGCAAAAAAGCGTGGAATGGGGAGAGGTTTTTTTGAGGGTGATAATCAGGGTGGCGGGGGTGCCATGCAAGTTCCTCTGCGATGGCCGATAATAATACGGCTCGTGGAAACGATCAGGGTAGCGCCAGTTAATGCCGCTCTGTCTTGGCCTGGCTGAAGAACCAAGAGTGAGTGTAG
>CM065720.1:67352102-67357102 GCA_033310375.1 Conus canariensis | reverse complement strand
TACTGCACCACACCACATCACACCGCACCATACCACACCACACCACACCACATCACACCACACCACACCATACCTTACTGCACTGAACCACACCACACCAGACCACACCACGTCACACCAAACCACACCACACTACACCATACTGCGCCATACCACACCACACCACACCACACACTATACTGCACCACACCACACCACACCACACCATACTGCACCACACCACACCACACCACACCATACTGCACCACACCACACCACACCACATCACATCACATCAAACCACACCACACCACACCGCACCGCACCACACCACACCGCACCACACCACACCGCATCACACCACACCACACCGCACCACACCACACCACACCACATCACACCACACCGCACCGCACCAACACCACACCACACCACACCACACCACACAACCATATCTTACTGCACTGAACCACACCACACCACACCGCACCGCACCACACCACACCACACCACACCACACCGCACCACACCACACCACACCACACCACATCACACCGCACCACACCACACCACACCACACCACACCACACCACATCGCACCACCACACCTCACCACACCATACCACACCGCACCACACCACACCGCATCACACCACAATACAGCTCAACACGGTACAGCTCAACAATACAAGTAAAACGTCCCTTCTCACAGCAGACCAAGATCCCCCTATAGCCCTGGTTGACCGCAGACAGCCAGGCATTGAAGACGACTAGACGGCTGAAACAGAAACAAAGAGTGGATGTGCTTATTATTGCTTCCAGCTCCCATTCTGCGATTTATTGGGGTGCCTGATGCGCTCTCAGCAGGAGCTCAAAGGAATTCTGCGAGACCGGGAGAGGTCAGATGTGATTCGGTGCTATTCAGCCAGTTTATCGGAGAGAGAGGGAGAGAGGAGAGGGAGAGAGAGGGGGGCAGAGAGACAGAGTGAGAGGGGGGAGAGAGGGGGGAGAGAGAGGGAGAGAGAGAGGGGGGGAGAGAGAAACAGAGGGAGAGAGAGAGAGAGAGAGACAGACAGACAGACAGACAGAAGGGGGAGGGGCGGTGCAGGAAATTTAATCGAAAACAGAAACAAGAGATCTTGGGGGGGGGGGGGGGGAGGGGGGAATGCTGCCTCCAGGTAGGCAGATATGTGCACGTTATCCCTTACCCCTACACTCTCCGCCCCCCGCACCTCCTTCTTTCAGTTTTCTACTCACTCATACACACACACACACACACCACACACACACACACACAACACACACCACACCCCCCCCGCTTTTCTCTCTCTCTCTCTCTCTCTCTCTCTCTCTCCTCTCACACACACAACACACACACACACACACACACACACACACTACATGCACGCACGCACACACAGGCATGCACACCAGGCATACACACACAGGCAAATACAAACGCTAAGATCTCAATTCTTGATTATTAAAGGATTCTCTCTCTCCCTCTCTGTCTGTCTGTCTGTCTGTCTCTCTCTCTCTCTCTCTCTCTCTCTCTCTCTCTCTCTCTCTCTCTCCCTCTCTTCCTCTCCCCTCCCCCCCTCCCCCTTCATAATGGGCCGTATGAAGACCTTAAGTCTTATTCTTTTTTTTTCTTTTTTTTTTGCTGTCCCAACCTCTGCGCCACCTCAGAGGCAGTGCACACACGCCGCTCATTCCGACACCCCGTCCACAGCCACAGCCCGGTCAGCCCCGCCGCAGCCCCGGCACCGACAATCCACAGGGAGCAGTCAATGTCAAGTCGTCAAGAGGCAACCCACCGGAGAAGACACTGCACTGCTGCCGAGTCACTTCGGTGGTGTTCAGTGGCGCCTGTTCTGATCTAACATACGCAGGACACCACCTACTAAGCCCCCTACTGACGACAATAATTGCTTAGTCGCGGAGCCGGCGTGAGTGAGCTCTCCCTCCGGAGGGCGCCACCACGTCCGTCCAACAACAGCCCCCATGGACTCGCCGATACCGGTGACCCCGACGGAACCAAACCAAGGCCACAGACGTGGAGAGGACATCGAAACTGAGGTCACCATGAGAGCAGGGCATGAAGGGCCACAGAATTTGAGACATTTTTTTTTTAATGCTGATCGATGAGAATGAGGATGATTAAGATGATGCTACGGATTTCCATTTCGGTCTGAGACTACATGACAGGGCTGTACTCTACGCTTCCTTTCATAATATATCCCGGCGTCAACCAGGCCCGAGAGATACAGGCACCTGCAGTGTTGGTCAGGAAATTTGAGCAACACTCTCAGAAACGCATCCATTAAGTGGATGAAACTCGACTGTGTGGTCCCAGTCTTCCCAACTGAGTCCGCAGCAAACTCAACTCTGGGTAGGAGCCGGTCGGGGCAGAAAAACCCACATGACTCTGATGGGATTCGAACCCACGACTTCCCAGCCGGGAGTCCGCGACGCTAACCACTTCGCCACGGCGGCTGGTCTTAAGTCTTATTCTCCCTTTCTTTTAATAGCTGTACACTTGATGCCTCCAAACAGAAGATCGACTGCCAGAGATCCCCTTCGCCCCTCACTCTTAATTTCTCTCTCCTTTTCCTCGTCATTCTTCATCAGTAGCCACACCCCGTGATAGGGTGAAAGCCCCCACTGACCTTTGCAAACCGAAACGTCTGACCTTTGGGTCTTTGGAGACTGACCACGTCTCGCTCTCTAATTTCATTTTTCACCGGAGGGACCTTTTCGATGTCAGGGGCCATCAGGATTGCTAGGTCTGGAGAGGATGGGCGCTGGGGGTGTAATGGATAATGTGGATCTGGTGCCAGTGGGTGCAGTTCATCCATTCTTTCTCTACTCTCCTCCCTCCACCTCTACCAACCCCCCTCCTTCCCTCAACCCCCCCCCTCCCCCCTCCCCCCCCTTCCCCCACCCCCCTCCCCCCCCCCCCCCCCCCCCCCCCCCCCCCCCCCACCCCGTCTTCCTCTTGCCTGTGTTGCGAGGTTCCCATTCTATGATTCTTTCCGTCTCTCTTACCATTTCAGCGTCTATCTGAACGATGTCATCTGAAGATAGGGAATGTGCATGCTGATATTTGTGTGCCTCTGTGTGTGTGTGTGTGTGTGTGTGTGTGTGTGTGTGTGTGTGTGTGTGTGTGTGTGTGTGTGTGTGTGTGTGTGTTTTATGTGTGTGTGTTTGAGAGAGAAGAGAGAGAGAGAGAGAGAAACCATTGATACCGATCATAAATATAGCTAGTTAATTTCCAAGAACAGAAAAAAAAAACTTATTTGCAATGGAGAGATTATACCTTCAAGAGGCTGTGCTCATATAATCAATATTTCTGGCAACAGCTTGATTGGTTTTCAGAATATATTGGACGGTCAAACTTAATGTGGAACTCACCGCATAATGCATTTATATTGGCCATTTTGATTTTTGCACCGAATATGAGAAGATAAGTGGTTTCTCGTTCTTCGTTTTCACTGTCCTAAATGCTCTTTGTTTTTTGCCTGCAGAAGACCCAAGAGTTCCAAATGCATTGTGTCTTGTCCTGTACTTTGTTT
The DNA here is from genome assembly GCA_033310375.1 of Conus canariensis. Taxonomy (NCBI): domain Eukaryota; kingdom Metazoa; phylum Mollusca; class Gastropoda; order Neogastropoda; family Conidae; genus Conus; species Conus canariensis. The sequence continues at coordinate 67,353,548 of CM065720.1, read as the reverse complement.
GTCTGTGTCCTTGGCGGTAACTTTTTCTAAATTTATATCAACGTTACTGTGAGTTTAATCTTTCCTCTGACTTTGTTGTGTCTCCTTAGCTCAGTTGAATTTGAACTAGAATGACACTTTCTGCCCTGCAAGGTGACATTTACGGTTCATTCTACTCTCTATAAACGTGTAATATAAGCTGTACTCCTGGTCTTTGCATGGAATTCATACGATTGATCCGTATAGTGGTCGGAATACAAACACAACAGTAATTGTTGGGACTGCAGATAGTTCTTTTTCTTTTTGTTTACGAGCAAAGGGACCAGTACCACAAAGTGTTGACGTGAAGATCAGATGCATTCAGTGACTGGTTGCCAATGCATTTTCAACCAAAGGATGTAGTACCTATATACATAAACATATATGTGCATACATACATGCATCGATGCATATGTACGTACACACGCAGCGCGCGCGCACGCACACGCACACACCCCACACACACACACACACACACACACACACACACACACACACGCACACACACACACACAAACACAGCTTTCTCTGTCTCTCTCTGTCTCTCTGTCTCTGTCTCTGTCTGTCTGTCTGTCTGTCTCTCTCTCTCTCTCTCTCTCACTCTCTCTCTCTCTCTCTGTTAGTCCATCTGTCTGCTGTCTAGCCGTTTATTTGCTTTATGCCTTCCTGTCTGCATGACTATTCATCTGTCTGTCTGACTGCTTGTCTGCACTCCACCCCACCAGACTGCCTTTCCACCTAGACTGTACCTGTCGGAGTGTCTCTCTGTTTCCCTCTGTCGTTGACTCTCGTTGCCAATACTTCCCAGACAGCAGATGAAAACAAAAAACTGAAATAAGACAATGACTTACATTGAACAAATCCACAGGTTTTAAAAGTAAAATGAAGCTAGTTTCAAAGTGAGGTGACTGTAGGCGGAAACTGAAACAAACGTAAAGGAAAAATTATTATTCCGTCAGACAGAGGGACAGACGAATCACAAGGTGTCCATTCAACGTTCATTTTGCGCCTAATTTGAGAAGGTAAGTGACTGCTCGTTCTTCATTTTCAATGTCCCGAATGTTGTTCATCTTTTTCTGAAGAATACCGAAGAGGTCGAAACGCGTCTTGTTTGTCTTATAAGGTGTTTGGTCCCTATTTGTCCGGCGGAATAGTGATTTTTGTTTTAAGTCAAATGAAGTAACACCTTTTAATGATGCGATGATGCCCTAACTTCAACTTCCCTTTTTCCTTCCTCCACAAATTTCCCCGCCACCCTGCCCCCTCTGCCCATGCCTTCTCTTGTCGTTCGTCCTTCGATTTCGAAGATGACCATGACTTCAATCTCAGATGGAAGATCGCTGAGTGTGGGTCCGCAGGTGGCTGGTAAGGCCGATCTGGGCCCGGAAGGAACGCCCACATGCGGGACACATGTGGGTGAGTGCTACA
>CM065720.1:67334602-67339602 GCA_033310375.1 Conus canariensis | reverse complement strand
CTCTCTCTCTCTCTCTCTCTCTCTCTCTCTCTCTCTCTCTCTCTCTCTCGCACACAGACACACACACACCACACACACACACACACACACACACACACACACACCACACACACACACACTCACGCGCACGCATGAATGCACGCACATAACATGGGTGTGCGCATCATACATTCTCTCTCCCTATCCCTCTCTCTCTCACACACACACACACACACACACACACACACACACACACACACACACACACACACACGCACACGCACACCACACACACACACACACAGTGACAAAAAGAGACAGGTAGCGAGACAGGCAGACAGACAGGGAGACTAACGAAAACCGTGAGAAAGAGATTGAGACAGTAAGAAATAGAGCGAACGAGCGAGCAAGCAAAGATTGGGGGTTTGGAGAGAATGAGGAGAGAGAGAGAGAGAGAGAGAGAGAGAGAGAGAGGAGAGAGAGAGAGAGGGGAGAGAGAGGGGAGAGAGAGGAGAGAGAGAGGACAGAGAGAGAGATAGAGAGACAGAGAGAGAGAGAGAGAATTAAAATGTTGTGAGGAAAACGTGAACGCAGGTAAGCCAGGGAGGAAGGCAGACAGGGAAATGAAGGGGATGAGAGATGAAATTATGTGGTCCTCAGACCGACATGAGTGAAGAGACTATCTGATTAGTGGTAAGTGTGTTCCCCATCATCATCTTCAACATCAAGGAAGGTGGTACAAGAATATAAAAGCGGATGACGAAATAAAGAACAATTTCACTATCCGCTTTCATCTTCTTGTGCTTCTTACCTCCCCCCCCCCCCCCCCCCCGTATTTTTTTTCAGTTCCTTTTTTTTTCTTCCTTATTACTGTTGTTGTTGTTGCAGCCTCCGCTGCAGCTGATGCTTGTGCTGCTGCTGCTGTTGTCCGAACTGCTGCTGCTGCTGCTGTTGCTGCTGTTGCTGCTGCTGTTGCTGCTGCTGCTGTTGCTGCTGTTGCTGCTGCTGTTGCTGCTGTTGCTGCTTTCGCCACTGTTCATGCTGCCGCCACGGCTCCTGCTGCCAACATTGTTATAACCACCATTTCTGTTCCAAACTACACAGGCTGCGGTTGTTGCTCGTTTTCTATTCTGTTCTTTTTGCTTCTCTGCCCAGTCTGATTTACCGCCCTTTCTTTTCATTCCCTAACTCCAGATTATACCCATGTCTGCCACACATTGATAACTGAAGCAAACTTAAATGATTGTAACAAACAAGAAGGGTAACTCTTGCTCCCACAAGAAAACATAACTCCAGAGGAATGCTGCTTACGACACCGAATCGCCTAGCAGACATGACAGCACAGAGCACATAGAACAAACAAGGAAACATTCCCCAAAAAGGATGTTCCAAGCTTGGCCGTACACCCTGTACCGAACACATCTACACAGCAACAAGAACTGGAGAAATGCACAAATATAAATTAACTTATATTCAAGATATATTCAAGACTGCCACAGCCTTTTAAAACTTGAATATAGTCAGACGAGTACAAGGACGAACAGAAACAAATACAAATAACCTCGCTTTAATTGAAACGAAAGTAAGTACGAAATGAGGCAGGGAACAGTAAACAATAACAAACAAGAAAAGTGCAAGAGTTACCCTTCTTGTTTGTTGTTTATTGTTTACTATTCCCTGCCTCATTTCATAATTACTTCAATGATTGCGTCTGACAGCCACGACGAAGAGACTACCTAGCAGCAAGCTGTGTAGAGGGAGTCTCATGAGCTACCTAAGTTGCGTACAGTGCATGGGGTTGTCGGTTTAGGTGGTCAGAATGATATTGCATCGGTTCCTTTGAAGTTACAGCTCAGCATACATGACTGATCAGTGCTTTGACTTAGAGCTAGGTATTCCGTGTCTACCTCGGCCCTAATAGTTGTTCTTGTCCCTGCATTTGTGTGTGTGTGTGTGTGTGTGTGTGTGTGTGTGTGTGTGTGTGTGTGTGTGTGTGTGTGTGTTTTGAGAGATGAAAACCATGAGACTGAATTTTAATCCAGGTGGAAGAATATCTATCGCACTTAAAAGACAGATGAATTTGAAACTTAGACAGATTTCGAGCCTAACAGCCAAAGTCTGACAGGGTATTACCTCACTATCCATCCAAACACTCAAGCAGTCAGCATCACTAACACACTAATTTCTTATCTTCCGCTGTCTCAGTCAAGGTCTGACATAGCAGCCACAGTTCACGGGACATCACAGCTACAGTGAACAGCACAACATGGAAATCTCATCCCCCTGAACTGCCGTTATCTTTAACATGTTCGCTGGCTGGCTTGTTCCGCCAGTTCCTGAACGAGCGCTTGAAGCTTTTCAAAGGTCGGGTTGCTAGCACGTGACAGGTTGAGGGAAGGCGGTGGGGGGGGGGGGGGAGGTTGGCTGGGGAAGGACGGAGGGTGTAATCTGGTGATCAGGTAGTGGCAGAAGATAACACAGGCAGTGGATAATTGCCTGGTTAGCTGTGGCTGTGGCTTAGAGGGGGGAGGTGCGAGTTTGGAGCACTGCTGAGCGTCTGTCATTTCCTTTTCTTTACAGCCTACATGGGAAGACAAGACCACACACACACACACACACACAAAGACAGAGCTTGGGCTTGAAAGAAAAAGGCAGATTTCAGATTTTAACAGAAATACAGACATTGGACTTGACAGGAAGGCAGACTTCAGACCTGAGGGACACAGAGCATGATGGAATTCAGATTTTAACAGAAAGACCGATTTCAACATAAGTAGAATGGCAGACTTCAGACTGAATAGAAAAATAGGCTTTGCACTGACTAGAAAGAAAGACGGTAAGACTTTGCATTAAAAAAAAAAAACCTTACATCAGACCACATAAAAAGACACACTGGAATAAAGGGAAAGACAGACTTTAGACTGAATTTTTAGAAAAACCACAGATTTCAGACCAAACAAAAAGATAGACTTCGGATTAAAAGAAAGGAAAACAGACCTGTCTTTAAAAAGAGGAAGACAAACTTCGGACCTATACAAGAAAGGTGGACTTTGGAATAAACAAACAGACAGACTTCAGACTTTAAAAAAAAAGAAAGTCAGACTAGGGAATACACAGAAAGACTGACGTCAGAAAAAAAAGGAATACTTCGGATTGCACAAAAAGACAGACGTTGAAGTTAATAGAAAGGTAGACTTCATACTGAAAAGAAAAGACAGACTTTGGACTCTAACAATAAAAACAGATTTGGACTCTTACAAAACAAAACAAAAAATCTATGTACTTAGCAGAAAGAGACCTACTTCGTGCTTACAAGAAAGAAAGACTACAACCAAAATAGAGAGAGAGGCCTTGGGCTAACTAGAAACACTAACTCTGAACTTAAAAGAAAGACAAGACTGAAAGGAGAGACATCTTACGTGTTAAAAGAAAACCAGACTTCGGCGTAAACAAAAAATACTGTGGGCAGACTTTGCACTCGAATACCTAAAGCTGTCAGGGAGTCAACCTCATCACACATCCAAACACCCACACATCTGGCATCCACAAGGAACTAAATCCCTATCTTCCATACGCCTGTCTCACAGTAATTTCCTAAATAGCAGCAACAGTTCACTGAACATAGCAGCCACAGTTAAAGGCGCATCACAGAAATCTCATCCTTCCAAACCGCCGTTATCTTGGACAGACGGCATTCTTGGGTTGACTCGTTCCGTGAGTCCCAGAAGGAGTTTTTAAAGCTCGTCAAAGCTCGTGTTGCTAGCACACTGCAGCGGACAAGGAGAAGAAGGGAGCAATCTGGTAATCAGGAGGAGGCAGAAGATAAAACGGCTGTTGATAATTGCCTGGAAAGCTCTTGTGGTGGTTTAGAGAGGTGCGAGGTTGGAGGACTGCTCAGCAGCTGTCATTTCTCTCTCTCTCTCTCTCTCTCTCTCTCTCTCTCTCTCACACACACACACAACACACACCACACACACACACACAAGCCGCGCGCACGCACACACACATGCCACACACATACACATACACACACACACGCCGCACGACCGTACGCACGCACGCGCGCGCGCGCACACACACACACACACACACAATACACACACACACCACACACACACACACACACACAACACACACACACACACACCACACACGCCCACGCACGCGCGCGTGCACACACACACACACACACACACACACACACACACACACCACACACACCACACACACACACAAGCCGATCTCTGAGTCAGCTATTTTCATTTCATAATCTCTTTAATGTTCGATGAACATAAGAAAGACCTGTTCTCTATAACTTCGCTGTAACAACTACCTTGCATACATTGACGATAAGAAAAAGGGATTGTTTTTTTTCATATGCACTGTTGTTTGCTTGGTTTTCCAAAGGTTAACTATCTTGTGTACATTGAAGGTAAGGTAAGTGATTTTTGTTTACATTATGCAATGCTCTTTGTTTTCCCAACGCTCCCATAAACAGTAATGTCCTCTCATAGGTCGACACCATGTGAAACTGTGTGGTACCAGCCTTGCCTGTTGACCACATAGCAAACTCTACTGCTGGATGGAGCCGGTCATGGGTCAAAAAAACAAATCTCACAAATACGAGGCTCTGATGGGAATCCAACTGACGACCTCATAGCCGAAAATCCTTAACGCTATGCACTCATTGGATAAGGTCAATGTACTTCCACAGCAAACCACATCGTCGACACAAAGAAAGACCACAACCTCACGAAGATGAGGCTGTCAGACTAATGTTGCTCTCTCTCTCTCTCTCTCTCTCTCTCTCTCTCTCTCTCTCTCTCTCTCTCTCTCTCTCTCTTCTCTGTCTGTCTTTTCTTTCTATTCCCAATTGCTGTGTGTAATTTTACATTCGACGGCTTAAAAAAGAAAAGAGTGGCACGCACACACAGACACACAGACACACAGACACACACGCACGCACACACGCACGCGCACACACACACACACACATACACAACACACACACACACACAACC
>CM065720.1:67309602-67317102 GCA_033310375.1 Conus canariensis | reverse complement strand
TTAAAGAGGGGCAGATGGGTAGTTGTATCTGTTCTGAATATTTAAGGGGATGGCAGAGACAGAGACAGAGACAGAGAGAGAGAGTGAGAGAGAGGAGAATTACCATCCTTAATCTTTGTAATACAAACTGAACACCGTTTTAAGAATCCTAGGTTACTTTAATGTCTTTGTTAACTGATTAGAAAAGAAAAAAACAACAACGCTGACAGCTGTTTCCATCAGAATTGAAAACGTAACTACTCTCTGTCCCCAAGTTCACGGCATCGGGCATCGGAAATGCTAGAAACATGACCAGACCATTGATGAAATCATAAGAAAGCTACAAGTCTGTTGCATCTCCACAAAACTGTTCTTGGGGGTCCCAGAGGTTCCCTTCAGTCTGGCAGAAGGCCGCCATGTTGGATTTACGATTCTCAGAGGGGCCGACACGATCAGTCCGACTTGGTGGCCAAACTGCCAAATGATAGGGGACCGTGTGCTCTGGGCGATTTTTTTTTCTCTCTGTGATGCCTTTTCTCTGATGTAACATGATGATTGTGATCTCTTTCCCGTGGAATTTCTGACTCTCTTCAAGGCGATTTCGGTAATGGTGATGGTAGTAATGCGGTCTGCCTGTCTGTCTGTCCGTCAGTCTGTCTGATTTTCTGTCTTCGTCTGTCAGTCTGTCTGTCTGTCTGTCTCTCTGTCTGTCTGTCTGTCGCTCTCTCTCTCTCTCTCTCTCTCTCTCTCTCTCTCTCTCTGTGTGTGCGTGCGTGCGTATGCGCGCGCGCGCGCGCGCGTGTGTGTATGTCCCCTCTCTCTCTTTTCTCTTCATGTTATGCACAAAGATATCATAGCAATGAATAAAAAACGAACTGAAAGCATAATTAAATGAAATGCATCCCTTGAAATAACATGAAACCAAACAGAACAAAATCAACGGGGGGAAAAATGAAACGATCTGCACTTTTATGTGAGTTTTCTCCCAAATATGACCCCTCCCCAGACAATACAAAATGGACTGAAGCCATGTGAATAACAAAACACACACAGAATCAGAAGTGTTAACCCGCTGAACGTTCTCAGTCCGGTGATAACATTCTCTGTGTGTGTGTGTGTGTGTGTGTGTGTGTGTGTGTGTGTGTGTGTGTGTGTGTGTGAGTGTGTGTGTGTGTGTGTATGTGTGTGTGTGTGAGTGTGCGTGCGTGCACGCGCGCGCACGCACGCAAGTGCGTGTGTGAGTGCATACTTGTGCGTGTGTGTGTGCGTGTCCGTGAATGTTTGAATGTGAGTGCGTGCGTGTGTGCGTGTGCATGTGTGTGTGTGTGTGCGTGTGTGTGTGCGTGCGTGTGTGTGTGTGTGTGTGTGTGGTGTGTGCGTGTTCTGTGTGTCTGTGTGTGTATGTGTCTCTGTGTGTGTGTGTGTGTGTGTGCGTGTTGTGCTGTGTGGAGACAGAAAGGGGAGAAAATGTGTGTGTGTGCGTGCGTGCGTGCGTGCGTGCGTGCGTGCGTGCGTGTTGTGTGTGTGTGTGTGTGTGTGTGTGTGTGTGTGTGTGTGTGTGTTGTGTGTGTGTGTGTGTGCGCGCGCGCGCGCGCGCGCTCGTGTGTGCGTGCGTACGTGTGTGTGTGTGTGTGTGTGTGTGTGAGTGCGCGCGCGCGCTCGTGTGTGCGTGCGTATGTGTGTGTGTGTGTGTGTGTGGCGCGCGCGCGCGCGCGCGTGGTGCGTGTGTGTGTGTGTGTGTGTGTGTGTGTGTGTGTGTATTACTGATTAAATGGGTATACGATCCGCACGCGTGTACGTGCGTGCGTGCGTGCGTGCGTGCGTGCGGGCGTTGTGTGTGTGTGTGTGTGTGTGTGTGTGTGTGTGCGCGCGCGCGCGCGCTTTCTCTCTGCCGCTTTCTCTGGCTCCCCCTCTCCCTCTCGCCTTTCCTGTCCGATTGTTTGTACCCCTACTTGCCCCCCAACTCTCATTCTACCCACTCCCCTCCCCACTTCCTGTCCTTACTTCTCTCTCTCTCTCTCTCTCTCTCTCTCTCTCTCTCTCTCTCTCTCTCTCTCTCTCTCTCTTGACTTGATAAATGAAAATACCACCGGTGATGACTGCTTTTCTCGTGTATCAAAAGATTGCTCCACTAATGAATTTGGTCTTTATTTAATTATCATCTGTCAGAATTTTGAGTTGGTTATTCTAAATGGTTTTCTGCCTGGTGATAAAAGCGGGGATTACACTTATATCGCTCACAATGGTGCAAGTGTTATTGATTATTTTATTTCCTCCCAATCCTTAGTTCCACTGTGCCGTGAATTGAAAGTAACCCCACGGGTAGAATCAAAGCACATGCCTGTTGAATTTGTACTAATGCTTCCCAGTCCGAATCAGGAGACGGTTTCAAAAAGGTTAAAGGTAACCAAATTTAAAAAATATGCATGGGATCCAGCAAAAGAAGGTGATTTTATCGGTGCACTTCAGTCTGACGAGGTCAATTCAACCTTTAATGAAGCAATTGAATTGATTGATGTCAATTTTGAGAGTGCACTGAAGAAACTAAACGAAGGTCTGTTTATGGCTGGTCAAATAATGTGTAAAGAAACTATCACAGGTAACATCAAGCACAGCCCATGGTTTGACTCTGAGTGCTATGTTAAACGCCGTCAGGTGAGACAAGCATTGAGAACGTACAGTCGGGTGAAAGTTAATGACAACCCCGATGCTGTTCAACTGAGACTTAACTATTCTATAATTAGAAACGAGTATAAAGACTTACTTCGAGACAAGCAGCAGTTATATAGACAGCAAGTTTTAAATACACTTAACGAAAACGCCAAAGATTCTAAGCGGTTTTGGAGCACTGTAAGGTCTTTAAAAAGTAGTTCTCATGTACCAAACACAATATCCAATGAAGAATGGTTTCAGCATTTCAAACAAGTCTTTAATGATGAGCTTATTCCTTCTGGTCCTAATTCTCAGGAACTTCAAACTGAGTATTTTCCTGTTGCTGATGGTAACGTTGATGAATTGGATGTCTGTATAACTGAAGGGGAAATTCTTGATTCAGTTAAGGCTTTAAAATCAAATAAAGCACCAGGTCCAGACGGACTAATTGGGGAATTTTATAAGTATTGTACCCCCACTATTCTCTTTTTCCTTAAGAAATTTTTCAACAAACTCTTTGATTTTGGCATCTTCCCTTCTATGTGGTGCGAAGCTCTGATTCAACCTTTGCACAAAAAGGGTGATATAAACAACCCAGACAACTACAGAGGTATCTCTCTTTTAAACATTAGTTCAAAATTATATACTTACATATTAAACAAGCGTTTAACAAAATGGATTGAAGATTGTGATGTAATAAACGATGTGCAGGCTGGCTTTAGAAAGAATTATAGTACTACTGATCATATATTTACCCTTTTTTCTCTGGTACAAAAGCAACTATCTAACCACAAGAAATTATACGTTGCTTTTATTGACTTTAAAAAGGCTTTCGATTCGGTAGATAGAAACCAACTCTGGTCAATCTTAAAGAAAAAAGGTATAAACGGTAAGATGCACAATGCACTTAAAAGCATATACACAGATGTCAAAGCTAGGGTTAAAGTGGGGGGAGATTTAACTGACACTTTTATGTGTCCCCGGGGTCTGAAGCAAGGAGAAATATGCAGTCCGGTTTTATTTTCGCTATTCATCAATGAGCTTGCTGAAGAAATAATTCAATACGGTAAACATGGTATTCCCTTATTACCAGACTTCATAGAGATACTAATTATGCTTTTTGCTGACGATGTTGCACTCGTAGCATCTACCGTCATTGGTCTCCAGCAGCAACTAAATGTTTTGTGTAGCACAGCAAAAAAACTCGATTTGATCGTAAATTTAGAAAAATCAAAAGTTATTGTGTTTAGAAATGGGGGGTATATCGCCTCAAGGGAAAGATGGTTCTACGACGGTAGGCAACTAGAAATTGTTAATCAGTATAAATATTTAGGTGTTATCTTTTCCACGGGTCTTTCTTTTTCCCATTGCCTTGAGGATTTAGCATCCAAGTCAAAACGTCAAGTCATCAATATTATAAAACTACTGTGGAAGTTTCAAAGTCTTTCCCCGAAATTGTTCTTTAAACTTTTCGACTGTCAAGTTCAGCCAATGCTTAGCTATGGTGCCGAAGTATGGGGTTTGACTGCAAACAACTCAATTATTGAAAAAGTACATTTGTTTGCACTCAAGAGATTCTTAAATGTTTCCATAAAAACACCCAGCGCCTTAGTCTACGGAGAAACTGGTCGGTATCCACTCTATATAAACAATTATACTAAATGTATCAAGTATTGGTTACGTGTCGTTAATATGCCGGATAATCGCCTTCCTAAGAAAGCTTACATCACGTTATATGATTTGCATCATCGAGGCAAGAACAACTGGGTTTCATCAGTTTGCTCTACGTTAAATCGCTATGGCTTTGGGTATGTATGGGAAAACCAGAACGTTTACAATGTCAAAGGTTTTCTCTTAGAATTTAGAAATCGGTTGATTGATTGTCATCTTCAAGAATGGTACACCCGAATGGATGTTAGTGATCGCTTTTCCTTCTATTCTTCCTTTAAGCAATTTAGACAAATACCGAATTATCTGTTTACGGTAAGTAATTTGAACAATCGTAAAAATCTCATAAGATTCAGGTTAGGCGTATCTTGTTTAAATACTCACAAACTGCGGCATTCGAGTGTTCCCCGAGAGGCACTCTGCTGTCCTTTTTGTCCAAGTCAGTTGGAATCTGAATATCACTTTTTTATTGTATGCCCTAAATATAAAGATGTTCGAGAGCATTTCATACCCACTAAATATTATGCAAGAGCGTCGGCTTTCAAGATGTCATTATTACTTGCCAATGATAAAATGGCTAAAGATGTTGCTGCTTTCATAACTAAAGCTTTTGAAATCAGATGCAAAAAAAAACGAATGGGACGTAAAGTTCATATATTTTTATGTATAATTCGGGGTACATTTTCCCCTTTAAAAGCAAAAGAGCTTGTATATGTGAGTGTATGCGTGCGAGTGTGTGTGTGTGTGTGTGTGTGTGTGTGTGTGTGTGCGAGTGTGTGTGTGTGTGTGTGTGTGTGTGTGTGTGTGTGTGTGTGTGTGTGTGTGTGTGGTGTGTGGGTGATCATGAATAGGTTTACAGGTGTTTAGGCAACTACAAATGAATGTAACCTCTGTGAGATTTGTAAATGATATGCCCTAATCTATATTGGTACGTATTTTGATCATTATGTATACATCCATGACTGAGGAAGAATGTGAAAGTATCTACTTGGCCGAGAAAATGCATGTATACTTGCAAGGTGGTGTTGTTGTTACATTTGCTTTTTCCACAACGTTGTTGTTTTTCCCCCCATCCCAATGTCCCCATTGACACGGGCACGAGGCCTAGTTCAATTAAATATTTGTCATTGTCATTGTCATTGTCATTGTCTCTCTCTCTCTCTCTCTCTCTCTTTCTCTCTCATATGATTTTCTTCTTTTCCCTAGCGTCAGTATATCCCTGCCGTTCCCTTAGCTTAGTCTACGATTCCCAAATACTCCAGACATTAAATTTTGTTTCCTTTCCCACCCCTGTCCCCCATCCATCCTGCCCTTATTCCCACCCCTGTCCCCACCCATCCTGCCCTTATTCCCACCCCTGTCCCCCACCCATCCTGCCCTTATTCCCACCCCTGTCCCCCACCATCCTGCCCTTATTCCCACCCCTGTCCCCCACCCATCCTGCCCTTATTCCCACCCCTGTCCCCCACCCATCCTGCCCTATTCCCACCTGTCCCCCATCCATCCTGCCTATCCACCCCTGTCCCATCCATCCTGCCCTTATTCCCACCCCTGTCCCCCATCCATCCTGCCCTTATTCCCACCCCTGTCCCCCATCCATCCTGCCTTATTCCCACCCTGTCCCCCACCATCTGCATTCCCACCCCTGTCCCCCACCCATCCTGCCCTTATTCCCACCCTGTCCCCCATCCATCCTGCCCTTATTCCCACCCTGTCCCCCACCATCTGCCTTATCCTCACTCCCTGTCTTAGTTCTGAATTTAATCTATATTGATTTTAAGAAAAAAAAAAGTCTCACGTAATAGCATGGCAATAATGGTGCATTTTGTCTGCAGCTTTTCTATGTCAGAAAAAGATCCCTAGGGAATCGAAATAGAGAATGCGTTAGAAAGGAGTATGCTAAGCTTTTTTGTGGCCCAGCTCTCTCTCTTTTCCCCACCTTTTAAGCGTTTTCGACACAGAGAGGACCGACCTTTTGGCAGTGAAAGGGTAGTGTTTAAGTGGAGTTTTACGTTTCACGCTTGTAGATAGATAGATAGATAGATAGATAGATAGATAGATAGATAGATAGATAGACAGACAGATAGATAGGTGGATACGTCGGTAGGTAGGTAGGTAGGCAGATGGATATATAGATAGAGAGGTGGTTAGATATCGACTATCTTTAACACATATATACTTACACACAGATAGATACAGATATAGATATATCCACAGACACAGACACAGACGTACACACACACACACACACACACACACACACACACACACACACATACACACACACACACACACACACACACACACACACACACACACACACACACACACACACTTACACACACATAAAACTTGAGAATCCAAAATGTGGCTCCTTCTGGTCCGGTTGGGTTGATGTTACAGGGTAAGACAAACAGAAGAACCGAGACAGACAGACAGACAGACAGACAGTCAAAGTGACAGACCCACAGGCAGTAGCATGGAATCCTCGAACAGGCTCCTGATGAGACACAGCCACTAACGACCATGATACAGTGGGAGGATGCCAGACTCTCGAACCGAATGCAGGGTGGTGGGACAAAGATGGATAAATGGTCAGAGAGAGAGAGAGAGAGAGGGGGGAGGGGGGCGGTGCGAGAGAAACCTGAATGAGAGCAACGGGGAATGGAGACGGAGAAAGAATGGGAGTGACGTAATAGAAAAATGAGGAGCAGGAAGACGATGACAAAAGAACCACTAGAAAGGGGCGAGGTTGAAGGGGGGGGGAGTGAAGGAGGGGTTGGGGGTCGAGGGAGAACTTGAAAACAGAAAACGAGGAAAGAGTGGGGGAAGAAGAGAAGAAGAAGAAGAAGAAGAAAGAAGAAGAAGGAAGAAAAGCAACAACAACAACAACAACAACAACAACAACAACAACCAACAACCACAACAACGACAAGATCAAGAACAAGAACAAGAAAAAAAACAAGAAGAAGAAAAAGAGGAGGAGGAGGAGAACGAGGAGGAGGAGGAAGAAAAAGAAGAAGAGGAGGAGGAGAAGGAGGAGAGAGAGACAGAGACAGTCAGACAGACAGACAGACAAACAGATAGACAGAAACAAATGAGAGGAAAGAGAGAGAGAGAGAGAGAGAGAGAGGAGAGACAGACAGACAGACAGACAGACAGACAGACAGACAGACAGACAGACAGACAGACAGAACAGCA
>CM065720.1:67302102-67304602 GCA_033310375.1 Conus canariensis | reverse complement strand
AAAACAATCAAGACACCAAAAAATGGAAGGTATTATTCGTGGATTGCAAGCTCGTTTAGTTGCTCAAGGTGGTAAACTTAGCAAATGTTTTCGTTCCTAGAAAATATCAGCATTTTTCGCAAGCATTTTTTTTCTGACTACACAGGCTGATGCTCCTGCGGACACTCCCTATATGGACAGACAAGGATTAATCCCATCTACCCAACAAAAGGGAGTGGAGTTTTGTGTGTATGACCGTTTATTATCCCGTCATTAAGGCAGCCATACTCCAACTTCGGGGAAATTCGCAAGCAAATGATGTAATTGATTATTAATAAAGATGAAGGGTCAAAAGAAATAAAGGAATGCTACACAAAAGCAAAAAGAAATAAAATTGTAAAACGTCATATGATCAAAGGGCAGCACAAGAAGTCTAAACTGATAGAAATATGTAACTTTTATCCAAATTAGCAATAAACGAACAATAAATAGATAGATTAAATATACCAGAAGACGTCTAAAAAGTATTGAAGAAAATGCTGAATTTTAGAGTCCAAATATAAATAGCATGACTGTTTTTGTTTGTTTGTTTTAATGTTTGAGAGCAGTCAGATTCTTTCGTTGTTCGGTCTCTCGACGAAAAAATTTTATTAAAGGTCAGTCGTACGTAACACGAAAAGAATTAATCATAATTTGCAATCCAACAGGCGACAAACCTAGACGGAAGCTGAAGAACTAGAGAGCACTTTATAGAATGTAACTTATAGCATACCTTCAACGTGCATCGCAGACAGAACTAAGAAAAATAACTACACGGATGAAATATCTAATATTACTCGCAATTCTTTAAATGCAAGTTAATAGAGTTAAATCTAATATCCGATTGTTTTTGAATGAGTAAAAAGTTAGATAACAAATAGCAAAATATGTGATAACATCGAACAGCCTGTGTAGTTGAAAGAAAATGGCTCAATTGTGCAACATTATGAACAACTAAAGGTAAATAAACGCCACTCACACATTGGCGATGTGAATATGTAATATCTCAGACAAATTTTTCCAACTTTTCTTATGTCAAAATAGCCAAAATATTGATTAGATAAATCTTTATTAATGAATATGTTTCATATATCTTGGGATTAAAAAAGTCCTTATTGCCTATCACATGCTATACATCAGTATTTGCTTCAAACTTTCAAAGTTTTTAATCCGCAGAATTTCATGCAAGCCTACAGCTACTGATCGTGAACTGAACGTCTCAATTGTCTCGGACAATTCTTGTTTATTTTCGTTCTGTTGCAAATGGTTAAAGGTTTGGTCTGGGATTAGAGATTACTGTTGTTGTTATTGTTGCTGTTATTGTTGTTTTTCTTGATGTTGCTCTTGCTGATTTGTGTGTGCACGTGTGTGTGTGTGTGTGTGTATGTGTGTGTGTGTGTATGTGTGTGTGTGTGTGTGTGTGTGTGTGTGTGTGTGTGTATGTGTGTGTGTGTGTGTGTGTGTGTGTGTGTGCGTGGGGGGGGGGGGGCGGGGGTGCGTGTGTGTATGTATGTGTGTGCGCGTGTGTGTGTGTCCGTGCGTGTGTGTTTGTGTGTGTATGTGTGTGTGCGTGTGTGTGTGTGCGTGTGTGTGTGTGTGTGTGTGTGTGTGTGTGTGTGTGTGTGTGTGTGTGTGTGTGTGTGCGCGCGCTGTATTATCTTTCGCACTTCCCTCAGCCGCGTGTCTCCCATGCCCCTCAATTGGGCTCCCTCTCTGCACACAGCTGCACCCAGGCCATCCTCTAATGGCCCAGATTGATGTCACAAGCTTTGCATTTTCCTTCTCGCTTTTGCAAGAACTGATCCCGTCTTTATTGTCTAGCTCTTTTACAAATGTTTCTCGACAACCGTCTAACACTTTCATCCAGTATCTCATTCTCTGTTTTGCCACTTATTTCTCTTAAGAGGAGATAAACGAACACAGAAAAACAAAAGGAAGAAGAAAAGAAAGAAAAAGGAGGAGGAGGAGAAGGAGAAGAAGAAGGAGGAGGAGGAGGAGGAGGAGAAGGAGGAGGAGAAGGAGGAGGAGAAGGAGGAGGAGGAAGAGGAGAAGGAGGAGGAGGAGGAAGAGGAGGAGGAAGAGGAGAATCAGAAATCGATAGTGAGGAAATAAAGGGTGAAAAAGAAGCACTGCTTCATTTCAATCCTAGGTCGCTGTCACTTCTTTCGAGAGAAAAAGAGAAACCAGTTGTCCGACATTTAACCAGCAACCCAGTTTTACGATGTACGGAAACGTCTGAACAAATCACGTGCCAAAGATGTCCCTCGTCAGAGTAGATGTTGTACTCTCTGGCTCTCTGTGTCTGTCTCTGTCTCTCTGTATTTCGGTCTGTCTGTCTGTCCGTCTGTCTGTCTGTCTGTCTCTCTCTCTCTCTCTCTCTCTCTCTCTCTCTCTCTCTCTCTCTCTCTCTCTCTCTCTACGAGTTCACGAATTCACCCTGTCTGTCTCTCACTCTTTTGCTCACTCCCCCCCCCTCTCTCTC
>CM065720.1:67292102-67294602 GCA_033310375.1 Conus canariensis | reverse complement strand
GTGTGGGAGACGGTGGGGGTGGGAGTGGGATGGGGTGGGATGGGGGGCAATTAAAAATGAGAGGAGGGGGGATGGAAGAAAAGGAAGAACTGATAAGGAAAATGAAACATTTTCACAGAACAGTTCTTGGTACATCTTTGAGCAAAGTGGTGTAAGATCAGACAGATGCATCAAGTACGTAAAAAGATTGGATTTAAACTTACTAGTGTTTGGTTCGTTTTTCAGTTTTTCTGGGATATTATTCCACAGCCACCCACCAGAATAAGGAAGGCTTGATTTGCATAAATTAATTGATGGGAAAGGGAGATTTATTTTATGCGAATGACGATGATCATTAGAAGTAAATATATTCATTAAATAGGAAGGAGCACTGCCGTGCAGTATTTTATGCATAAAGAGTGCTTTATTGTACAATAGTTTGGTCTTGAATGGAAGGATACCTGCTCGTTCATAATCAGGGTGCCCTAGCGAGGGTTCATCAATTATTATTTTGACAGCTCTCTTGTATATACTAGTCAATGGTTTAAGCAACTTATTGCTAGCTAAATCCCAGAGTGTCGAGGCATAGTCAATATTTGGCTGAATATAAGATTGAAAAAATAATTTTCTGGTGTGATAATCTAAAAAGTTTTTTATTTTCCTGAGCTGATACAGTTTTACAGCAAGATTTTTGGAAAGAAGTTCTAAATGTTTCGACCAAGATAGGTTGTTGTCGATTGCTATTCCTAAGACTCTGTGATTTGAAACCTCTTTGATTTTTTCGTTACCAATATAAAGGATTGGCAAGTTTTCGGTTACATTTTGACGTTTTTGCCTTGTTGTAATCAACATGAATTTCGTTTTTTGAGGATGCAGAGACATGTGATTGAGTTGTGTCCATTTAACGAGAAGGTTGATATTTTTCTGAATATCAAGGTAGACTTGCTGAGCATTAGAGTTATTAGTGTCGATAGTGGTATCATCGGCAAACATTTCACAATGAGAAGTCAAGGTTAATGGTAAATCATTAATATAGAATAAGAAGAGCAGTGGACCAAGCACCGAGCCTTGTGGTACACCAACGTTATTGGGAATCAAAGTACAATAACAATCATTTAATAATACTAATTGTTGCCTGTTGGAAAGGAAGGATGAAATGAGTTTTAGAGTGTCGGAAGTTAGTCGATAAATAGTTAACTTTCTGAGCAAAAGCTCATGATTAATGACATCGAAAGCTTTAGCAAAATCCACGAAGAGTACTCCGGAAAAGTGTTTGTTGTTTATGTTTGAAAGCCATCGATCAAGAATGATTCTCTCTAAATCCGGATTGATTAGGGTGTAGTAGATCGAATTGTTTTACATGAGAAAGAAGACACTTTTTTATGTGTTGTTCTAATGGTTTTGAAAGAACTGATAGAATAGAGATAGGTCGATAGTTAGAAGGATCCGCCATATTTCCTGATTTGTACAATGGTATGACTTTAGCTTGTTTAAAAGCATCAGGAAAGCAATGCTTATCAATGCAGAGATTATAAATATATGTGAGAGTTTCTGCTATAACAGATGCTGATAGCTTAAGAATTTTCCCGTCAATTCCATCAATTCCACGAGTTGCTGTCTGTTTTAACCGTCTAAGAGAAGAGAAAACTTCGTGGACATCCATGGCACTAATATCCAAAGCTGAATGGATGTTCTTCTGGTGGCAGTATTTCAGTAATTCTTGTAGATCGTTACGTTTTGATTCATCGTTTCGTATGATTTGATTTGCTATACTTGCAAAATGGGCGTTCAGTTCACTTGCAGATATGTCTTTTGTTAAGTTTAATACAGGGTCAGAATTTTTCTTGGTTAAGCCATGTATAGCTTTCCAAATAGATTTACTGTCTTTCTTTCTATTAATAAGGTCCAAGAAATATTTCCTTTTCTCTGATCGTATTAGGGAGGTCTCCTTATTTCTGTACTTTTTGAATTCTTCGCGAGAGCCATTTTTTAACAGATAATCCCTTTGGTATATAGTGTCCTGTATTTCTTTTGTAAGCCAAGGTGGTTTTATCCGATGTTTTACTCTTTTAGTTTGAAGAGGGGCATGCTTATTGTATACGTCATGGAAGATGTTATACCATACTTGCAGAGCTTGATTGGGGTCAGTATACTGATACACGTCATTTAAAGGGGAATTTAAAAGATCTGAGAGAAATTTGTCACGATCAAATTTAGAAAAGTTCCTGAATGTAATCGTTTTATGATTTAACTTGGGTATTTTGACACCCTTTTTGGTCCACGTAAAACAAATCGGAAAATGGTCACTGCAGCCATAAGCAGGAGCAACTGATTCTACTATTGTTTCTGAATTGGTAACATATATATGATCTATTAATGTTTCAGAAGAATTGGTTACACGGGTAGCTGATTTTATTAATTGTGTCAAACCAAATGATTCAAAAGTTTGAGTCCAGTGATTATCAGTTTTGAATAAATCAATATTAAAATCACCTAATATTATGACATCTTTTTAATTATC
>CM065720.1:67287102-67289602 GCA_033310375.1 Conus canariensis | reverse complement strand
ATGACGGATAGGGGACTCAACGATAGCATTCATGCCATTCTTTTTGTCACAATTTCTCTCGTAGACAGCACGTGTAAATAATGATGGTTTTGTTACACCCGGCATAAGACTATGCATGCACCTAATACTGTCGATTTGTTTGTTTGTGTGTTTGTTTGGAATTTTTTTGTTGTTGTTTTTTTTTTTTTTGGGGGGGAAGG
Organism: Conus canariensis; assembly: GCA_033310375.1. Taxonomy (NCBI): domain Eukaryota; kingdom Metazoa; phylum Mollusca; class Gastropoda; order Neogastropoda; family Conidae; genus Conus; species Conus canariensis. The sequence continues at coordinate 67,289,402 of CM065720.1, read as the reverse complement.
GGGTGGCGGGGGGGGGAGTTGGGGGTGGATTACTTTCTCTTTTTTTTATCCTGACTTTTGGTGTGATTCCTGCTTGGTGTTTTGTTTGTTTGTTTGTTTGTCTCATAGTTTGCACGTATGGGTTATGACACTTCCATTACACCAAGCAACACCAGACGCGCACACACACATACATACATACATACATACATACATACGTACATACATACATACATACATACATACATACATACATACATACATACATACATACGTACATACATACATACATACATAATACATGCATGCATGCATACATAGGTGTATGTGTGTACGTGTGTGTGCGTGTGTGTGTGTGTGTGTGTGTGTGTGTGTGTGTGTGTGTGTGTGTGTGTGTGTATGTGTGAGTGTGCGTGCGTGCGCGCGTGCGTGTGTGTGTGTGTGTGTGTATGTGAGTGTGTGTGTGTGTGTATATATAGGTGTGTGTATGTGTGTGTGTGTGCGTGTGTGTATATATATGTGTGTGTGCGTGTGTGTTATATATATATATATATATGTGTGTGTGTGTGTGTGTGTGTGTGTGTGTGTGTGTGTGTGTGTGTGTGTGTGTGTGTGTGTTTATTCCCTCTGGGATTGCACATCAGTACAAGGAATGGCGGTTCGATCATATCCGCCAAGAGGACACATATGAGCCAGAATTGCTTATCATTTATTGAGGCTGTCTGCCACTGTGGAGGAATGCTCTCGTTCGTTTTGTTCTGGCTTTGGGTTAGTTTTCTTGGCTTTGTGACTTCTGAAGAACTCGACTCTTCTATGATGTAGTGACTGCTGTGCTGTCGTGTTCCCATCTTACTGGGGGCATCATTACTGCTTTCTCTCGCACAGCCAACTGTATGCAAAAGTATATTCAGACTCTCTCTCTCTCTCTCTCTCTCTCTCTCTCTCTCTTTCTCCCTCTCTCTCTCTCTCTCTTTCTTTCTCTCTCTCTCTCTCTCTCTCTCTCTCTCTCTCTCTCTCTCTCTCTCTCTCTCTCAATTGAAATGAAAAGAAAGTAATCGCAACAACAACGAGAAACTTAGAAACCTTGCTTGATAAAGAAGAGAAACAATTTAACAGAGCACAAATTTAATCAGAGCAAAGCAAACAAACATGCTCCTCCTCCTCCTACTCTATTGTCCTTCCGCAGAACACAAGACTCGTTAAGGTCATTTGAACAACAGGTATACAAACCGTTTACCATTCCAAATGAAATCCTCCTGTTGTTTGCCCTTTTCAGCAGCAGAAGTTGAAATGCAGAACAACAAAACGCTGTAGATATGGAGGAAAATAAGAAAAGGCGAGGCCTTTGTTTTGCTTCTGCAAACCTGTTATTGTGAGTCCTACCAGAGGTTCCCTTGTGTCTGGCAGAAGGAGCTGTGTTGGGTTTACGATTTGAAGAGTGGAAAAAAAACACGTTCATTTCTGACGTTTCACAACACTGCTGAGTGAATGCAGATCGTGTGTCTGGCTTAATGTGTGTGTGTGTGTGTGTGTGTGTGTGTGTGTGTGTGTGTGTGTGTGTGTGTGTGTGTGTGTGTGTGTATGTGTGTGTGTGAGTGTGTGTGTGTGTGTGTGTGTGTGTGTGTGTGTGTGTGTGTGTGTGTGTGTGTGTGTGACGTGTGCGCGCTTGCTTGCGTGTGTGCTGTGCGCGTGTTTGTGTGTGTGTGTGTTTTGTGTATGTGTGTGTGTGTGTGTGTGCGCGCATGCGTGTGTGTGTGTTGTGTGTGTGTGTGTGTGTGTGTGTGTGTGTGTGTTGCGTGTGTGTGTGTGAGAGAGAGAGAGTAAGTGCTTGTATGAATGTGTTTATAGTTTTGAGCATGTGTTTGCAAATATGCACGTATGGTTTCCGTTTTTTCTTGCTTCTGTGTTTCATGTGGGCGTGCATCATTATGTGTGCAAGACGCATGTCTACTTGCCTACATGTGTATGTGCCTGGCATGTATATACGATTTGTCTTGTATTGACGAACTCATTTTAATTAAGTGTTACTTCCAGCTCAAAGTTTTCCTTCCTACTCCGATCAGAAGTGCATTGCATTGTACTGTATTGCATCGAATGGCGTTGCATTTATTGCATTGCATAGTTCTCATAGTTCGCAAATTTAACAATTTCGGTGTAACGTAAAAATGAGAATCGGCGAAAAAAGAAAAGAAACAAGAAGAAAAACAAATTCTGTGAGAAAAAAATTCAGTGAAGGAGAGAAACAGAGGAACTGGAATGTACGAAGCGCTGGTTGCGTTTTTATTATAAATTATACATGAGGATGACACTGACGTCAGGAA
>CM065720.1:67267102-67279602 GCA_033310375.1 Conus canariensis | reverse complement strand
TTGTGGGTGATTCACCATCCTCGTGCAGGCATTCCAATATTAGACACACAGATGCATGGCCGGAAAGGCAGAAAGACTGACAGAACGAAAATCACACCTGCACACATATGAAAGCTACTCTCGCTCGCAAAAAAAAAAAAATAAATAAATAAATGAAAAATGAAAATAAAAAATTGACACAAACAAGAATAAGCCTGCTTCTCTACATAATAAGCTGTGTTTGCTTCTCTGAACGAGATTACCTCACCACTTATCTCCCCTGGGTAATGCCCCATCAGAAAGCTTGTCCCTGGTAAACTGTTGTCTCTGTCTTCACGTATTTCGTTCTGTCCGCCTGCAGATATATGAATATTAAACAGACAGACAGAATGTTGTACAGACAGAGAAACAGGCTGTCAAAACGGCAGACAGATAATAAGATCTGCAGTGATGAAAACCCCTTTCCGTCAAAACCCTTTGTAAAATGTTATGGTAAAAAGTTATGGTAAAAAGAAACTGGCTAAAGAAGAACAAGAACAAAACAACGAGATTAAGAAAATTAATGTATGAGTGCACGCTTGCTCGACAGCAAAGTTTACATTAAGAGCTGTGTTTACCTCTTAGAGCACAACGAGTTCCCCACACCATTTATCTCCCCTCAGCAGCACCGTGTCCGAAAGCCTTTCCCTAGCAAACAGTTGTCTCTCTCTTCACGTGGTTGTTCTCCCTGCTAGGTCGATGGACTTCCATTCACAACCGCCATGTATCATCCTCTGTATCTCTGTCATCAACGTTGACTCCAGCCCGATCCCTTTTGGTGACGAAGACTGAGCAAGAGACTTGAGGAACGGGGTGAACGAGATTGGGAAAGATCCATCATGGTGAACAAGCCGGCGTCATGTTTGATGAGAGAGAAGAGGCTTGGACGCATTCTTTTCGAATAGTAAGCTAGATATTGAGTAGGTCAGAGGAACACTTCTTAGAATAAGAAAATTTACTGACGCCAAAATCATGATATATGTTGAAAGTGAATTACATATTTTTAACTTGAAAAAAGGCCATTTTTTTGTAACTAAGTGTAGGACTGAAAGTGACTTGTTGTTTGAAATATTGAAATTGAAATCTTTGGTAACATTTGCAGAACTGAAAATACGAAGAAAAGAAAAGCACCTTTTTCATCTGAAAAAAAAGTAATTTCATCAGATTCAAACCTTGGCGAATTAAGAAAATATTTGACAGTACATCAAAGCAGAAATTTGTCTTGAAAGCTCGGAGTCTCTCTCTCTCTCTCTCTGAGCTCGGAGTCTCTCTCTCTCTGTGCCTCTCTCTCTCTCTCTCTCTCTCTCTCTCTCTCTCTCTCTCTCTCGTTCCGGTGGATCTCATCAGAAATCAAAATCTCGTGGAGTGCCCCTGTATCAAAGTCGCCGATATCACCAAATCTGAGAGTACTGTCACTGGAGGGACACTGTGGTGTCCTCGGGAGGAGGAGGGAGTTTACTCACGCTGGCTGCTGATTAAACAATCGTTGTCGTCAGCAGGGAACAGTGATAGAGGGGTGCTTTATTAGTGGCATAACCCATCCTGGATCAGGAGACGCAGCACTGAACACTGCCACAGTGACTCAGCAGCAGCGCAACGTCTTCTCTGGTGGGTTTCCTCATGACGACGTGATATTTATCAGTCCCGGTGACTGCTGTGCTGATGCTGCAACATGTCATTTCGTGGTGTAACTGTATAAGTTCAGCCAGAAGAAGTTGTTTGGGAATAAGCTCACAGGTGGTGCGCAAACCCCCACAAAAAGAACATAAGAATCCCATAAGGTTTCAATTCTGACATTAAAAGCAAAATAAAGCAAAAGTATTATTTTCACCGGGACTAAATTGACTTATCAACATTTCTGAGGGCAGAAAACTTTATTTCATCACCTGAAATCAAACTGGGTTTTATCCCGGAATAGTTTTCGACCAGCTCAACTTCTAATTTACAAGCCGTGTGCATCACTTGTGATCTTTCACACAATTGCCAGAAGACTGAGTGTGAGCTTTCCCCCAGGACGAAAAGAAAACGAAATTGAAATTTGTGCCGTTAAGAATTGAAATCATGTATCTGAGCTATCACTATGCCAAACAAAATTTCAATTTCTACTACACACACACACACACACAAACACACACACACACACGAGCGCGCCCGCACGTTCTTGCACGCACGCACACATAGGCACACGCTCACACTTACACAAAGTACACTTACAGATAGAGAGACAGACAAACACGCATACTCTCTCTCTCTCTCTCTCTCTCACACACACACACACACACACATACACAATTACGAGCAAGACACCGACCTACAGATACAGACACGCTGACACACAGACAGACACATAGAGAGACACACACACACACAAATGCGCGCGCGTGCTCACGTGCATGCACGCACACGCATACACAATTACGAGCAAGACACTGACTTGCAGATACAGACACGAAGACAGACACATACACAGAGAGAGAGAGACACACACACATATATATATATAGAGAGAGAGACAGACACAGAGAGAGAGAGACACACACACACACACACACACAATATATATATATATATATATATATATATATATATATAATGCTGAACAATTAAGTAGTGGGAGAAAACAAGTGCAAGCTAACCATTCTTCAGTCATGATAGTAATGACTTGGCAAAGATTTGAATTAAAAAAAAAATTGAAGATGAAGAAAATGGGGGGAATATGTTATAAATATGAGAAACCCTTCACTAGCTGCCTGAGGGAACCATAATACCCCCTTTGAAGGCACCTCTATTTGTATTGCCTGCTCCTAGGCCTTTCGTCCGCTGGATCGGACTCATCAGGGAGACACGGCTGATTGTGTCTGTGCTTTTGGTGTCAAATAGAGACACACCACAGTCCATAATTCTGTGGTGTTCTCATCACCAAGGGTTCAAAAAAGAATCCAACAGCACCCCAAAGCAGCCAGCGAAGGGTAGTAAATGGAACAAAACAAAAGTGTGGAGAGAAAAAAAGTTGCTGAAAACTAAAAGCATTATGCAAACAGTATAAAATGTAGGGGACAATCTTTGAGCCTATCCTTGAGGATCCATTCAAGGATGCAAGGGAGATCAAAAGATATGGAACAGTCTGAGTGGTCAGCTCTGCTGTTACATATATATATATATATATATATATATATATATATATATACAATAAACTAATTAGTTCCAAGGATAAGTAACCGAGCACCAAGCTTTGTATATAATTATTTATATATATATATACTACAGAGAGAGAGAGACAGAGATACACACAGACACACAGACAGAGACAGACAGAAAAAACAGACAAAGACAGAGACAGAGAACAAAATGGCCTGCAGAGAGCTAATCTAGTTCAATATAATTCCCTCCCTGCACAGTGCCTGGCCTGTCAACTCACCACGATACCTACTCTGCCAGACGGCACGAAAATGGCTGACTATATTTGATAACGCACACGCGAATGGAGAGAGGGTTTCTGGTCAGCTTTCTCCGGTATTGCACAGCACACATCTGCAAAGGATTCATTCCTATATACACCATGTCTGTGGTGAAAAATTTAGAAAGAGAGGGGGTTAGTTACCGCCAAGGACATTGACAATCAAAGCACAGGACAAGACGCGATGCATTTCGACCTCTTGGGTCTTCTTCAGGCAAAAACAACAGATCACATTTAACATTTAGGACAGTACAAACAAAGAACGAAGAGTGACTTATAGAGTAAATTTTTTGTCGTTTCCAGTAACGCTGCAGTTTGTTTCATTTGCCGTTTACACATAGAGTGTCGAAATGGTGGTGAAAAGTTCAAGACTCAAGTCTTTGCTGTCGGTTCATCTCTAGTTGTTAGACAGGTCGAGGGTGTCTTTCATCTTTTAAACAATTGCTGTCAAATAGGTGTATTTTTTATGTTTTATATATGTATATGTGTGTGTGTGTGTGTGTGTGTGTGTGTGTGTGTGTGTGTGTGTGTGTGTGTGTGTGTGTGTGTATGTATATGTGTATATATATATATATATATATGTCTTCAATCTAAGACATAAGAGCAAGCTTTGTTTATAATTGAATATTTCTTGCAGTCATTGCAACACCAAGCTGCTCTGTAAGTTGCTGGAATGGTGCTCGGTACTTATCCTTGGAATTTATTAATTTATTGTAATTTAGTCCCTTGCGGATTCATTCCAAGAACTGGCCCTCAGCACTTGTGTCTTAAGAGGTTATCTTTTTATATTTTCTACTTTTCACAAGAAAATGTAGCTTGTTTTGCTCTTTCATGATTTTCTTTTGCTTCTTAGGTGGCACCTTTGGTTGATTTTTTGAAAACTCAACAAACATACTACGGTATTACACACCAGCCTTTTCTGGGATAGCATTCTTCTTAAAACCGAAAAGGCAGAGGAGTCAAATTACCACTTTCCCACGGTCACTGAGGAGAAACAATCAGGTTTCGAAATATCAGTATCTGACCAGGAGTTATATGTTAGTGGGTTTCCTCCCCATTGGAGATTGTCTCCTTCTTGGAGACTATAAGCTTGCTGAAGGCTCATTTTGAGAAGCATTTATTTTATTTTTCCCCATTCACCCACTCATGTAAGGCAGAATGATCTACCACTGCAGATATGAATGCTTTTCTCCCCTATTTCTTCAATCTAAGACATAAGAGCAAGCTTTGTTTATAATTGAATATTTCTTGCAGTCATTGCAACACCAAGCTGCTCTGTAAGTTGCTGGAATGGTGCTCGGTACTTATCCTTGGAATTTATTAATTTATTACATATATATATATATATATATATATATATATATATATATATGCGCGCGCGTGTGTGTGTGAGTATTTGCAGGCATATATGATTTGCCTGGATTAGCACCCACTTCCTATTATTTTGGCCATAGTATAAAATTTAAGATGTATTCCTGTGATACTTATGTTTTTTTCTGAAACAAGAAAGACCTTTTATTATTGTCTGCTTTACTGTGGCTTAACTTGCCTGGTTCACCTTAAGGATAAACCCCTACAGTTGTATGTTGCCGGGTTGGGGAAGATATATTTATTTGTGATGCATCTTAGCTATTTATTAGCATATCTATTTGTGTTTCAACTTCTGCTTCGTAAAAATCTCATTAAATGCTCGAGTCTTTTTACGGATTATAACAACATATTGTGTAATTGGCTTGAAAGGCCTGACCACCATTTATCATGCTACCAAGTTTAGTAATGCTAGCGCTAGTAATTGCTGAGAAAATGTCAGACTCTCTCTCTCTCTCTCTCTCTCTCTCTCACACACACACACACACAAAACACGCACGCATGCATGCACGCACGCTCGTACGCACGCACGCACACACACGCACACGTACACACGCACACACACACATACACTCACACACACACACACACACACACACACACACACACACACACACACACAACCAAAACTGCATGATTACACATAGTGATTTGTTTACACGTTTGAGTTATCATCATCATCAAAACGAATTGAGTACGGTGTAGTCAATCGTGAGGATAGTGAATGTAGTATAAGTGGTAGAAAATGCCGAAAGGAACATGAGGATTCGAAGATCGGAAAAAGTAACATTAGTATAATTTTATAAAGTAGCCAAACGTAGCTTCGTTAGTGAATGGTAGTCAAAACCTCAAACAGCAAAAAAAAGTAGAATAAGTGAGAAAAGTGGTGAAAAACATCCATCAGTACTGAAAAGCAGTCAACACTAGCATATGTATTGAAAAGTCTTTAAAAAGGATAGCTAAAGAGATATGCTAAAGAGCAGAATAAGTAATGGAAAAGTAGTGAAAACGAGCAGAAGTACTGAAAAGGTGTGAAGAACGGAATACGTCTTGAACACGTACTAAAATATCACATAAGGATTCAAAAGTACCAAACAGAAGATAGAGCGTTGGCAAATTCTTATAAGCAGAATAAGTACTGAAATATTGAAGACTGTAAGATAACAATCAAAAAGCAGTGAAATGCAGTACGAATAGATAGAGTAACAAAAACACAAATAACAAATTAAAATCATAGAACAAATGAGGATTAGCGTTGAAAACTGGAAGAACGTAGCATGAATACTGAAACGTAGTGAAAAGACGAGCGAGCAATGAAAAGAAATAAAGAAGGAGCATGAATAGGGAAAGTAGGAAAAGCAGCAAAAAAGAAGAGCAAAAAGTAGCTAAAGTAGTAAAACGCAGTGCTGGCTAAACGACCTGTCTGGTTCAGCATTGGCGTAAGGGACAGCTGAACATGATTAATGAAGGGGATGGGGGCAGGGACGGCGGAGGGGAAGTAGGAGGAGGGTGGGGGGGGGGTAGAACGATGATGCCCATCAGACAATTTTATTCCAGTGCGCTTGAATCAGAGACAGAGATGGAAGGTTAGAGGGTGGGGAGGGGGGGGGAGGAAAGGAGGGGAAAGAAAGAACAACTTCGATCATGTCACAAGACAGAATCGTGTCTGACCCAGACATTTATGACTTTCAGATATTAAAGCAGAAAATGATTGGCACAGTCCTCCTCTTAATATTGAATCCACCCAAATTGTGTTCTTTCTCTCTCTCTCTCTCTCTCTCTCTCTCTCTCTCTCTCTCTCTCTGTGTGTGTGTGTGTGTGTGTGTGTGTGTGTGTGTGTGTGTGTGTGTGTGTGTGTGCGTGCGTGCGTGCGTGCGCGCGCGCGCGCGCGCACGCGCGCGCGCATTACGAGAGCAGAACGAATCCCTCACATCTTTGTCCTTTATCCATAGAATTGATAATCGGCATATAAAGTATGTATCTATCTTCCAGTTTGCTTGTCTGTCGTGCTCATAAGTTTGCTTATAGCGTAAGCTCTTGTGAGGTTTTCTTGTTCTTGTTACTCGTGTTTAATTCTGACTTTGGTTACATTAATTCATTAATTCATTAAGTCCTTCATTACTTTTGCCGTTAACCTGGCAGAACAAAAATTCGGTGACATAAAATGTTGACCTCGCTGTCGCTTTCATTATTGTGATTGTTTTGTTCTCTCTCTCCTCTCTCTCTCTCTCTCTCTCTCTCTCTCTCTCTCTCTCTCTCTCTCTCTCTCTCTCTCTCTCGTACATTCTATAAAACTTTATGCTTTGTTTTTCTTTTTATTATTTTTTGAGGGCATAGTGTTACGAAGCTTTCAGCTTATCGATTCACCTCATTAAAATATTTGTATTCGTATTCTCTATCTATCTGTCTATCTATCTACCTATCTCTTTCTCTCTCTCTCTTATTCCTTCTTTCCCTCTGCCCCCTCTCTCTCTCTCTCTCTCTCTCTCTCTCTCTCTCTCTCCTCCTCTCTCTCTCTCTCTCTCTCTCTCTCTCTCTCTCTCTCACTCTACGCCTTTCTTCTTTTTTTGTTCCTCCCTTTCTTTGTTCTTGTTCTCATCATGAACATGATAATTATCTGTAATGCTATCCAATGTCGACAACAATATCGTCACTGTTACATTTACCTTCAGCAGCGGTTCCTTTTCCTTCTTCTGTCACTCACTCTCGTTTTTGTAATCGCTCTTCTTCCCCTTCTGCCCCCATCCCCATCCCCATCTCTTCTTCTCTCTTTCGTTCCTATATATCTCCTCAATTTTTTTTCTTCATCTTCTTCTTGAGATTCTTCTGGGTTTTGTTTTCTCTTGCTGGTTTTCTTCTTGATGCTACGCTGCTCTTTCGCAACTTCCTCCCCCCCCCCCACCCCCCTTCCACCTCTGTCACACAGACACGCTCTTCTCCTCCCTTCTTCTTTTCTCTTCGTCTTTTCCCCCCTTCTTTCCTCCTTCTGCTTCTTTTCTTCCATGGTCTCTTCGCCTTTTCTTCCGTTGAATAGAAAGCTAATTTCATACCACAATTATAAAGCCACTGGAAAAGGAAAACAGCACACAAATTTGAAAACTGAATCCATAATAACCTCCTCCCCGCATCCACCTATCCTCTCTCCTTTCCCAAGCCACCTGTTTTGTTGGCGGTAAGCTGGCTATTGGAGGCAGGCAGGTAAATATACCACGCACGACAGATTATGTAGATGATAGATAAAATTAGCACAGACAGGCAGGGGGAGAGATTAGAGAGAAAGAGAGACAGATAGGCAGAGGGAAAGAGAGACAGATGGACAGACAGAGAGACAGACAGTGAGGAGACAGACAGCCAGCTGGACAGACTGACAGACAGTTAAACAGATGGACAGACAGACTGACAGACAGAAGCAGAGAGAGAGGGAGAGAGGAGAGGGAGGGAAAGAGAAAGAGAGAGAGAGAGAGAGAGAGAGAAGAGACATGGAGAGAGAGGGACAGAATGAGAGAGAGACAGACAGACAGTGAGACAGACAGACAGATAGACAACAGACAGACAGGTAAACAGACAGAGACATAGAGAGAGACTGAGAGACCAAGAGAGAGATAGGGCGAGACAAAGACAAACAGAGAGAGACAAACAGACAGACAGAATGACTGAGAGACAGAGAGAGAGACAGACAGACAGAGACAGACAGACAAAGACAGACAGTCAGTCAAACAAAGACAAAGAGAGACAGAAGGAATCAGAAAGCGAGATGGACCGAGGTATAGGAAAATAAGAAGAGGAAGCAAACCATCTCAGCACAGGGAGAAAATAGCCCCGTCTCTACCCAAGACATGGCTTCCATTCCATCCTGGTTCTATCCCTGGCACCATGGTAATTGCTTCCCATGGAACGAGGGAACTGCAAGCATAGCGCCCACTTTCCGAAGAGAGAGGGAGGGTGTGGGTAGTGTGGAGATGGATCAGGAGGGGCAGAGATGGAGGTATGTGAAAGAAGGAAAGGGCAGTTTGCTTGATCTCTTCCATCAAAAAAGAAAACGTGTGTCAACGGGGAGGGGTGGGATGAGGGTGCGGAATCGGAATAACAGAGAATGTGTGTGTGTGTGTGTGGGGGGGGGGGGGGGGTACGTACCGGGTGCGCGCGCGTGCGCGTGCGTGCGTGCGTGCGTGCGTGCGTGTGGTGTGGTGTGTGTGTGTGTGTGTGTGTGTGTGTGTGTGTGTGTGTGTGTGTGTGTGTGTGTGTCCGTGCGTGCGCGCGTATGTGAGCGCTCGCGTAAGCACGTGCGCTTATGTGTGTGTTTCATGTTGCTGGTGTTGTGTCAATTTTGTTATGTGCATGTCATTTTTGTTCTGTCCCATCTTCTGCGTCACCTCAGTGGCAGTGCACCCACACCGCTCATTCCGAACCCCGTCCACAGCCACAGCCAGGCCCGGCCCGCCGCAGCCCCGGCACCGGTAATCCACAGGGAGCAGTCAATGTCAAGTCGTCAAGAGGCAACCCACCGGAGGAGACAATGCACTGCTGCCGAGTCACTTCGGTGGTGTTCAGTGGCGCCTGTTCTGATCCAACCTACGCAGGACACCACCTACTAAGCCCCCTGCTGACGACAATGATTGCTTAGTCGCGGAGCCGGCGTGAGCGAGTTCTCCCTCCGGAGGGCTCCATCACGTTGGTCCGACGACAGCCCCCACGGACTCACTAATTCTGGTGACGCCAACGGAATCAAACGAAGGCCACAGACGTGGAGAGGACATCGAAACTGAGGTCACCATGAGAGCTGGCCATGAAGGGCCACAGAACTTGAGGCTTTTTTTATGCTGATCGATGAGAATGAGGATGATGAAGCTGACGCTACGAATTTCCATTCCGGTCTGAGATTGCACGACAGGACTCTACTTTACACTTACTTTCGTAATATATTCTGGCTTCAACCAGGCCCGAGAACTGCAGACACCTGCAGTGTTGGTCAGGAAGTTTGAACAACACTGTCAGAGACGCATCCATTAAGTGGATGAAACTCGACTGAATGGCCCAGTCTTCCCATTTGAGTCCGTAGCAAACTCAATTCTGGATAGGAGCCGCTTGGGGCAGAAAAATCCCACATGACTCTGATGGGAATCGAACCACGACCTCCCAGCGGAGAGTCCGCGACGCTAACCACTTCGCCGTAGAGGCTTGTATGTTTGCTATGTGCGATCAATCTAGCATAGCCTAAATTAGTAACATGCACTGGGAATCATAACGAAAAAAAAAAAAAGACAGTGTAAAACGGAACCAGATCCAGACAACGTGTTTCCATTCACACCAGTATATGCCAAGAACTTTAAAACAGTGAGAAAAAGTACAGGTTTAACATCTGGAATATAAACAATATTGGCTAGAACCAAGCTGTGTTGTGAATCTCAAAGCCACAATAAGTTCAAACACAATCGTAACACGAAAGAAAATCTAGCATAAGAGAATACTTACAAAACTCAGCTAAACCGCTCTACTACAAAACGAGCGGAGAAAAATGTTGCGATATCGAAAATACGGTACGTCGCTGTTCATAAAGGTTTACATCATTAGAACGCTTAATATTTCATTGGAAGACATCAGTTCATAGGTGGTTATCAACTGGCAAACATTAACTTCACAATGCTCATGTTCAGTGTGTAACAACCCTGCTAGACCGATCCAGGATCTGTGTTTTGATACTCATCTGCACCAGGGATCCGTTACAAAAACTAAACTTTCGTCGTTGGGTCACATCCCATATTTTCGGCAAGTTCCGTGAAAGTCGGATCAGCAGCAGAGTACGGGCGAACTTCTAGGCGATCTAAAAATTAAAGGCATCACGCTTCCACCCTTTCCTTCCAGACTACACATTACACCCCCACAACTATTTTTTCCTCCCCTGTACAGTCCCTCCATCCGTCCCCACCAGCAGCACCAGGTTTCCCTCATAATCGATCTTTCCTTTCTCAAATCCGATCAGCCCCAATACGGAAAGTACATTAGTTCCCGTCTCCACTCCCACTCCCCTTCCCCCCACCCCTTTCCCCACAGTCTATATAACTCAATGTCTATCCATGAACTCCCTAAGGGCTTGGACATAGGTTTTAAGTCGGAAGACATGACCGAGCTGAACAAATTCAATATGACCCAACAGTTTCCGGTCATAATCGATCTCTCCGTTCTCCGATCCTCTCAGCTCCAAAACAGAAAGTGAGTTAGCCTTCACCCTTAGTTCATATTACTGAGGTCTCTCCACGAATCCCCCGAGGGCCTAGACATGGGTGTTACGTTGGAAGGGAAGGCCGAGTTGAACAAATTCAATGTGACCCCGCAGGTCTTCAACAGTGTAGTCCTGTTACCCTGCTGTGTGTGCGCGTGTGTGTGTGTTGTGTGTGGTGTGTGTGTGTGTGTGTGTGTGTGTGTGTGTGTGTGTGTGTGTGTGTGCGTGTGTGTGTGGATGGGTATGTTGGGGGCAGTTGTGCTTTTTGCGTACTCTAGTTTGGTCTGATCCTATTTTTGTCTTTCTCTTTTGAATACAAGTGTTAAAAGACATCCTTGTTTTTAGTTTTCAGTTATATTATGGTCCTTCCAACCACACAGTGGTCTGTCAATGCCGTCATAGCAAAGTAAAATGCATATGTCCCAAAAACATGAACAACAAAGACAATTATCTACGTAATTCACAAACGTGATAGTCACAGAAGTGACCGGAGGAACTGAACATTGGCTGATCTGTGACCACACGTCATCTAAGACGCAGGAGAGGAGGCACAAGACTACATGTTACAAGACAATGTTCTTGGTCCAACACCTAATAAATAGAGGGATGATTATGGCTGGGTTCGGTACCATTTACATTGAAATGGAACATATAACATGTGAGCTAAAATTCGTGATGTCTCCTAAAGTCAACCACTTCAGTGCTTGTCTTAGCCTGACTTAAACGTTGTTGATGGCAGAGTTTCAGGTCAGTTTTGACTATATTCAACATCAAAAAGGCTGTGCCAGTCTCGAATAAACGTTAATTTGTGTTCGCTCATTTCTCCAGTTGTTGCTGTGCAGATGTATCAGGCACGGGGTATATGGGCAAGCTTGGAATATCCTTGTTCGTTCTGTGTGCTCTGTGTTATCATCTCTGCAAGGCGATTCCGTGTCGTAAGCAGCACTTGTTTAGATTTATAGGCGTGCATTTATTTCATCATGGGAGCAAGAGTGACCTTACTTGTTCATTGCTTAAGATTTCCTTTCGCACCGACCAAACCGAGATTCGGCAGTGCTCGTTCCTGTGTTTGTTTGACTATATCTAAGATCAGAAAGCCTGGGGGCAGTCTTGAATAAATGTTGGTTGGTGTTTGTTCCTTTCTCCAGTTGTTGCTGTGTAGATGTGTCAGGCACAGAGTATATGGGAAGCTTGGAACATCCTTTTCCGGGGATGTCTCCTTCTGTGTTCTATGTGCTGTGTGTTGTCATTTCTGCTTTGCGATTCCGTGTCTTAAGCAGCATTCGTTTGGAGTTATCGGCATGTATTTTTTTCATCATTGCAGCAAGAACACCTCTGCTTGTTCATTTGTTCCCAGTCTTTAAAGTGATTACTTGATTCATAAAAAGAGAGATGGTCATGACTTTGCCTGGAACCATTTTACATCAAAACACGACA
>CM065720.1:67252102-67262102 GCA_033310375.1 Conus canariensis | reverse complement strand
CCATTCAGACAGAAGGCGGCGGGTGACGGTTACTAGTTGTTCACCTGAGAAGACGGTGATGTTGAAGAGAAGAATATATGGGCAACCTTATGCTCAAAGAGCTGCCATTGATCTACGTGTACCGTTATCTGCAACAAAAAAATTGTACTCGATTTTGACAGAAGTCTGCGTTATCCCGAACTCCCACGTCGTTTTCATAGTCATTGTCGTGTTGCGTCGCATGTCCTGTTCTGCTCACCTAGTAAACTGGGTTATTGGGCCTTCTTGTGCTTCTTCTTTCTTCTTCTTCTTCTTCTTCTTCTTTCTTCTTCTTCTTCTTCTCGTTTTTGTTTTTTCAATTTTCCGCCTTTCGCTCCTTCTTTTCCTCATTCGTCTTCCCCTTCGAAATCTTCTTCTTCTTTCCTTTTCTAAAGTTCCCTATGTGTTTTCTTCTTCTTCTTCTTCTTCTTCTTCTTCTTCTTCTTCTTCTTCTTCTTCTTCTTCTTCTATCGTTTTTCCCTTTGCTTGTGCCCCCAAAGATCCCCCAGCCCCCTCTCCCTGTCCGTCGACTTCTTTCTCTCATCCCCATGACATACAAACATACAGGCATACATGGTTATGGATGCACACGCGTGTACTCCTTGCTTTCCCCTCCCACCCTTATCCCTACAGTATCTAAATTCAAGTCAGAGTTAAAAACATACTTCTTTAGGAAAGCCTTCTTCAACCATAATATCTGAATGCTGTGTCTATTATTATGACCTGACTTTTTATGTACTGCATGCATAACTGTATTGTTTACGCTTGAACCGATGAACTTGATAAGTGCGCCTGTGTCGGTAGGGGTGTGTGTGTGTGTGTGTGTGTGTGTGTGTGTGTGTGTGTGTGTGTGTGTGTGTGTGTGTGTGTGAACACATGTTAGTGGGAGTGTTTGAGTGTGTGCTGAGCGCAATGAGTTGATCCCAAGAATTGCGCTATATAAATTCCATACATTATTATTATTATTATCCCTAGCACAGTGAGAGAGAGATACGGATACGGATACGGGTACGGATACGGATAATGGGGAATTTAGGAGAGACAATACGCATTGCCCAATACGTACACATACTGAGATACGTTTAGGCACCAGGACGGATAAGGCCAAAACAGCCAGCTTGTAACACATTATTGAAAAAAAAAAAGCATACTACATGCGCTTGGGCGATGTCCTCTTGCACCATAGATCAGAAACGGCAGTCTGCATGATAGCTTGACAACCCATCTGATCAACCTCCTTCAAGAAATCCCCCCCCCCTCCCCCACATTCAACAACCATCTCCCTCCCTGCCAAACGAACTGATCGACCCCTGTGTGCGCGCATGCCTGCCTGTGTGCATGTGTGCGTGAGCGCGCGCGTGTGTGTGCGTGTGTGAGAGAGAGGAGAGCGCAGATAAGCGCACAGAGAGAGAGAGACAGACAGACAGACAGAGATAGAGAGAGACAGAGAGACAGAACAAGAAGAAGAGGAAGACGTCTTCACAGTAGGGACATGCTTCATTTGCTGTTTGACATTTAACGGCAACATTTACATGATCGACGTTCTCTGACAAAAAGATGGTGTGTGTATGTGTGTGTGTGTGTGTGTGTGTGTGTGTGTGTGTGTGTGTGTGTGTGTGTGTGTGTGTGTGAGTGTGCGTGCGTGCGTGCATGCGCGCGCGCGCGCGTGCGCGTAAGTATGCGTGCGGGTAGAGAGAGGATTGGATGACGGTAGGAGTTTTTGAAATTTGCTTTATGAATGAGCAGAACAAAAATGATCTTGTCACATTCGTAATGGATAATGTATAGAAATATAGCATGTCTAAAAATCAGTTTTAGTTTTCTTTCTACCCACCCTATCTCTCAAAATCAACAGAAACGGATATCCTGTAGCAATGAGAGAGCAGTTTGAAACCGAAAGTATTGTATATATGTATGTATGTATGTATGTTTGTTTGTTTGTTTGTTGTTTGCATGTACGTATGTACGCACGCACGCACGCACGTGTGTATGTATATATGTATGTATGTATTATGTGTATATGTATATATATGTAGATATGTATGTATGTGCAGGTATTTATGAATAGATATATAGATATATATATATAGACGGATGGATAGATAGATAGATAGACAGATTGTCGTCGTTGTCTTTTGGCTAGTTGTATATGGTGACATCCTTTTTTAGAATGTCTATGCAGTCGGTTGGGGTTTAAATCAACCAAGAATAAAGAATAAATGTTTTCATACTTTAAAACGAAGTGCAACTCTAAGCATGAGGGTGCTGAGGCAAGAAAAAGCAAGTTAAACACAATTCTTGTCTCTTTTAAAACTTCGGGTTTTTTTTTTTTAGAGCTTCTATGTTTCTTTGTTTTTTAACTGAAAACAAAATGCAATTTTAATCGTGAAAGAGCTAAGGACAGAACAGACATGTCAGTGACAACTTGTCTCTTTTCATCTTCACTTTATTCATTTGTTTGTGTGTTAGTTTGTTTGTTCGTTTGTTTGTTTGCTTGTTTGTTTGCTTGTTCTTTAAGCGAAATCCCCCATTTTGGGGGCCCGGAACTTCGTGATGACATGGAACACATGCTCCAAGGGCGCATGTTCATTTGCAGCCATGTGCGGATTCGCGTCTAATGGCTGTCATATTCCTTGCCGCTACTTGCACTTGTCTCTCTTCATTCCTTCTGGTGCCAGTTTTTGTCAGGGTTTACAAACGGATGTTCCTGGAAGAAGAAAGAAGAAAGAAGAAAGAAAGAAAGAAAGAAAGAAAGAAAGGAAGAAAGAAAGAAAGGAAGGAAGGAAGGAAGAAAAAAGAAAGAAACAAACAAAGAAAAAAAGAAAGAAAGAAGGAGAAAAAAGACTAAGAACTCAGAAAGGAAAAATGAATGAGATTGTGAAGCAGAAGGCATTGGTTATGAGGATCCTAGGAGGAAGATGAAAAAGAAAGGAGGAGGAGAAGGAGGAGGAGGGAGCAGGAAGAGGAGACGGAGAAGAAGAAGAAGAAGAAGAAGAAGAAAGAAGAAGAAGAAGAAGAAGAAGAAGAAGAAGAGAAGAAGAAGAAGAAGAAAGAAGAAGAAGAAAATGACGACAACGCCGACGACGACCACGACCACGACAGTGATGATGATGATGATGATGATGATGATGATGATGATGATGAAAAATAATGCAACTGTCTTCTAAAGAGCGTGCGAGCGATTGAGAGAGAGACCGACAGACAGACAGAGAAAGAGACGAACAGACAGAGATAAAGAGACAGAAAAACACAGAGACTGACAGACAGGCAGACAAACAGACAGAGAGAAAATGAGAGAGAGAAAGAGAGAAAGAGATGCTGCAAGAGAGAGAGAGAGATGCCGTTGAAAGCAAGCAACCAGATTTTCAACAGGGGAACTAGGATCCCTCCAAAGGACGGTACACAGGCGTGTAATGCCGTAATGGATTTTCACTGGTCACAATCCCCGGCCATTTCCACGGAAAAACACATTGCATGTGTTCACGGAATGAAGAGCTTGGTGTCTCCAAAGCAAACAAGGGCCTCTGTACCACATCACAAATGTATAGACGATGTTCTGGATTCGACAAAAACTAGTCAATTACATCAAAATGCGGGCACGAGCGTGGAGTGTTTCCAGTCTTGAACGACAAAATCATTTCAGGGAATGAGTTGTGATTTGTGTGGCTATCTGTTGTATCTTTCTGTTGTTCCATACGCCATGGAAGCTATGTTTTCACCCGTCTCTATGGGTTGTTTGTTTATTTCTTCGTTCTTTAGCGGAAATATCGCATAGCATCTTTTCTGAGCCGATCTGCTGCATTTGATACTATAGATGAAACAGCTCTTCTCTCTCGTCTCCAATTTACTTCTGGCATTTCCTGAACTGAGCTCTCTTGGTTCCATTCTTGTAACTCTAGTTCTCAGGCTATTTCTATAAATAGCCGTACTACTTCTTCTACAGATTTGCAGTTTGGAGTTCTACAGGGATCTGTTCTGGACCCCAGGTTTAATGTCGATTATACTTTAAACCTATTTCTGACATTGTCTGTCAACACACTCTATCTCACCATTGTTTCTCTGATGATAACCAACGAAGTACAGTGTATTGTCCCAGCTATCATTCATTATTCAGAGTACAGTTGCATGCCTTTCTGATTTTAAAGCTTGGGTGACACAATAAAGTCCAGTCAAATAATGACAAGACAGACATGATTTTCATTGTAAACAAAAACTGTCATTCCTCTGACTTAGTTCCAATATCCATACAGCTAGACAACTGCTTCATTCGCCGATCTAAGTATACTGGTAACCTTGATGTAACACTTGGCAAGACTACCCTTCCAGAAGTACATTTCCTGCGTGTGTCGCGTGCTTTACATGGAAATCTGCCTTATCAATTCTGTTTCGCATCTTCTTCCACTGTGTGCGACCAAAATCCTAATGGTATTTCCTTTCATGGCTAGATTATCGTAATTCTGTTCTTGCTGGCTGTCCGTAACATCCTATTCATCAGTTATAGAAAGTACCGATAAATGCATCGAGCATAATTGTCAGATGTTCACATTGATCCTCTCCTTCATTCTCTTCACTGTCACCTTGTTAAGAAATGAATTTATTACAAACTTTGCTCAGTTTCAAGCCCCTGAACGGTCAAGCTTCATTACATTTTTCTGATCTTTTCCAGCTGTACATTCCTGAGCCCGGTCTTTGTGTTCCTCTGCTGATACTCATATCCTCCAGATCCTTCGTGTCCATACCAAGACCTTCGGAGAGCGTTCTTTCTCTTTTCGAGCGCCCTCTGGTTGGAACAAACTTCCTTTCCCTATCCACACCTGTCGGTACTCCACACCTGTAGGTACTTTTCCTTCAAGTCATCTCTCAGGACTACTTTTTTTTCCACCGACACAAAGGCTTATTCCTTCATATCCTATGATTGAGTAGTGTGTGTGTGTGTGTGTGTGTGTGTGTGTGTGTGTGTGTGTGTGTGTGTGTGTGTGTGTGTGTGTGTAAGAGAGAGAGAGAGTGTGTGTGTGTGTGTGTGTGTGTGTGGAGAGAGAGAGAGAGAGAGAGAGAGAGAGAGAGAGAGAGAGAGAGAGAACTAAGAACTGTGTAAGCGTTTACGAGTATTTACACATTAAGCGCCGTAATAACCACTGCAGTCATTATTTCTATCATCATCGGCGTTGTCATCGTTATTAATTTTACTACTTAAAATACTATTGCCGCTGCTGCTGCTGCTGCTGCTGCTGCTAACGTTTGCAATCTTGTGATTTTGGGGTGGATCCATGGTGAAGACCCGGGTCAAATAGAGAATCCCGGATGTTTCTTTGTTGTTATGTATATAAAACTATCCTACAAGAAAAGCATACCAATCTTTCTCTAGATATAACTAAAACAACAGCTTGAAATAGTTCACGTCTTCTTAATACAGTGTCATTTGTCGTTGCCTAAAAAGCTGAAGGCTGGTTAAACCGAATACTTTAGTCTTGCCAGTCTGGTGGTTTTCCTCCTTTTTTTCTTTAATTTTCTACTAAAACAGAGTTAACAGATAGTGGCTAATTGATATTCACCCAGGAAGAGGGAGATTTAGTTGTTGTTGTTTTCTTTTTTATATAAAGGTTACTCTATGTTTAGGGAATCTCCAATGGTCTCTGTGTCCATTTGTGTGCAAACATTTGTGTTTGACTTTGGCGGAGATCTGCGTTGTGCTGAGTGTTCTTCTAGTTTTTCTATACATCGTATGTCTGTCTGCATATGCTGACTGGTTCTGCGTACATGGTGCCGCACAGAAACAAACACTAAACCTAGATGGGGTGTTGAGTTTTTTTTTCCCTTCTGTTTCTCCTTCTTATTCTTCTTCGTGAATTATTTCTTTTATTTTTTTTCCTCCTCGTGCTCTGTTCTACTCACATTTGACTTAACCCTTCTCCTTCTGGTTCTTCTTCTTCTCTGCCTTAGAAAGGGAGAGAAAGATAACAACACAAAACAAAACAAAAATTATAAATTGAATATGCCTGATATGTCAAGTCTACAGTCGTTTCTGTCCAGTGTCGTCATTTCCTCTGGACCAGATCATTCTTGGATTTAATCAATACTGATAAGAAAAGAGAAGACAAAACAAATCATTGGAAAATTCGACAACAAAGTGGAAAAGATAGGAAAGGAAGCAGAACACACACACACACACAAAATTATCAAGAGGAGGAAAAAGCGATGAAGGCGACGGCGACGACGATAACGACGACAACCATGAGGAAGACGACGACGACGACAACGACGATGACGACAACGACGACGACGACGACGACGACGAAGAAGAAGAAGAAGAAGAAGAAGAAGAAGAAGAAAGTGATGATAAAGATGATGATGATGATGACGATGGTGATGATGATGATGATGGTGATGATGACGATGATGATGATGATGATGATGATGATGATGATGATGATGATGGTGATGATGATGATGATGATGATGATGATGATGATGATGACGATGATAATGATGACGATAATGATGATGATGATGATGATGATGATGATGGTGATGATGATGATGATGATGATGATGATGATGATGATGATGATGATTAAGACGCAGAAGAGGAGGAGGAGAAGGAGGACCACTGGCCACGCCAACGACAAGGAGGGGTCTCTGAGGCCTGCAAGACAGAAGTTTGCGATCAGGATTTAAACCCAAATGTTCCTGTTTGACATTCATGGTAAGACGAGATGTGTTGTGATGACATTTGTCTGGCAACGAAGCTAAAATCATTATCGTATGCCGGGTCCGGCGTGCTCGGTGCTCATTTTTCCCACTTCATCTCAGTCCTCGATGCACGTGCGCTCGAATGAAATTGTCCGAAGAGTATCAGACCCAGACATCTCTGCCCTACCACCCTCCTGCTCTTAGCATTTCTCAAGATCAACTGTCACTCCGGTCAATATTCAGCCAGATACAGAACACAGCTTTTTTGAGCGGTAGCAGTAACATCGGATCACTTTTATTTGTAGTTTCTTTGGTTTAAGCAATGATGAATTTGTTCTTATTGTTGACTCCATCCTGCTCCTGTAATCTTCGCAGTAATTTTCATAAAGCATTATGCGAACTTGTTTTCGTTGGAATATGTTGACTGGTGCTACTTTGTTTCAATTGTAGCTTGATCATCTCTCTCTCTCTCTCTCTCTCTCTCTCTCTCTCTCTCTCTCTCTTCTTCAAACACACACACACACACACGCACGCACACACAAACACACACACACGCGCGCGCGCGCGTGCGCTCGTGCCCGCACACATGCACAAAAAAGCGAGCCCATGTGCGAATGCGCGCACACATATACTAAAAGAGACAAGCATATGCTCAGAATGAGAGAGAGAGAGACAAACAGACAGACAGACAGACAGACAGACAGACAGACAGATAGACAGAGAGACAAACAGACAGACAGGACTTACATACGCAGAAGCACACACTCAGCCAGAGAGACAGAGAGACAAACAGTTACAGAGATGGAGAAACATTGAGAGACTGGGTTCAGCGCAGGCTTCCTTGCATAATACTTTTCCCCCATGAGATCAGACAATGACGGCCACTGATGAATAATACTGAAACTATCACAAAACACGATTAGCATATCTTAAACCTCTCTCGTGCTTTACTCTCTGCTCGCCCCTCCCCCAAAGAGAAAGAGAGAGGAAGGGGGAAGAGAGGGAGATGATAACATTTTCGAGATGATCTAAACTCTAACCGTGTTGATTGAATAACAATGCGGCAGAAAGCCATTTAGATGGCAGAACGGTGCAGGACCGACATTTCAGTTCTGATGACTACTTACTTTCAGCTGCTCATTCAAGAACCAGGCTTCCCAGAGAATTCATTAAGTGTTGGCTCAGGAATGGAACAGTTAATTGAGTTTACCCGACGCGTCTTTTAACACTTTTTTTAATTCATCCATTGATCAGTAGTGATGTAAACAAATATGCGATGCTACGCACTGACTAAAAACTACGTATTTCCTGCTTATTTACATATCTCTGATTTTCTTTTCTTTATCATCCAATCTAAATTTCTGATAACAAATGCCCCCCTCCCCCCTCCCCCCACACACACACACATACCCTTCTCCCACCACACTCTTTTATATGCATGTATCTTGAACTCACTAAAGAAATTAAAGAACAATGAAAAAAATCAAGACAAAACAAACTACATTCTAACATTCTGTTAGAATCCAAGTTCTCTATTTTTGATACTCTTGGGCCACCAAGAAACAGACAACTTTTTATCTTCCAGGATGGTAACGAGGGTTAATGTGTGGAGAATGTTTACTCATCTACGGCGAACCAGATATGTGTCAGTAGTGTTGAGACAGTGTGATGCCCGCTTTCTTCTTCCAGATCCTTCGACTCAGTTTGTCTGGGCTAGATAAGCACATTGTACAAAACCTTGCAGGCACTGGTTCCAGACAGCCATACCATCCACAGTCTTGAAGAGATCGGTTCCAGGATCTGACAGTGTTGCCACAGGGACAAGAGACGTCTGGTGATACTGACCTTTACCATTTGGCCGTCACTGAGTTGACAGTAGTCCCAAGAGGACAGAAAGTTTGCAGGACTCTCTCTCTCTCTCTCTCTCTCTCTCTTCTCTCTCTCTCTCTCTCTCTCTCTCTCTCTCTTTCATATATATAGTGACACGTAAACGAAAACACTAACTTTTCTCACAGTGTGAGTGTGTGCGTGCGTAGGCTTGCATATGAACAACATGAATTTACTAAACATTAACATTACAGCCGTTTTCTCTGTTCATCCTCCAGTTCCTTCTCTCCGTCCCGATTCTCTCTTTACCTTATCTTGCCACCTTCCCCTTTTCTATTTGTTTATTCTTGATCAGTTGTTCCGTCTTTCCCTTTCTTATATCCCTTTTTTCACAATGTTTATCAAACAAATCCACAACTGACCTGGATTGATAAGACCCTTCTCTCAGTGTCAGGACACAGAAGAAACAAAAGGCTGGAAACGTTCCACGTGGATGAAACCAGGTCAAATATGTTAATCGCGCACTGCCTCTCACACACACACACGCGCGCGCGCGTGCGCGTGCGCGCGCACACTCACACACACATACACACACTGCGCGCGCGAGCGCGCGCGCGACACACACACACACACACACACACACACACACACACACACACACACAACACACGCACGCACAAGCACACGCGCACACACACACACACACACACACACACACACACACACACACACACACACTCGGAGAGAGAGAGAGAGGGAGGGAGAGAAAGGGAGAGCAGGGTGATTCCGCACATAAGAGACAGAAACAGCTTGTTTCAGAGGGAGACAAGGTCTTCCATTCCACTTTGGCCTTATCTATGGCATGTTGGAACTACCTATCTCCTTGAGAGACAGACAGACAGACAGACAGAGACAGAGACAGACAGACAGACAGAGACAGAGGGAGACAGACAGACAGATACAGAGAGGCAGAGACAGATAGGCAGACAGAGACAGACAGACAGACAGACTCACAGACAGACAGACACAGAGACAGAGTGACAAAAGAGAGAGAGAGAGAGAGAGAGAGAGAGAGAGAGAGAGAGAGAGAGAGAAGGGAAACGGGGGGATGGGCACGAAAAGAAGAGTATGGTGACCCCTCTCATCACAGACAGAAATAGCTCAAGGCAAGGTCTTCAATTCTACTTTGGCCCGGTCCTCGGCGTGTTGTAATTGCCTGTTTCTTGAACAGCTCTGGCTGCCAACCTTGCAGGAGCTTTCTACGGAAGGGAAGGGAGGGGTGGTGTTTGACAGATGTGCGGATTTGCCTCTTCCTCTTCCCAATTTCAAAGAAAGAGAGAGAGAGAGAGGGGGGGAGGGAATTATTGTGACTTTGCATGCTGCCGAGAAGGTCGCATCAGACTGAGTTTACTTGGACAAAAGAGTTGTATTAGTTTATGTTGAAGTGCGTGCGTGCGTGCGTGGT
>CM065720.1:67239602-67249602 GCA_033310375.1 Conus canariensis | reverse complement strand
CAGACAGACAGACTGACAGAGAAACAGACAGAGAGACAGAGACAGACACGGACACAGACAGACAGACAGACAGACAGACAGAGAAACAGACAGACACTGACAACAGACAGAAACAGAGACAGACAGACAGAGGGAGAGAAATGGGAGACGGGGGAGCGCGGGTGTGAAAGGAAGACTACGGTGACCCCTCTCATTACAGACAGGAATAGCTGGAGGCAAGGTCTTCTATTCCATTTTGGCCCGGTCCTCGGCATGCTTTAATTGCCTGTTTCTTCAAGGGTTGTGGCTGCCAACATTGCAGCAACTTTCTGGGAAGGGAAGGGAGAGGAGATACTTGACGGTGTGTGGATTTTCCTCCTCCTTCTATTTCAAAGGAGGGGAGAGAGAGAGAGAGAGAGAGAGAGAGAGAGAGAGAGAGAGAGAGAGAGAGAGAGAGAGAGAGAGAGAGGTTTTTGTGTATTTGCTTGCTGCTAGAGTCAGACCAAATCACGTTTACAATGACAAAAGAATTGGTGTAGTGAGAGAAACGGCCTTGGGAAGACACACACACACACACACACACACACACACACACACACACACACACACACACACACACACACGACTGACTGACTGACTGACTGAAGCCATTTACTGTCAGATTAACATAGTGTGTATGACACACACATATATACATGTGTGTGTCTGTCTGTGTGTCGGTCTGTCTGTCTGTCTGTCTCTGTCTATGTGTGTGTGTGTGTGTGTGTGTGTGTGTGTGTGTGTGTTGTGTGTGTGTCATCAATGACTTTTCTCTCACTAAACCAATTCTTTTGTCGTTATAAACGTGATCTGTTCTGACTCCAGCAGCAAGCAAATACACAATACCCCCTCTCTCTCTCTCTCTCTCTCTCTCTCTCTCTCCTCTCTCTCTCTCTCTCTCTCCTCTCGCTCTCTCTTCTTTTTTTTTAAACCTTACTGCATTACTCCTGTGCGTGAGCACACAAGGAAATGTTACGAATTTATTTGTTTTTGTTAACCTTTGATTTGATACACACTAGGAATGAACGTGTGCTATTTGTTTGCAGGAAAGGAAGAGGGAAATGTTATTGTTCTGTTACCCCCTCCCCCCTTGTCAAAAGACCTCTTTGGTAACGACAACAAAAGATCAAAGTGTCAAAGTGTCTCTTTCCTTTGAAACTGAAGGAGGAGGTTTAGTGAGAGAAAGGGCATTATGGAGACATACACATGCACACACCCACAGACACACACACACACACACACACACACACACACACACACACAACACACATACACACACACACGCATACGCAGACACGCTCGCTCGCACGCACGCACGCACGCACGCACGCACGCACACACACACACACACACACACACACATACACACATATGTACGCTCACATACACACACACATGCAAAGATAGATAGATAGATAGATAGATAGATAGATAGATAGATAGATAGATAGATAATATAGATAGATAGATAGATAGATAGATAGATAGATATAGATAGATAGTAGATAGATAGATAGATAGATAGATAGATAGATAGATAATAGATAGATAGATATAGATAGATAGATAGATAGATAAATAGATAGATAGAATAGATAGATAGATAGATAGTAATAGATAGATAGATAGATAGATAGTTAGATAATAGATAGATAGATAGATAGATAGATAGATAATAATAGATAGATAGATAGATAGATAGATAGATAGATAATAGATAGATAATAGATAGATAGATAATAGATAGATAGATAGATAGATAGATAGATAGATAGATAGATAATAGATAATAGATAGATAGATAGATATGATAGATAGATAGATAAGATAGATAGATAGATAATAGATAATAGAGTAGTGATGTAGATGGGGAGAGATAAGGACAGTGGAAAAACTGGCATAAAAAAGAAAAATGTCCGAAAAAGAAAAACAAGAAAGCTGATTCTTATTCAACCTACACTTGATGAATACACGATTCTCGAGGATGATGGGCGAGGGGTGAGTGGGACAAATTATTAGGGAGGACAGGGCAATTTGAGATCAGTTCACCTTTACTTGTCAGATTCTCTCTGCTCCTTCTTTCACACACTGTTCGTGTCATCTGGAGCTCAAGTACGGTGGTGGAAAAAGCGAGGACGGTGGGAGGGGGAGTGGAGGGGGGGGGGGATGAAAGGGTCATCGATGTGCTTCAGCGTATCCATCAAACAGCTACCATTTTGGTGTCTCTGTTTCTCTGTCTCTGTCTTTCTGTACCGTTTACACTGGAGTATAAATTAATGCTAAAAGCAGCTGTGAAGAAAACATCCTGTTAAATTAAATGTGTCTTTCTCTCACTGTGATCATAACTACTTTTCTGTGTGACGGTTTTGATACTGAAATCTTTTTCTTTTATTTCGCTTAAAGTGTTACGCAAAGATGGAACACAGACTAACCCCAGTTAAGAGATACATGTGTTGCTGAGAAATCGGGTTTGAATATTCAGTCTGGATATGATCTGTGGTATTAAATACATTTCTTTTTTCTTCTCCTTCATCCATGCTGTCTGGCCAAAAGAGCAAGGTACAGTACTGGTCATATTTCGCATAAGGTAGCTGTATTGTGCCTTCGGGACACTCATACATATACATGAGGAAAAACATGTTCACATGTAACCCAGTTTCAGTTCTACTCTCTCTCTCTCTCTCTCTCTCTCTCTCTCTATATATATATATATATATATATATATATATACATACATATACATGTGTATATATAGATATACATGTATATAGATATTAGATATATATATATATACATATATATATATATGTGTGTGTGTGTGTGTGTGTGTGTGTGTGTGTGTGTGTGTGTGTGTGTGTGTGTGAATAAACACATGTATAGATAGATAGATAGATGATATATATATATATATATGTACATATATATATTTATATATGTATATATAATACAGAGATAAAAACGATAGACTCATAAAATATTCCTAACGTTTTGACCTTACCAAGGTCTTCATCAGGGGACTTTGATAACATACATGTTAGTTTTCCATTTTTGTTAAAGAATCCATTCTCAGCAAAAGCCACAACAAAAAACAAAAACAAGATCATTCATACATACGACTGTTACTGAGGAAAACACCCAGACTCCGACTGACAACCTTCTAACGAGATATTGCCCGTCGCTCGTGTGGGAAGAGAAGCGCACACGAATGCAATTCAGATCAACCTGACGCGTCTTAATACCGGGATCGTCTCCCAGACAGCATTTGTCACTGGCAAACATGGGACTGCCCTGCTGCAAAAGCCTCTGGCCATTTAGGAAATAGCGGGCTGCTCATCTCTGTGAACAAAAGCCGTGTGTTTTCCGGTGATAATGGCCGGGGATTCTGACCAATAAAACTCCACGAAGCCTGTCCTCGTGTCTTCAAAAAGCTCCCCTCCCCCCCCCCCCCCTCCTTTTGTGCACCTGCCCCTTTGCCCGTCCCTCCTCCCCTTGGTGATCGCATCCTTTCTCTATTCTGTCTCCTTTCTGTCCTCCGGACTTTTTTCTCTTTTTGATATGAATATAGCGGCCTAGCGGCTATTCTCCCCACCACATGGACTAACAACAGATGAGTCATTTTCGTTCTTTGTTTGTACTGTCTTAAATGTTAAATGTGATTTATTTTTTTCGCCTGAAGAAGACCCAAGTGGTTGAAATGCATCGTGTCTTGTCATGTGCTTTGTTTGTCAATGTCATTGGCGGTAACTAACACCCTCTCTTTCTAAATTTTACTTTTGAATAGTTGAAATTAGGGAAGGAAAAAAAAAAAAAAAGAAAAGTTCCAATCGATGTTCTTCGAAGCTAAACTATTACAGTGTGTTGGTTAAGGTTTTCATATATGAATATAAAAACATTGTGTGTGTTTTCTTTCTTTCCGTTCAATGGATGTATTTTGAGATAGTTTTGATGTTTGATGTGATTTTAATTTCAGCAGTGTACAAAGCTTCATCTTGGACACTTTTGTTCCTTACGTCCCAGTACTACTGAACCAATGCTTCAATACCCTATCTACTGTCTGTCTGTCTGTCTCTACGTCTGTCTGTATGTCTGTCTGTCTGTCTGTCTGTCTGTCTGTCTCTCTCTCTCTCTCTCTCTCTCTCTCTCTCTCTGCCTCTCCGTGTCTCTGTCCCTGTCTGTCTGTCCGTCTCTCTCTCTCTCTCTCTCTCCTCTCTCTCTCTCTCTCTCTCTCTCTCTCTCTCTCTCTCTCTCCGTGTCTCTGTCCCTGTCGCTGTCCTGTCCTCTCTCTCTCTCTCTCTCTCTCTCTCTCTCTCTCTCTCTCTCTCTCTCTCTCTCTCTCTCTTCGGTCCTCTGTCTCATCCTTGCTCCCCATCCTTTTCCCTCTGGCAGCACGGTTCCTTATTACAAGTTTTAAAATCAGTTGAAGAACATGCAGCAGACCCCGTTGTCCCCCCATGTCCCAATCGGCTCTGCACTTTCCGAAGCCTCCCAGACACACACAAACACACTCCCACACCACCTCCACATCGCAGCTGTTAGCCATCGGCATCTCTTAAGTCAACAGACGCAAAACATGTTCCATTAGATGAATCCTGGCTGCCATCTGTTTGTCTGTCTGCTTGTTTACCGCTTTAAGCAGCTCCCACAGTCTTCAATCTGCTGTTTTGAACAAACTTGGCAACGACAGGAGGCACTGGTTGAAAACGCTCACGGTGACAGTTCATTTCTTTAACCGCAAAAATGGTGTCAATGTAAAGTTCATTAAACGACACTATCTCTCCTGTGCCTTTCAGATCATGTGCACACTTCTTTAGTTTCAGCCCATCATTGTTTGTACAAAACATCTCTCTCTCTCTCTCTCTCTCTCTCTCTCTCTCTCTCTCTCAAGAGAGAGAGAGAGAGTGTGTGGGTCTGTGTGTCTGTGTTTGTGTCTGTGTCTGTGTGTCTGCGTAACTGTGTGTCTGAGTGGGTGTGTGCTGGGTGGAGGACTGTTTTCATACCGTGTGAAAATACACATATTCGTGTGCTTTACAGTTAGCCTGGTGGAGTGGTGGCTGCGGGGGTGAGGTGGTCAGAAGTGTAGTGAGTGGGGAGGGGTGGGGGCGGGGGAGTACATGTATGTACAAGTTATCGTTTGTTACTTTTGTCTCATCCATTGATTATATGCTCTCACAAGAAATTCCTTCGTTTAAATCGTCGTTTTCGTATTCTCTTCTAACAAATGCGACTGGAGCTGGAAGTTTCCTTACTGACTTTGTAAAGCAATGGTATAATTTTGAATGCTCGTGTCGGGTTTCTATTATCTTTACATGTATATGATCCACGTGAGACAGAATTACTTTGCCTTCGAGCTACACACTCGTTGAAGAAACTTGTTTGGAAGACTGTTTTATTATTGAGTGTAAGCTTTAGTGCAGAGAAGAAGAATCAGAAAACAATACACAAAAACGAAAACAGAAACAAAAAAAATCTGCTGAAGGTATGTCCGCAAAACCAAACTCAATTTTCCGAAAATCATAATACCCTTAGAATTTAGCTGAGACTTGGTGGAAGTAAGCTGTAGGGAAAACCTGACAGCAGGTCCTCAGGAAAGATATCCCCCCCCCCCCTCCCAGATATGTGTCTCAGCTTTGAACACCTTACACTCTGACTTAATGTGTGATGCTTGAACAACTAATCTTTAAGATACTTTAGGATACGGTTGTGGTCTTTCTTTTTTTTATAGTGATTCCCGTGGGATGTATAGAAGCTGTTTGCGAGTCCTTCCCTGCAACACTACATACTGCATACTTTGAAATTCGGAAGATCGGCTCCATCAGACACTTACTGACCACAGATGCTGCTAAAGATCACATCGCTGGTACTCTCCCGATTAGATTACTGTAATGCCTTACTAGCTGGTCTGCCCAAAAATCTTACAGACAAATTGCAAAGAGTGATGAACTGTGCTGTTCGTCTAATTTTCAAGGCTCCCAAGAGAGAACATACAACTCCTCTTCTGTCCGAGTTACATTGGCTTCCTGTTTCTGCCAGAACAGAGTATAAGATCTGCACTCTTTGTTATAACGTGTTTGTTGGCACATCACCCACTTATTTGTCTGAACTTTTGCAGTTTTACACTCCTCCTAGGTCTTTACGTTCCTCTGACGACAATCGTCTCTTCAACAAACCAAACCCCAAGTATCTTAAAAAGACTTTAGGAGAACGGGGTTTCTTCTACCTTGGTCCGTCCATGTGGAATGATCTTCCTTTTCCTGTCCGCCATGCTCCATCCCTCTCCACATTTAAATCAAGGCTAAAAACACATTTATTCCAAAAGTACTTCCCCCATTCCGTGTCATGAAAACTATAGCACTGTCAGTTATTGTCCAGTTCAGATTCTTCTAATTTCGCAGAGTTGTCAAATGTTCAGTTACGTGTAGTGGTGTCTGTCTGTTCGTGTGTCTGTACAGGTCTGTCTGAGTGTGTCGGTGCGTGTGTGTGCGCGCGCGCGCGTGTGTGTTTGTGTGTGCGGGCGCGGGCGCGTATGCAGCCTTTGTGCGTGTGTGTGCGTTGCTTACTTCTCTTCTGTCTTCTTGTTTAATACTTTACAAGATTTTGTTTGTTTCCAACAGAAGTTTTTACTAGGCCTATGTTAAAGTGGTGCGATGTTTATTTTTTCCCTTGCATTTTTGTGTCCTTTCTTTTTCAAAATATCTTTTGACATGCTATTCATGAAATGTGATCGTGTGTGTGTTTGTGTGTGTGTGTGTGTGTGTGTGTGTGTGTGTGTGTGTGTGTGTGTGTTGTTTGTGTGTGTGTGTGTGTGTGTGTGTGTGTGTGCGTGTGTGTTTTGTGTGTGTGTGTGTGTGTGCGCGCGCGCGCGTACGCTTGCATTTTGTATATTAGATATTCATCATGTCATTGAGTGATTTTAATTATGTGAGATATTTGTGACTTGTTTATTTCTTGCTTAATATTTATGAAGTTTGCCTCTATTTTCTTTCTATCTTTGGCATGAATACAGCTGTTTATTGTACTTTATGCTTTTATTCACACTTTGTAAGCGCTTTGAGCTCATCAGAGATGGGGCGCATATAAAATTTCATTATTATTATTATTATTTATTATTAAATGGTTCTGCTTTGTTTATCCTCTCCGTAAACGTTCTAGTAGTTCAGTGTCTGTTATTACTTACAGGTGTCAGAACCGACCAGGACCATGGGGGTACCGCAATAATGAACGCGAGACCAGCTGCCTCTACCTCTGACATTCTTAGGTAAGTGCCTGCATGGCACTGGTAAACGTTTCGTTATTTTTTCTTCACCCACCAATGTTCTGTCCGCCCTGTGTCCCCTTCCCCTGGTCCGTTCCTTGAAGTATGGTCTTGGACAATGTGCATGACCTTGTCACATGTCCACACCACTTCAGCTTTCTGTTCCTCACAATGGTCAGTGGAACTTCAAACCGACTCCTGAGCTACCTGATGATTCAGGACAACCTACAACCATCAATCCAGGAACAGCTTGTCCTGAAAAGGCTCTGATCGTAGCACGTTACTCTGACCTTTACTCGTTCGTTCGCCTGATGATGTTGGAGACTCCGTCATATGTGGCATGCTCAGCATAGCAGATACCGAGTACTGTTCTGGAGCATCTCATCTCCATTCCTTGGATCTTCCTTTGCGGAACTGTTGTGTCAGAGTCAATGATTAACGTGCATGTAGGTAAATAGATAGTGCACGTCTAAGCAAAAGCTTCTGTTTTGATAAATCTTAAATAAATGTTAGCGAACCGCCCAGAGAAACGTGGACAAACGAGTCACAAGACAAAACACAACGCGTTTCGACCTCTTAGGTCTTCTTCAGGTAAGACACAAATGAACAGAACAACTGCGCCTAACTCTGAAGCGATCAAAGCTAAGTGAATTTTCGTTGTTCTATTCATTTGTGTCTTACCTGAAGAAGACCTTAGAGGTCGAAACGCGTTGTGTTTTGTCTTGTGACTCGTTTGTCCACGTTTCTCTGGGCGGTTCGCTAACATTAATTTAAGATTTGTTTAGATTTCCGCCTGCAGTCGTCTCACTTTGCAACTAGTTCTGTTTTGATGTTCGAGAGATATTCTTTTTTTCTCCGGACTGGTTCTAGTGTTGCCAATGCTGCTGCTATTTGTGCAAGTATATGCTATGATTTCAGGCTTCAGTCATAGTCAGCGGCTGGGTGATGTTCGGTGAACATGCAAAGAATCAAAACAGACACAACGAAACACTGTCACAGCGACTTGGCAGCAGTGCGGGGACCTGTGGTGAGGGGTCTGGCAGTTGTGAGACATTCATACCTGAAAGAGAACTGATGCAGCAAGGGCTTGACAAAACAGCCAGGTGTTGCTTGTGGAGGAGACTAGAAAACATTCAGATAATCTTACCCATCCGCCTTCTTCTCCCCATCTCCTCTCTTTCTCCCTCGCCTCTCTGCGCCCCCCCCCCCCCCTCCACCCCACCCCCAGCCAAGTCCCCTCCCAAGGAAAGGTAATGGAAGGATAATCTGAACTCAGACAAATCTTACTGATCAAGAGCTAAGCCGAAAATCGTTTAACATGAAGGAAATTGGGGGGTTAATCCAAATAAATGAGCTGTCTCGTATCTCTGTTTAAACTCGTTAGCCAAGTCAATTAAGCGACCTACTAAATCAGCTAAATGCTAGTTCAAAAAAGAAATGAGACTTGATGTATACAATAAGAACTATAATGAACAACATTTGCGTTTGCATTTTAAAACTTTTACTCACGCATTAATCATTTTTTTCTTTCCATTATCCTCCAGCTTAAAAGCCTGACAATACTCTCTGTCCCCACTCCCTTCCACCCGTCCACCTCCTTCCACCCCACCGTTTTTTTTTTTTTTGTGAGCAAAGTAAAATCACGTATATCCTGAGCTGTCAGATTACTCTAAAGATCAAATCGCAAAGGAGATAACGTCTCTCTCTTTAATGGCAGCCGATTTATTTCAGTAGTCTAAGTAGGGGTTATCTATTGTTGTCATTAATTTATTTACTCGTTATTTAAATGATTAGAAAGTGTCACACGCATACATTGCCATATGTAAATGAAAGAAAAAAAATGTTTTCGTATGACTAATTAGCAACAATCAAATAATGTATCCTGTTACGTGCCATCTGTCATCAGTTAAGTTTGCCACAACGATAATATCATACTCTTTTTGTTTAACTACTGGCTAAACATTTAATCAGAATTAAATGATGCTTGAGCGAGACTATAGTGTACATCTGAAGCGATTATTGAAGTAGCCTTGCTGTTGTGTAGGAATTGATACGAGTTAAGCTTGCTTCAGTAGATACGGACAGAACTATTCATATTTTAACATCACGATTGTCTGTCGTGCGCAAGGATGACATTTGTGCTGTCATCTGGTTTGGATTCTCATATGACTATGGCGTCCCAGTTCCTCACGCAGGACAGGAATATAACCCTGTCCACTTGCTCCTGCTGCTGCTGCTGCTGCTGCTTCATGCTCTCTCCTGTCTCTGTGATAATGTCAATGCAGCTTTTTTTCAAAGCTGTTGGTTGCACGTTTTGTCAGAGCGTTCCGGCTGGTCCAGTCCTGCACACGCAGATTAACTGCTCTGGCAGGATTCCAGCAGACGGGACCTTGTCCTACACGTAGTCTGTAAAACGTGTCCGATGCTCTCCTGCCTTTGTCCAGCCTACGCAGAGTTTGCCGTCCAGGACTTTTTAGGAATTATATATGTTAAATATTGAAACTACTTGACTGACGTCGAAGCAAATCCCAAATAAATATGCTATGGAAAACTTTGCATGAACTATTCAGGAAAAAAGGCAACTCTCAACTGTTTCTCAATATCGCAAGAAATATCCTATCTTGTTTAAAAAAAATACGAAAACCTTCCTTTCTCAGGAAAGAGCCCACGTGCCAGGAAGGGGAACGAATTAGCGAGGCTCAGAGTTCTCCCTCCACACAATAATTTGGA
>CM065720.1:67207102-67229602 GCA_033310375.1 Conus canariensis | reverse complement strand
ACAGACAGAGACAGACAGGCAGACAGATAAGCAGACAGACAGAATACAGACAGACAGGCAGACAGACAGATAGACAATAAGACAGACGGATACACAGACAGACAGAGTGGGAAGAAAGGCAGAGGTGGCAGACAGATATATAGACAGAAAAACTGACAGACATACAGGCAGGCAGACTGACAGGCAGAGAGGACAAGATCTCAAATGAAGAAAACACCAAGAAGACTCTCTTTCTCTCTCTCCTCTCCCCCCTCTCTCTCTCTCTCTCTCTCTCTCACACACACACACACACACACGACACCCCACTTCTCTCTCTCTCTCTCTTACTCTCTCTCTCTCATTTACTCACACTCATCACATACACTCTCTCCATACACAACACACACACACACACACACACACACACACACACACACACACACACACACACACACACACACAATGTCAAGTCGACAAGAAGACCCACTGGACAAAGTTTGTGAAAAGACGTAAAATTAAAGTACTACTACTACTACACTGCGCTGCTGCCGAGTCACTTCGGTGGTGTTCAGTGGCGCCTGTTCTGATCCAACATACGCAGGACACCACCTACTAAGCCCCCTACTGACGATAATAAGTGCTTAGTCGCGGAGCCGGCATGAGTGAGTTTTCCCATAGGAGGGCACCACCACGTCCGTCCAACGACAGCCCCCATGAATTTGCCAATACTGGTGACCCTGACAGAATCAAACCAAGGCCACAGACGTGGAGAGGACATCGAAATTAAGGTCACCATGAGAGCAGGGCATGAAGGGCCACAGAATTTGGGACTTTTTTTAAAATGCTGATCGATGAGAATGATGATGATGAAGATGATGGTATGGATTTCCATTCTGGTCTGAGACTGCGTGACAGGACTGTACTTTACGCTTACTTTCATAATATATCCCGGCGTCAACCAAGCCTGTGAGATACAGACACGTGCAGTGTTGGTCAGGAAAAATTTGAGCAACACTCTCAAAGATGTCCGATGAAACTCGACTGTGTGATCCCAGTCTTCCCAACTGAACCCGTAGCAAACTCGACTCTGTGTATGAGCCGGTCGGGGAGAACATTCTCAAATCGGCTCTGATGGGAATTCTGGAACACCAATTGATTTTATTTCATATATGTGTAATGCTTTTATCAGCACGCTACAGTTCGTCCACTACCATTAACAACGATAGAAACTTTTGTCTTCTTCTGCTTCCTAGTTTGAAATATTCCAAACCATTAAATAATTTGAGAGTGAGACAGAGAGGCAGACAGAAGGGAAAAGAAACGAGAAAACATGGGATCAAGAAGCAGGAAGGGAGTGGGGATGGGGCCCACGAGAGAAAGGGCAATCTGTTTTGAATACTCGCTGACAGGCGTAATGGGGTTTGATTGGTCAGAATCCCCAGCCATTATCACCGAAAAACACACGACGTTGGTTCATAGAGATGAGCAGCCGGCTATCTCCTAAATGCCGGGAGGCCTTGGCGTCAGGGAAGTCCCATGTTTGCCAGTGACAAACGTGGTTTGGGAGATGATCTGGATGTTAGGATTCGTTCGGTCCATCAGAATTGCCTTCGACATGCTCTTCTGTTCCCAGGGAATGAAGGATATTATTCGTTTACACGGTTTTTACAGGGGTTCTGAGAGGTCCTCTCTATTCATACATGCGCGATCTTGTTATTCTTACTTCTGCTGTTTTTGCTCATAGGAACTCTCCTGTGAAAATGGAAAACTACATGGAGAGAGAGAGAGAGAGAGAGAGAGAAGAGAGAGAGAGAGAGAGAGAGAGAGGAGAGAGAGAGAGAATGACGAACAAATGTTTCCTTCTTTAACTTGAGTGAAAAACGAAGTAAGCATGAATTATAGCGGAATTTTTGTTTGTTTCTTTTTGTTTGTTTGTTTGCCTGTCTGTCTGTTTGTTTGTTTGTTTGCTTCCTTTATTGTTTTTAGTTGTTGTTGTTTTTTAATCCGGTCCTCAGAACACAAAATATGGATGAATTGCAAAAATAGCATGGCATTTTCTTACACGGACGTGAAGAATGCAAAAATATCAAATTTGCTAGTGCAGTCAACAACATTGTATAACAAAGCATATTTCTGAGGAAAATCCCAAAAACATAATTGAGAAAGAGAGAGAGAGAACTGTAATACATGTACACATGACAATCAGAAAAGAAAAATCTATTTTTATTCTTCAATGTTCTATTTCTTATTACTTTCCTTTTATTTATCATGAGCAACCTATTAAATATTCTGATTCTAAATGCTTGATATTGTGTTTTTCAAAGGTGAACACTGCAAAGACGATTGCTTATCTACGAACACTCGTTAAAATATTCTTGTTCGTCTTCCCTCTCTAGTTCGTGGTCTCTTTCAAGGTTTTTCAACAAAGACCATTTTGTCCCCCTTTCACTTTTAAATTAAATTGTCCAGTTCGCCGCCATCCAGGAATACTCACTGCCGTCTGCACTTGTGCGCAGTGTGCAGGAGGACGTAAGGTTTGCTCAGTCCACACTACTTTCCCTGCTTTTTCCTTTATATTTTTAACAGCATTTTTCCTACGTTTTCATCCTTTTTTAAAAATTTTTCTTCCCTGTTCCTTCTTTTTTTTTTTTTAACCCTGCACCTTCAAACCAATTGCCTACCTCCCCTTCCTTTCCTTCATTTTCCTACTTTTTCGAACTTTTTCCCACTTTTTGTGCTACTTTACACTTTTTCTTTCCTTTTTGCTCTTGTCCGTAGACATATCGTTTATTTTCAATGTTTTTCTCGTTTTTCTCCGATCTTTTTGCTTGTACCAATCGCATCCTTTTTTTTTTTTTAATTTTCCTGATCTTTTTTTCTTCAGCAATGCTTTACTTTTTACCCCGTACATTTTCTTGCTCTTCCTCCTTTTTTAATTTTTTCTCTTACATTATGCCTGCTTTTCTACTTTCCCTTCCTGTTTCCTTCCTCCCCTGACATTATTTACTGCCCTATGCTGTATCATACCGAACAATGCTACACCATACCATGCTACACAAAACTATACTCTGTGATATCATATTGTACTGTACTAAACTAGATTAATCTGGACCAGACTAGACTAGACTAGACTAGACTAGACCAGACCAGACCAGACTAGACCATAATCAAATTCAACTCTGCACCATCTGTTCTCTTCTTGCCATGGTTAGTTGAAGAAAAGTAAAGACTTCCATCCAACAAATGCGGTCACTCTTCATCCGAGTTATACCGCCTGCTGTGTTATATCGTAACATCCTGCAAGTGTTATACGCTGTTGAAAGGCGTGATCAAGAAAAAGAGATGGCATGGTTTCGTGGATGAAGTTGCCAGCCACTGGCTAAGCATCTCATGGGGTAAAACGTGCTAAAACGTAGTGCTGACTTAATGGGCCTTTGTCCAATCGGCTCAAAGTTTCAAAACACCTGTCTAGGCCCGCAGGGGAATTCGTCAGATACACACCGTGTTTTTCACACAGGGAAAGGGCTACCTCATTCTTCATCTTGGGGCCGATGAGTTTCAGTACAGGAAAAAAACCACTTGGCGAAGGAGTGTGGTTTGAGGGGGGAGTAAAGTGACTAAGGAGATGGGGCTGAGGAGGGGTACGGATGGAAGAGGGGAGGGGGGTTGAGGAGGGGTACGGATGGAAGAGGGGAGGGGGCGGTGTCAGTAACAGGAAAACGAGGAGATGCTTGGAAAGCTAAAGGGTTGTGACAGCCTCGGAAGCTCAGGAGAAAAGGTGTGCTTGGAAGAGCTAAAGGGTTGTGACAGCCTCGGAAGCTCAGGAGAAAAGGTGTGCTAAGCTTCCCAAATCATCAGTCAGGCAGGATCTTTTCGTAAGGCCTTTCTTGTGCAGAGTGCAAGTGACTCTTCATTTACTTCCCTTTCCATTTACAGCAACAGTAATATGGGGTTTTCTTTTTGCATGTGTGTGGAACAACAGCTCAGTGGCCGTGAGTTTTAGTCTAGGTGACCACAAAGCAGTCATCTGAGACTTGATTCAATCCAGAGAAACGCTCAGGCAGCAGAAGGAAAAGGATGAGCTTCACTTTCCATACAGAGATGCACATTTCCAGCTCTGAGTCACTTTGTTTCCGACTTCTATCATTTTAAGAGCTTAGTGAGTAGACATTTGTCCCATAAACATAGCCGCATGTCACAGACATAATGGTTCCTTTCCATGATCCGGTGCCTCTAGACACTGTTTACCTTCAGCAGTTCATTGCCGCTGACGGCCATTGGGTTACGGAACTTCAATGTTTTGATAGTTCAATACACGTTACATAAACGATTGAATACCGTACTCTCTGCCTTGAAGGATCACAATGTTTTTCACAGCATTTGATTTCATAGTTTTATTCTTTGAATACACTCCGAAATGTCCACTTTCCACTGTGTCAGGATGGTTAGTACTGGAAGTCATGGAAAGATTCATACTTGTACATGCTCTGTCTCTGTCTCTGAACCTGTCTCCCTCCCTCCCCCCTACCCCCTCACTCTCTCTCTCTCTCTCTCTCTCTCTCTCTTATATATATATATATATATATATATATAATGCTGAACAATTAAGTAGTGGGGGAAAACAAGTGCAGGCTAACAATTCTTCAGTCGTTATAGTGATGACTTGGCAAAGATTTAAAATTTTAGAAAAACAAAGCAAAACAAACAATTCCTTTCCATGATCCGGTGCCTCTAGACACTGTTTACCTTCAGCAGTTCATTGCCGCTGACGGCCATTGGGTTATTGTGTGTGTGTGTGTGTGTGTGTGTGTGTGTGTGTGTGTGTGTGTGTGTGTGTATCATTTTTTTTTTTTTTCTTTTTGCTGTCCCAACCTCTGCGCCACCTCAGAGGCAGTGCACCTACACCGCTCATTCCGACACCCCGTCCACAGCCACAACCCGGTCGGCCCCGCCGCAGCCCCGGCACCGGCAATCCACAGGGAGCAGTCAATGTCAAGTCGTCAAGAGGCAACCCACCAGAGGAGACACTGCACTGCTGCCGAGTCACTTCAGTGGTGTTCAGTGGGGTCTGTTCTGATCTAACATATGCAAGACACAACCTACTAACCCCTACTGACGACAATATTTGCTTAGTCGCGGAGCCGGAGTGAGTGAGCTCTCCCTCCGGAGGGCGCCACCACGTCCGTCAAACGACAGCCCCCATGGACTCGCCGATACCGGTGACCCCGACGGAACCAAACCAAGACCACAGACGTGGAGAGGACATCGAAACTGAGGTCACCATGAGAGCAGGGCATGAAGGACCACAGAATTTGAGACTTTTTTATGCTGATCGATGAGAATGAGGATGATTAAGATGATGCTACGGATTTCCATTTCGGTCTGAGACTACATGACAGGGCTGTACTCTACGCTTCCTTTCATAATATATCCCGGCGTCAACCAGGCCCGAGAGATACAGGCACCTGCAGTGTTGGTCAGGAAATTTGAGCAACACTCTCAGAAACGCATCCATTAAGTGGATGAAGCTCGACTGTGTGGTCCCAGTCTTCCCAACTGACTCCGCAGCAAACTCAACTCTGGGTAGGAGCCGGTCGGGGCAGAAAAACCCACATGACTGATGGGATTCGAACCCACGACCTCCCAGCCGGGAGTCCGGGACGCTAACCACTTCGCCACAGCGGCTGGTCATATACATACACACACACACACACACACACACACACACACACACACACACAATAATATATATAATATATATATATATTGTGTATATATGTATATATATATATATATATATATATGTTTTTGTGTGTGTGTGTGTGTGTGTGTGTGTGTGTGTGTGTGTGTGTGTGTGTGTGTGTGTGTGTGTGTGTGTGTTGCAGTTGCATGCATTCTGTGTGTCTCCCCCACACCCTTCTCTTTCTCTTCCCAAGATATGTCAACTCCTTTTATCTCTTGACCCTTACACACACACACACACACACACACACACACACACACACACACACACACACACACACACAAAACAAAATTCTTTTCCCGCAATAAACTTGTCCTGGTGTGAACCTGTTTAGGAGCAAACAAAGTACGATAGTTTCCCTCCCCTCTCCTTCCCTTTCTTGGAATAGAAGAGAGAGAGAAAATGAAAACCGCACATCTGTAAAACGTCCTCCCTCTCTCCCTTTCACAGAAAGTTCCTGCAATTCTGGCAGCCACAGAACCTCAAGAAACAAGCAATTACAACATGCCGAGGACTGGGCCAAAGTGAAATCGAAGACCTCGTCTCCAGTTGAAACGAGCTATTTCTGTCTGAGATGAGAGGGGTCAGCGTACTCTCCCATTCACGCCAATCCCGAGACCCTCTCTCTCTCTCTCTCTCTCTCTCTCTCTCTCTCTCTCTCTCTCTCTCTCTCTCTATCTCTGAGGACTGTGCCAGAATAGAATTGAGTACACTGTCTCCCAGTGAAACGATTTCTGTCTCTCATGAGAAATGTCACTTCTCTTCTTCTTCTTCTCTTCTTCTTTTTTCTCTCTCTCTCTCTCTCTCTCTCTCTCTCTGTCTCTCTCTCTCTCTCTCTCTCTCTTATTTTGTGTAACCCTGGGACATGCCGGAGACATTTTAAGTTTCATTCTTTTAAAGAGTGTCCGTGTTCAGTTTAAAATTGTTGAGTCTAATGGTCTTCGTATACTTCAATGGATCGATATCTACAATTAATATGTATGTGTAACATCTATGTTTAATTTGAAGATATATGTTATTACACAGGCATTTTGATGCTGCAAATGGATGATATTGTGGAGGGATTTTTAGACTGTTTTGTGTTTACGATTATGTTTCACTGCTAGTCTATGGTAGTTTAACTAGTACGGCAGTAAACGGTTCTTTAGAATCCCAAAACTGTTCTTCTCAGTAATAAGAACATGAGTTAAACTGATTGTAAGTGGAAATTCCAAAGACAAGGAACTCAGCAACGATGATAGACTTTAATTTAGTCCACTGTCAAAAGTAGCGTGTTTTAACGCTTGAATACAGTTCACGTTTCTAAAAATAATCGAAAAACAAATGGCAATGCAGACAGTTTGTAACCGTTCATTAGGCACTAAGGTTAAATTTTGACAGTGTTTCCACCATAAACGCAGGTGAATAGTTCATTATCTAACCTTAGTGGCTGCACTTAAGTCAATGCCTTGAAATGATCCTCAATGAAATTCTATGAGTTTCTTTTTCTTCCCTTTTTAACATAACCTGTCGTGCTGATTTTGATTTGCACATTTTGGATGGTGTGTGTAAGAGCTAATATTGCTACATGTACATGTCGGACAGTGAGAATAGTACCAATGATTATTTGTCAGTTTCATTTGATTTGCTTGGTGAAAATTCGAGTAACTGTATGTTGATCGGGTCAGAGGTTCAGACAAGATAAGATTTCACCATAGATTATTGGAATTCTATGTCAGTTTGAGAACGGATGATGGAGACCATATGTAAGTAAAAACATTGTGTCTGTGGGACTGAAATGCTTGCATTTGATGAAGGGTCTACAGATCTAGTTTGCAAGTCATTGTTTCAAAACGACATAAAGCTTGAAACAGATGCCGCTTTTCATTTAAAAAAAAAATCGGCATTAACCAATTATCTAACGTTTTAGTAATCATGTTTGAAAACAAACCAAAATGTATCAGTAGCAAATGAGTTTTAGTGACCATGTAAAAGAAGGATGATCGGTATAATTTGGAAAGTAGGTTCTACACGTTGTTACAGAAATTTTGATGTCTTTTTTTTTCTTTTTCTTTTTTTGTTTGTTTGTATGTTTTGTCTCTAGGTAATCGTAGCTCTCATTATCAAGCCAGACATAACAAATGTTGACGAGTGAAAAAACGCAATCTGAACTGCATTTATAACTGCGTAACTCCATTCAGATAAAATGCTGAACATACACGTACACGTGAAGAACTTCAAAGTAAAGCATTTAAAGAGAAAGTTTTTATTCTGCATGATTACCCTAAATATTCACGCATGTCACTTATTTATTTTTTTCATGCGGACTCTCTCTCTCTCTCTCTCTCTCTCTCTCTCTCTCTCTCTCTCTCTCTCTCTCTCTCTCTCTCTCTCCGTGAGACAAAGACAGTTGTAACACGTCGAAAACTGGGCCACAACCATTTGACACCATATTTCCTACTATTTTCTATCTGTAATGAGACAGGCTTAGTGCACCTCCCTTCCTTGCGTATATTAGTCTGTGTTTCAATGCTCCTCCTCTCCTTCCTCCCCTCACCCAGATGCATGCCTCTCTCTCTCTCTCTCTCTCTCTCTCTCTCTCTCTCTCTCTCTCTCTCTCGCTCTCTCTCTCTCTCTCTCCCTGAACCTTTTTCCCCTAACCCCAACTTTAAAGTCTCCAGTATTTGCTTTTTCTGTCCTGTGTCGTCACTGACGGAGAAGGTCTTGAAACCAGACTATTTTTGGATTTCGCTCAATAATGGGAGAAAACAGCAGAAACATAAAAGCAAAACATTGAACAGTCAAAATAGCTGAACAGAAGGACACAAAGATAGGAGAAAAGATTAGGTATAGAAATATGTTATTGCTGGATTAAAAGACGAAGAAGTGAAAGAAGACGATATGGGCGATAACGTATTATCATGTCATGGTGGTGCTTCTTGCATAGCTACCACAGACGAATGATGATGATGAAAATATTGTTGAGGAGGATGACAATTACGACGTTAATGATGACCACTATCCATAAAGACAATGAGTGTGACAAAATTCAAAGTTGAGTTCACGATGCTTCTTTTTTTTTATTAATGGCAAACAAATTGGTCCTGCTGTACATTGTTTAGTTTCAAGACGACTTCTGCATCAAGCGTAAAAGGTTGATGCTGCGGCTGCAGCGAGGGAGAGAAAAATCATTGAGTATCCCTGCTACAGTTCCAGAAAAATCATTGAGTGCCCCTGCTACAGTTCCAGAAAAATCATTGAGTGTCCCTGCTACAGTTCCAGAAAAATCATTGAGTGTCCCTGCTACAGTTCCAGAAAAATCATTGAGTGTCCCTGCTACAGTTCCAGAAAAATCATTGAGTGCCCCTGCTACAGTTCCAGAAAAATCATTGAGTGCCCCTGCTACAGTTCCAGAAAAATCATTGAGTGCCCCTGCTACAGTTCCAGAAAAATCATTGAGTGTCCCTGCTACAGTTCCAGAAAAATCATTGAGTATCCCTGCTACAGTTCCAGAAAAATCATTGAGTGTCCCTGCTACAGTTCCAGAAAAATCATTGAGTGCCCCTGCTACAGTTCCGGTGTGATCGATGTTTCTCCCTCTCGCTCCATCTCTGTCTCCGACGCATGGACGTCAGAATTAAATTGTCTGCGACTATCAGATTTTATCCACCCATCCCTCCCTGTCTAACCTCTAGCGCTCTCCATATGTGTCATGATTAACTGTCACTCTGGTAAATATTCATCCACTGACAGTTTCCAGATCATTTGAACAGTAGCATTAATATTGGATTTTGGTTTTTGTTTGGTTGGTTGGCTGATTGGTTATTTGTTATTTGTGACGATTTGTTATCGTAGTCAAGATTATGGTTGTCCCCATATCTAGATTTCTATCTCTGTGTCTCTGTGTAGGCAAACGAGATTACGCAAAAACTACCGAACTGATTTTTTAACAACACTTAGTGGAAAGATGAAATGAAGCCCAGAGATGAATCCATTAAATTTAGGGTGTGTGTTGAAGATCCTGATCAAATACCTGATCATATATCATTATTTCTCCATCATGTATTTGTAATCTGCTCCACATAAAAAGAATACCGAAGTTTCTTCAGATAACAGGTAAAACATGATGTAAAATAATTGAAGTCATGTTTTGAAATGTCATTTGCCGTAGTCAATGGAAGTAAATAGCGTACAACCGACATTTTTAAGTCACATGCGCTGAAGGTCGGCGAGGAGTGGTATCC
The DNA here is from genome assembly GCA_033310375.1 of Conus canariensis. NCBI lineage: Eukaryota > Metazoa > Mollusca > Gastropoda > Neogastropoda > Conidae > Conus > Conus canariensis. Next base: position 67,219,657 of record CM065720.1, on the reverse strand, counting down.
ACGTGAGATTCCAACATCCCTAATTTCTTGTCTTGCCACGCTTTTGTTCTCAAAGCATGGTAGAGATCGTCAACGATGGACTTTCACTTTAAATTAATCTCTGCAAAGATCGTGTTTTCGACCGCGTCTTCTGGTTTGTCAGTATGATAGTAAGATTATACAAAAACTGCAACGTCCACTTTGGGGGAAACTTAGTGAAAAGATGTGTTGCGGCCTGACAAAAGGAAAAAAAAAACATTAACTTTTGGTGTGGATCCATGATGGTAATCCGGATCTGAAGACGGATCCGGGTATGTCTGGCTAGTTCACATAAAAAGGGTGGATCGAATTGAACGGAACACGCTAGAATGTGACTTTAAAAAAAGCTCATTAGGATTTTGTGCGTGTTGGCAGAGTTTGCACTCTCCTGAATATCATTCCTTTGTGCGTGTTGGTGGAGTTTGCACTCTCCTGAATATCATTCCTTTGTGTGTGTTGGTGGAGTTTGCACTTTCCTGAATATCATTCCTTTGTGCGTGTTGGTGGAGTTTGCACTCTCCTGAATATCATTCCTTTGTGCGTGTTGGTGGAGTTTGCACTCTCCTGAATATCATTCCTTTGTGCGTGTTGGTGGAGTTTGCACTCTCCTGAATATCATTCCTTTGTGTGTGTTGGTGATAGTGTGGTTGTAACTGCTGCCGCTGTGCCTTGCTATGGCTGGCGTTGCGGTAATACTACTGCTCTTGCTGTGATATTGCTGTTGTTGTCGTATTCTTGTTATCACTGCGGCGATATCCTTGTTGCTGCTATGATGTTGACTAACTAACTGTTGCAGTAATGTGGCTGCTTTTGTTATTTGGCCTCGGTAACTAATGGTGTTATCTTGTCCAAATGTTACAATACCTGGTTTCAATATGAATGTATTGACTGGTGTTTTCTCGTTTGGCATAGTTTGTACTTTGGATACTTGAATACTTGGTTCTTCTTCTTGTGCGTGCGTACACCCGTGCACCAAAGCTCACCCTATTCCAAATTACCGCACATACAGAGAGACAGAGAGAAAGAGAAGGAGAGAGAGAGAAAGAGAGAGAGACAGACAGACAGACAGACAGACAGAGACAGAGAGACAGAGAGAAGAAGAAGAAGAAGACGACAAAGAGAGAGAGGGGGAGACAGACAGACACAAACAGAACAAGCTAACAAGAGAGAGAGAGAGAGAGAGAGAGAGAGAGATGAGAGAGAGAAAGTGTCAGACACTTTCCTAGACCTTATGGCAGATACTGTCATGTCACTGACCACACAATAGTAAAAGGTCAGCGTCACCAGACATCTGTTGTCCCGGGTCAAAACTGCCAGACAGCAGTGCCAATAATGTTCCAGTCTGTGGCTGTCTGGAACCAATGTCTGCAGGGCTGTGGGCAATGTGCTTATCTGGTCCAGACAAACTGAGAAACCGGAATAAAAAGGTGGCGTCGGCTATTACATCTTCTTAATACTGCCTAGGTTAAATGGATTTTTTTTCCATCTCGAATAAGTCATTTTCCGCACTGCTACTTTCATATTGCTGCTCCTCTTCCGCTGCCGTTACTGATGTTGGTGTTTCTGCAGTGATACTGATTCTGTTGTTGTAGCGACTGTTCCTATGATATTGCTGTTGTTGATGGTGTGATATTGCTGGTGCTGCTCTGATATTTCTGTTGTTGTTGCTGTCATAATACTGCTCTTGCTGTAATATTACTGTTGCTGGCGCTGTCATGGTCTTGCTCTTGCTGTAATGTATTGCTGTTGTCGATGCAGTCATATTACTGCTCTTGCTGTGTTATTGTTATTGTTGTGTTTGTTGCGATACTGCTGTTGCTCCGGCTGTCACGTTGCCGCCGCTGCTGTGATAATGCGGTTTGGGGATGCTGTCATGTTGCTGCTGTAGCTGTGGTATAACTATTTGTTGCTCGTGTGATATTACTGTTGCTGCTGTGATCTTGTCGAAGTGCTATGCAAGCCAATCACATTATGACTGTATCAATGGATGTTTCTTTCTTGTATATTGCAGTTTGCACTCCTCGCTGATTGCTATTTTGTGTGCGCGCGCGCACGCACACACACGCACACGCACACACACACACACACACACACACACACACACACATGTGCGCGCGCACTCTTACACTTTCACAGTGTGATAAAAGGACGATGCTGGTTTACGTACGTGTGTGTGTGTGTGTGTGTGTGTGTGTGTGTGTGTGTGTGTGTGTGTGTGTGTGTGTGTGTGTGTGTGTGTGTGACAGAGAGAGACAGAGACAGACAGACAGAGTTTCTTTCATCTTATAACAGACACTGTCATCCCAGTGACGGCCAAATGGCAAAGGTCAGTATCACCAGACATCTCTTGTCCCTGTGCGACCACGTCTGATCATGGAGGCCATATCTCCAAGTCTGTGGATGGTACGGCTGTCTGGAGCCAGTGTTTGCAGGGCTGTGGCTGATGTGAGTAAGTAGCTCAAACAAACTGAGTGGAATGATTTGGAAATGGAAAACGGTCATCCTAGTATCTTAATCCTGCTAAAGACAGAAATACCATACCCCACATAGGTCATATTTTCCATGCGTTTCCTCGGCAACCCTTCCTGGAGCGGAAAGTTGTCAGTGTACTGTTGCTCTGCGAGTAGCAAATATGGGGAATCAGAATTCTAGTAGAACGTGTGTAGGCCATTCTTCACGTTAAAAGTTCTGTCTTGTATGGGGAACAATAATTATCTCCTCTGTGGTTGAATTTGTACAGTGATTTATTAATTCGATATATACGAAACTGGGCTTTGGACGGAAATAAATAATTGGGGGTGGACGTGTGGGAGGGGGGAGAATTTTTTAATCAGGCATTGAGTTGTATCATCATCGATCAATATATACATATAAGAAGTTTAAAAAGAAAAGCAGCTCATGTCGCACAAGCTAAGTCAATTGTTTCGTGTCTGAATCAATCAGCAACGCTACTCCTTGCAGTAAAGTATTTGTCAAAAATCAGTCTGTTTACCATCTGAAGTGAACAAATAGTCAAGGACATCAAGGAATTTTCCAAGGCACATACCTATACCATTCTAGTGAGTTCTACCCCACTGTGGAATAACAGGGAACGAAAAGAATTATGCGCTTTTCAGGCGAGCAGCAGAATGAAAGACTTCACCAGCCTTGTATGCTAAAGAGAACCGGTACCGTTTACAGTGAATGATAAAGATGATGCTTTGCAAAGACAAAGTATTGGTATTCCTCTTCTTTTCAGGCAGATAGCTGGTGGTTTACTTAGTCTTTGTGTGTTCATCAAAGTTGACAATGTTGCACTCGTAGCAAATAAAAATATCAGTCTATAAGTATCAAATAATGGTTTTCAGAAAAATAAAACATGTTCTGCTTGCACTAGTCTAAATAAACACAAAAAGGCCGGCCATTTTCCTGTGCTAAAGCTTTTGTACGTTGCTAGATTTATAAACACAACACAAAGCATCAGACTGATGTGAAAATGTACTCACTGAACAAAGGAAAAGGAAGCACAATTTGCTTCAGTTTTCGTATCAATAATGTTTTTGATCAAACGCTTTACTATTTCCATCACGACAAAAATCGATTGAAACAATACTGCTTCTACCATGATGAACATTAATTGTTATTTTTCTCATTGTCTCTCCCTGGTTTAATAGATATCCAGAACTAATGATATTATGAGAGACAGACAGACAGACAGACAGACAGACAGAGTTCAGAATACAGAGTTTTAATCAGAAGGGCCGAGCCCTGTTTGAAGAAGCGTGGACATCGTATCAGTTTTCTGGAAGATGGAAAGGAAGGAACAAACTGAAAGTTTTGGACCAAGGGACAAGCTAGCGAGGAGCAGGGGGGAGGGGGGGGGGGGTTCTGGGGTGGTGGTTGAACGAGAGGTGGCGGTTTCCTTTTGAAGAAGGGCGGGCCTGGGTAATGGGATTTGATTGGTCAGAATCCCCGGCCATTATCACCAGGAAACACACGGCGTTTGTTCACAGAGATGAGCAGCCCGCGATCTCCTACATGGCCTGAGGCCATTGCGTCTGGGGAGTTCCGTGTTTTCCATTGACAAATGTTGTTTGGGAAATAATCCGGGCGTTAGGGCTCGTTGGTTTTGTCTAAATTGCCCGCGACGTGCTCCTCTGTTCCCATGGAGTGGAGATCAATATTCTTCTGTAGGGTTCTTGTGGCGTTCCGGGTGTTTTCTTGTATCATCAGTCATATATGCACAATTTTGTTTTTCTTACTCTTTCTGGATCTATTCTGAGGGATCCTCCAATGAAAATGGAAAACTATCATATACGGGGGCGGGAGGGAGAGACAGACAGACTATAGACAGACGGACAGACAGATATTGAGGTAGACAGACACACAGAGACAATGAGACAAGATGAAATACATGGTTGTATAATGGATTCATTGCAGCGCAATGAGCTGAGTTCCTTCGACTGATTATCAATTGCTACACCGTGTCAGCTATTCTTTAATCAAAGAAAACAAAGCAAATATTCAGATGGCCTCTTTCTTTTCTCTGGAGTTGGGGAGGAGGGGGGGGGGGGTAAAATCTACAGGGAGGAGTTCAGAATTCACAGTTTGATACAGAAAGGCCGAGCGCTGTATGAAGAAGCGTGAACATTATATCAGTTTTCTGGATAACACGTACAACAAATTCTACAGCAAAATGTGTGTGCAGATTAGCTGCTCTGCTTCTGCACACTAACATGAGAAATTGCACTTCCACACGACAATCTACCATCAATAAAGATGACAAAAACAGGGTGGAAAAGGTAATCCAAGGAAAAGAATAAGAATGACCAAACGTTTCGGGCCTTAAACCCTTTTTCAATGGTAAAGAACTATGAGAACATAACAATTTAAAACATGGAAAGGGAACATCAATATTTAAAACGGGAGATCACTCTTCTTCCGAAAGCTCTGTGCAACTTTTTAGCAAAGTTTATAAATGTGCGCACATTTTAGCTGACATCGATAAATAATATAAAGAGATCATCGGGATCAATGTAATGTTTAAGACAGACAGTGACAAACAGATGGTGAAAAAGAGAATTCAGTCTAATGTCTCAGACAGCACGCTGGAATATTATGCTTCAAAAAGCCATCCCACTAACTCCACCAACGAAGCAGGAAAACGACAGCCAGAGACCGAAGAGTGGAAAATAGTAAGGAACAAGTAAGAACTAGTAGAAACAAGAGAGGGAAAACTAAGAGAAGGCAAGTCCAACAAGGAAAAAAGATAAAAAGATACAGGAAAGTAAAAGTCCGACTGAATGTATTTTGAGTATCCTTCGCAGACTGCCTGTAGGTTCAGACCACAGAAATGAAAATTCGGAATGATTTAGCGGACCTTGGACAGATAATTCTGGGAATAATGCGCGACAAAACTAACCCAAAATGCCGCAAAAACGATCGTGGTATTGAGTATTGCTATGATCCTACTATGTTCGCTCGAAAGACGACACCCCTTTTTCGTTGATCACTTTCAGTGTTGGATTTTTTTTGTTGCCGTTGTTGTGATCTAGGTTCGAGTACAGTGGGAAAAAGGAAGCGGTGGGGGTGAATTTGGCCGAAGGAGGGAGGGTGCGATAGTGAGGCAGTGAGTTTAAAGAATCATTGGTGTGCAGTTGTGGAAGAGATTAGAAGAGAAAGCGGAGAGAACCAGTAAAGGAGTACATGTTATTGAAAGTAAAAGAATTTACGAAATAATACCGTTTGATTGCTTATCAAGACGTATTAAAGATGACAGAAAAAGTAATGCAGTATATCGAAGTATTTTAAGTATATTTAAGGTTAAAGAAAAAAAAAGCAGAACAATGAAGTGTACAAAGTCGAAACGGTCATAAACGTTATGATTATGAAAACACATACATCCCTCCAACTGTACACACACACACACACACACACACACACACACACACACACACACACCACCACACACACACACAAGAGAGAGAGAGAGAGAGAGAGAGAGAGAGAGAGAGAGAGAGGTGCTATAGTATAAGCACGAGGACTGACAGCTCACAGGAAGTAAACAATACCACATCATTATGCGGAAGTTTATCAGAGGAGACAATCCAAAGATGTTGAACCGATTCGGCAGTATTCAGTGGTACCTTCTTCGAGTCAACATCCATACAGCACATCTGGCAATATTCTGGTGCAGTTGACTGTGTGCGTTTATATGTTACGTAAAATAATAACATGTGACGTCAAAGTCTTTCACATTATGCAGAGTAGAAATTGGTATGAAACCTGTCTGACAAGAAAAGGCAAACCTGATCCCAAAGTGTTGAATTAACAGGAAGACTGGCCTGAAATCATCAATCCACTGTGTGAGTCTGAAACAGTTTCTTGCTGCGTGCCTGGCACGGAACAGGGAGGAGCACTGTGTGATGGCGGGCAGAGGTGACCCGTCCACATTGAAAGACAAAATGACATCTCCCGTGCCAGTCAGAGAATTGGAAGATAAGGGGGGGGGGGAGGGATGGGGGGGATGGGCAGAGACGGTCAGTCTGAAAAGAAAAGACAAAGCGATGCACGTCTTACAAAAGAGGTATACGTCCGACAAGAAAAGACAAAGGGAGATATTTCTCTGCGTGCCAGAGAGGGGTGAGAGGCAGCATTACAGGCACAGGCAATCTGTCTGACAAATAAAACCAAAGGGATATAAGTGGAGATATAATCGGAGAGGAGAAGGGTGTGGAATGCGTACACAGGCAATCAGTGTGACATGTAAAATCAAAGGGATCTACCACTGCTTGTCCAGTGAAGGGCTGAGGAGGTGAGGGATGGAATAATGGGTAGAGACATACTGACAAGAAAAAAGCAAACCGACATTTCTCTGCGCTCCAATAAGAGGGTGGTGAGGCTGGGCATGGAGGACCTGGGTAGAGGCGACGTATCTGACAAGAAAAGGTCAACTAACTTTTAAACTGTCTTATCCTCCTCCATTTGTCCCATCCATTCTTTGCCTTCCATCCTCATCCTTTGCCTTCCACCCTTATGTGTCATTTATTTATCACACGCGAGTCCGAATAGGCATTGACTTCCTTGTCATACTTTTTTTCAGTCTTTTCCCTGCTTCGGCCCATCTTTTCCTTCCTTTTCCTAATTTTCATTCGTTTTTTTGAACACTGTTGCTAAATTTTCTGCCTTTATATTTTTTGCTTGTCCTACTTTCTTTTCTATTTTTTTGTTTTCTTTTTCTTTTTTCTTTTCTTTAAGATATATTCCCTGTGTTTTCAGTATTTTAGTGTTGCTAAATTTTCTGCCTTTTTATTTTTTGGTTGTCATACTTTCTTTTTTTTCTTTTTTTTTAAAAGATATATTCCCTGTTTTTCAGTATTTTTTCAAACATCTAATACTTTTTATCACCACCTGAATAACCTCACTTACCTTTCCTCTGTTTACTATCTTCTAACACTTTTCTCAACATTTCCATTGAACCCTACCCTATTTCTCCCTAGCTTTTTCTACTTTTGTTTTCTTCCTAAGTCGTTGATCTCGGAAAAGGTAGCAAGCTGATGATATGTCTACAGAACACAAGTTTTTGATGTGTGACCTTAGCAGACTACATTACTTTGGATTGCCCGTTGACGTTATCGTCTTAAATACCTTTTTACCCATAAGTACAATAATGCCCTTCCATTAAGCCATTTCCCTCAACACGATGAACCCCTTCACAATTCATTGTCTCCTACAGCCATTAGGCTATTAGACTTTAAGCTTTTAACCACTCGACACACGTGGAGTTCATGAATTTCTGTCGTGTCCTTCACCTATAAGATATAAATCGACAATACTCGTTTTTATGTGTTTTGCACTACAGTCAGACTTTGAAACATCTGTCTTCCACTGTATCAAGTAGAACGCTTTTGTACAGGATGTCATGAGGATATACATGTCTACAATTGCCTATACATGGTCTGTCTCTGAATATGACTTGGACATACTCTCTCTCTCTCTCTCTCTCTCTCTCTCTCTCTTTCTCTCTCTCTCTCTCTCTCTCTCTCTCTCTCTCTCTCTCTCTCTCCGTCTCTCTCTGTCCCTCTCTGTCTGTGTGTGTGTGTGTGTGTGTGTGTGTGTGTGTGTGTGTGTGTGTGTGTGTGTGAGTGTGTGGTGTGTGTGTGTGTGAGTGTGTGGTGTGTGTGTGTGTGTGTGTGTGTGTGTGTGTGTGTGTGTGTGTTCGTGCGTGCGTGTGCGTGCATGATCATGCACATGCACTCAGTAAGTATCTCTTAACACCATTTCTTTCTCATCCTGTGCTGCATGCCTGTATGTCTCTTTTTTTTTACTCACTCACACACGAACACACACACGCGCGCGCGCGCGCACGCACGTACGCACACACACACACACACACACACACACACACACACACACACACACACACACACACACACACACTCGCACGCACGCACGCACGCACACGCCCGCGCGCGCGCACGCACGCACACGCCCGCGCGCGCGCACACACACACACACACACACACACACACACACACACACACACACACACACACACACAGAGGGGTGGGGGGGGGGTCGAAAACGTTCACCTTGTAACATACACTATCATCGTCATGATGGCCAAATGGTAAGGTTCAGTATCACCAGACATCTCTAGTCCCTGAGCCAAAGCGGCCTGACACTAGAGCCCATATTTTCAGGTCCGTGGATGGCATGGCTGTCTGGAGCCAGGGCCTGCAGGAAGGCAATGCGCTTATCTGGCCCAGACACACTGACAAGCGGAAAGTGGTCATTACCAAATTGTGTTGCCTCAGATAAGTCACTTTTTTTTTATACACATGATCCCACCAGCCGTCCTGGAAAATAGAAAGTAGCCTGTGTACTGACGCTCAGTGAGTATTGAAATGGTAACTCTGACTTCCAACTGAACGTTTGTAGTTGCAAAGCGAGAGGACTGCAGGCGGAAATCTAAACAAATCTTAAATAAATGTTAGCGAACCGCCCAGAGATCGTGGACAAACGAGTCACAAGACGAAACACAACTAGTTTCGACCTCTTAGGTCTTCATCAGGTGAGACATTAACGAATAAAACAATGAAAATTCACTTAGCTTTGATCGCTTCAGATCACTTGGTAGGGTTCAGCGCAAGGAAGAAGGCGTTGAATGAGAACGAGGCTGTTGGAAGGGAAATAGTGAGCGAGTCAAAGTCGTAATGAAGATAATAATATTACTGATAGGAATACTAATAATGGTCAAAATACTGAGAAAAAAAAAGGGGGACAAGATTACTACCAATCTGTGTCAATAAGTATGGGTATGGGAGAAAGGAGAGTGGGTTAGAGGATTCTTAAACAGCAGGGTTGCCGTGGCAACAGTCCCAGAGGCGAAGGCGATGGTGATGTCAATGCCAGTGGTAGTATCAATACTAGCAATAGTATTACTGAATGATAGTGCTAACAACGATAGTGAAGGTTAAGGTAATGAAAGCATGATACAGAAATATATTTAGAAAATACAATTTTTATAATAATCAAATAAATAAATAAATGAAACATTAAAAATAATAATAAATTAAAAAATCAGTAAATAATAATAATAATAATAATGATAATAAATGCATAAATAAGACAGCTATAAGTTGTGTGAGGTGAATAGTGGGAGATAAGGTAGTATGTGTGTGTGTGGTGGGAGGATATTATGGGCTGAGATAGAAGTGGTGGGTTGGTACATGTTACTTTAAGGTGTAGATGCTATGAGGGTGGAGGGAAGAAGGGATGGGTTTACGTACTAACTGGGGGAGGGGGAGGGGCAACATATTCACACCTATACACAATCTCTCTCTCTCTCTCTCTCTCTCCCCCCCCCCCCCTTTCACGACCAACGATAAAGGAGCCAGCATTCTATTTATTATGTGTGTGTATATGTGTGAGTGTGTGTGTGTGTGTGTGTGTGTGTGTGTGTGTGTGTGTGTGTGTGTGTGTGTGTGTGTGTGTGTGTTCCATTTGTAATATCAGCCTTATTCATTGGTTACCCCCACCTCCACCCCCAGCAACCGCCATATCCACCAACACCCCTACACACATCATTACTAGGGCAGGGGGAGGGGGGAGTAAGTCGATTGATGTAGCAAATGGAGAGACTCAGAGAGTGTAGGAAAAGGGAAGATGATGATAGCTGCAACCTATGTCTGAGGTAAACAGAGGGAGGTAGGGTGGTATGGGTGTGTGTAGGTGGGGGATATTGCAGGCTGGAGCTGCAGAGATGGAATGGTACATACTACTTTTGGACGTTGATGCCATGAGGGTGGACGGTGCCCAGTTTGGCAATGAGATGAGATTCCTGCATAAGGCGTTCCAAGCTGTCACTCTTAGATTGCCAAAGTGCCAAGACTTTGACATGGTTGATGTTGTGTTGGGCATGGTTGAAGTGTAGAGCGACTGGTTTGGGCCGATGGTGGCGGATGTCGGCCAGGTGTTCAGAGATGCGCGTCTCAAGTGTGCGAGATGTCTCACCTACATAGATCTTACCGCACAGCTGACAGTGGATGGCATACACAATGTTGTGGCTCTGGCAGGAGAAAGTGCGTTTAATAGTGAAAGAGCCTGTGGGGCCATGTAGGATGGTGTCTGGTTTGGTGAGAGAGCAGATTTTGCAGTTGGGTTTTGGGCAGGGGAAAGTACCTGGTGGCTTAGGTGTTGAGATTTTGTTCAGCTTAGAGCGCACCAGTAGGTCGTTGAGGTTTTTGTCACGTTTGAAAGTGATCATTGGTGTGGTCTCAAAGGCAGGTTTATGGTTTTCTACTATGTGCCAGTTAGACTTCAGGATCCTGCAGATGGGCAGATTGTGAGGATGGAAGAGAAGGCAGGCAGTGGGTCTGTCTGTCTCTTTGGGAGGTTTAGTTTCCAGAGTAGATGTTCTGGATTTAGCTGCAGTGCGGCTGAGAGCATCACTGATGACGGCACTAGGGTATCCACGGTTGGTGAAAAAATCAGACATTTTGGCTGCTTGTATAGTGAAATCCTCTTCGCTAGAGCACAGTCTGCGTAGGCGAAGGAATTCAGAATATGGAATGCTATTTTTAGTGGACTGGTGGTGGGAAGATGTGTAGTCCAGGTATGAGTGCGCATCAGTAGGTTTGTAGAAGACTGAGGTTTGAAGCAGTCCATCTTTGAGGGAGATAGTGATGTCCAGGAAATTAACTGACTGTGAAATGGTGTAGGTCAGCTGGATGGATGGATGGAAGGTCTGTGCAAAGTTGAGGAAATTCTGGAGGTCATGTTCTGGCATGGATGTGGCTCCCAATCCATCATCTATGTATCTTTTGTAGAGCTCTGGTGTTGGGCCTGTGTAAGAGGTTAGTAGGCGGTGTTCTAGGTGTCCCATGAAGAGGCAGGCATAGGATGGTCCCATTTTGGTTCCCATAGCAACACCACTGATTTGTGAGAATGTGTGGTTGTTGAATTCAAAAGTATTGAGGGTGAGGACTAATTCTGCAAGTCTGACTAGTGTAGCTGTGGGAGGGTGTTGTTGGTTGGGGGGCCGTTTGTTAAGAAAGAATGCGAGGGCCTTCAGTCCATCAGCATGAGGGATGGAAGTGTAGAGAGAGACGACATCAAGGGTAAAGAGGAGGCTGGGTTTGAAAGTGGGATCTGTGTTGTATGAATTAATCATGTTGAGTGTGTGTGTAGTGTCTTTGAGGTATGTGGGGAGGCCTTGTACTATGGGTTGGAGGAGAGAGTCTAAGTACTGTGAAATGTGTTCTGTAGGGCAGCTGCATGCAGATACTATGGGTCTGCCGGGAGTATTGGTTTTGTGTATTTTAGGGAGCAGGTAGAAGGTGGGTTGTTTGGTGTCTGTCATTATGAGGAGTTTGGCTGTCTTCGGTAAGTTGTTGTGTTTGATTTCTTGTTTAACTGTGGTTGAGATGAGTTTCTGGTGTTGGGGGAGGGGTGATGCTGTGAGTGGTGTATAGAAATTTGTGTCTGACAGTTGTCTGTGTGCTTCTTTTATGTACAACTGTTTGTCCCAGACCACCACTGCACCACCCTTGTCTGCTGGTTTGATGACAATGTCTTGTCTTTGTCTCAGTGATTCAAGGGCTTTTTGTTCATCCCGTGAGAGGTTGGAATTGCGGACAGGTTTGGATTTAACTTGAGAGATTTCTTTTCTACACTTTTTGATGTAGAGTTCAACTTCAGTGGATTTGTCAAGAGGTGGCTGGCGAAGCACTGGAGCACACATACTACCTTATCTCCCACTATTCACCTCACACAACTTATAGCTATCTTATTTATGCATTTATTATCATTATTATTATTATTATTATTTACTGATTTTTTAATTTATTATTATTTTTAATGTTTCATTTATTTATTTATTTGATTATTATAAAAATTGTATTTTCTAAATATATTTCTGTATCATGCTTTCATTACCTTAACCTTCACTATCGTTGTTAGCACTATCATTCAGTAATACTATTGCTAGTATTGATACTACCACTGGCATTGACATCACCATCGCCTTCGCCTCTGGGACTGTTGCCACGGCAACCC
>CM065720.1:67202102-67204602 GCA_033310375.1 Conus canariensis | reverse complement strand
GTTTCGATTTTCTGTTCTTCAGGGTTTTTTAAAAATTACTTTATTGTTTTAGTTTTAGTTGTATTTACCATACCCACCCATTTTGTAAATGTTCTGACACATACTTGGATTTTGTTGTTGATACAGTTGTTATTCTCGCTACAGCTACTGCTGTTGCTGCTGCAGAGCACAATGCAAAATCGTTTCTCGCGAATGTATTTACCCTTATTATTATTAGTATTATTATCCGTACATATCCTCTTTCTGTCGAATAATCTCTTCCAAAACTTTGCACAATGACCATTTTGTCCCCCCACCCCCCCCCCCCCCCCCCCCCCCACTTCTTACTTTTTCTCTCACTGTACTTGAACCCTGCAATGCAAGAAAACGATGTCCACAGTAAGCAATTTGAACTCATCAAACACTGACAGTGATCGATAGAAAAGGCAGGCCGTTACACAAACGTGACAGGACCGTAGCACAATTCAATAGCACAGTAACTCTTCGAGCATTTTGGGTCAGATCCAATCTGTCCTACTCACCGCCATTCAAGAATTCACAGCGCCGTCTGAACCTGCAGGCTAGGCACGTTCAGTCAGCAGTTTTGTTCCACTTTTTGTTTTTTATTAATTAACTGCATTTTCATACTTTTCCTCCCAGCAATTTTCTATTTGTTCTTACCTGCTCCTATATTTTAGTAGTTCTGCCTCTTTCCCAGCCTTTAATTACCAGTTAGGTGCACATCTTTTTTTCTGTTTTTCCTACTCTTTCTTACGTTTCCCACTTTTCGACTGACGTGTGTAAACAAGCGAGTCTATGAAATTATTCTGTTTTTGTTGTCCATTGGAGTGTGCTTTTGTGCATGTGCGTATGCATGCATGTGTGTCCATGGTACTTAACCATGAACATATTGAACCTAGGTAGAATAATAGTATTGTAAAAGACCTTTTATGCTATTCCCAATACAAAAGTTTCACCAACTGGTAGCAGCCCTAAATCTGTGATTAACATCTTAAATATTGCAAACCTGACATGTAAAGTGTTGACACCTTACAATTACCGTTGTAAACATTGATAAAAAAATCACAAGAAGTCTTATGCTATTATTGCAATAAGTGTTATATTAGATTCTATCGAGATCAGATCTGTTGATATAATTTCTGCCAAGTGAAAGCGCATACATAAACAAATACATTGCTAAATATAGAACTAACAAATACCTGCCACATATAGACTGATGAGTTTATCAATGAACGAGACGCCAGCAAGCAAACCTACAGTAAAGCAACACATGTGAAGTCTTTTTGTTTCTTTCAAAGGTAACAGACCTTCACTAAAATCATAGGATGCATTGTATATTTTAACACAATGCCAAAGTGAGAGAAAATAGCTACTAATCTTAAGCAAATCTGAATACATGCACAATCAATCGTTGCGCCGAATATGAGAAGATAAGTGATTGCTCGTTCTTCGTTTTCATTGTCCTTAATGTTATTTGTTTTACCTGAAGAAGACCTAAGAGGTCGGAACGCGTCGTGTTTTGTCTTGTAACCTGTTTGTCCGTATTTTCTTGCGAAATCACTAACCATTCTTTAAAAATTTGTTTCAGTCTCCACCTTCAGTCACTTCACTTTGTAAGTAACATATGACATCAAAGGTTTTGATAATGCACATTTAGAATACGTTTGCAACAACCTGACAAGAAAGGCGAACCCATTATCAAAATGTCTAAGTAACAGGAAGACCAGCTTGAACTTGTCACCCTACTTTGTAATCCCACTGCAGCTTCCTGCCACATGCGAAGGACGGAGTGGAAATTTGGGGGTGGGATGGCGGGCTTGGTTTACTAGTCTGATAAGAAAAGGCGAACTGATATCCACAGGAACATACAAGCGTCTCAACACAATAATAGCTGCTTTCCTCGGGAAACAGTTGTTATCCTCAGGTAACCTAGTGAAATTAAAATGTTACTCTAGAATCATAACTATTTTCTGAGGGACCACCACTGTTTCCCTGTTTTCCTGGGGATATATCTGTTTGACTTTTTTATCCATCGGATCACGCTTGTTTTCCCCATTTCCTTGAGGAAAAAACTTATGCTTGTTTTGCACAGGAAAACAGTTATCCTTAGGAAACACAAGGTTGCAGTTCAAGGGAAATGGTTGTGATCTCAAGGATGATAACTCTTTTCCAATCTTTGTTGTTTTCTTTCACGGAAGTATTTGTGATCCTGAGGATAACAACAATTATGAGTGTGCTCCTTAAGAAAATAGGGAAAATACTTCTAACTCCTAGGGTAAGTACGGAAAACAGCTGTTATGCTGAGGAAAACAGTTGTGGTCCTCAGACATAACAATCTGACCCGTTTTCTTGAAGGAAAAAATACTTGTTTTCCTAGGGAGGCAGCTACAGTCGGGCTACGCGACTATCTATGTTCCCATAGAAATTTCTCTCTGCGCGAAGGATCCTCGGGCCTGTCGCAGGCTAAGTGTCTCACTAGAAATAGGAAAGGGACGAATCT
>CM065720.1:67189602-67194602 GCA_033310375.1 Conus canariensis | reverse complement strand
AAAATTGTTTTTTTAGAGGCCACTAAGCTTAGGAAAATCTGAATACTTGTGCAGTCAACAATTGTGTTCGTTATGTGACATATAAAGTCAAAGTTTTCAATAGTGCGCTTTGAGAAAACGTCTGCAACCATTTGACAAGAAAGGGCGTCCCAGTATCAAACTGTCTGAGTAACAAGCAGACTGGCTTGAACTTTTCATTCTGTGTGACCCTGGGAAAACAGCTATTATCGGCTTTTAAAGCGAGCATGGTGCCATAAATATCTCTCTCCTGCAACAGTGGAGGAGGTGAATTGTGCGATAGCAGATACAGGCAACATATCTGACAAGAAAAGGGAAACTGCTCTCTCTCTCTCTCTCTCTCTCTCTCTCTCTCTCTCTCTCTCTCTCTCTCTCTCTCTCTCTCTCTCTGCCTGCATGCCAGTGAGACAGTAAGGAGTGAATGAAGGAGGGTCCAGGGTGGTGGGCAGAGGTGACTCCTATGATAAGAGAAGGAGAACCAATATCAAAGTGTGTAATCTTTCGTATTTGTTCCACCCACCCCCTTTCCCTCCATCCTTTCTGTCATGTATTCATCACCTGTGAGTCAAGTGGGCATCGTCTTTCTTATCGTTCCTCATCTATCCTTTTCTTGCTTCTTCCTACTTTTCTTCATATTTCCTGCATTTTCCCTACTGTTTTGCGTGGTACTACTGTTTTTCTGTAGAGTGTCCGTTCCTCGACTGTTTCTCACCTTCCATACTCTTCTTATTTGTACCTACGTTTTCCTATTTTCCGTATATTTAGCTTACTTATTCTTTCCTTCTGGATTCCTTCTTCTTAGATAGGTTCTCAGTGTTTGATCAGTGCGTGGGGCTAATGTGTAGGTCAAGACATCTGCTAGGTCGTAGCGACAAGACCTCTTCTTAAATTCTCTCATCTTCGTCCTTAATTCGTTTATCCATCAGCTTGAAATCATGCGCAGTGTGGTCTCAAAACTTAGCGGATGTGGTGTTGTGTATATGGACTAGTCCGCACGCAGTGACACCTCCTTGATGAAAGCTAAAGTGAAAATGAATCTGAATTCCTATATTTTCATACTTTTCACCTACTTTTTCTCGCTTTTCACCTCCCGTTTCCCACCATTTCTTACTTTATACCTCGCTTTCTTACTTTTTCTGATTTTCTCTTTTTCGCCTTATCTACGTTTTTCTTTGATTTTTTTTTTGGGTAACATTCCCATTCTGCTGTCTAGCCTTCCCCTGCTGTTTTCTAGCACTGGCTGTTTTGTCCTTCCCGAGTAGTCATTACCAAATTTGACTGGGTAGAAAAGGTAGCAAGTTTGATGATGAGTCTACAAGACACTTATTGTGACATTTTACCCAAGCAGATGACAATACATTATATCCCCAGCTGACGTCATTCTGTATGCCAAATGCCGCCATACCAGTCATAAGAACTGATCATAATATTAGACAAAATGCGATTGAATACACTGATCAAGAATGCCAACGCTGACTGACATCAGGAGTGTATTGTTTTGAGCTTTTTTTGTGTGTCTGTTGTTTTGTCTAAAGTAGACATAGTTGTCAAAACTTTTCTCGTGTCTTTGGTACATAGTACGTTAGACGTGTGTTACTTTGTGCCTCGCTGTGTGTGTTGACTAGTGTTTAGAAATGCATGGGTACCTCATTCAGTTTAGGTAAAGTTTCAGCGGCGGAAAGAGAGACTAGCCTCCAGCTATACTGTGAAGCTGCTCTTTTTGCAGCGCTAAGCACAACGCAATCATTTCTCTTTGACATTTACCACGTCAAATGTTTACTGAATAGAGATCTTGTTGCTGTTGTTTATAAATATGGGCTTTTAACACTAACACAATCCTCCAATTCCAATATGATATGTCTGTAGATGTATTTGTAAATATGGAAACATCGAACAGTTCATTACCTACGACTTTTTATGGGACTTAAGCATCTTAACATCTTAATACATGTGACTTACGCCGTCTTCTCCGCTTTCCAGGGAATTCATTTACATCGCCTTTCATTTTTGGGATGGACTTTGGAACATCCCTACTCTGTAAAATGGTGGTGTACAGAAAGTCATGAAGGAATTCATACCTGTGCATGTTCTCGTTCTCTCTCACTCTCACCCTCTTTGTCTCTCTCTCTCTCTCTCTCTCTCTCTCTCTCTCTCTCTCTCTCTCTCTCTCTCTCTCTCCTCCTCCTCCCTCCCCCTCCTCTCTCTCTGAATGCATGCTGTCTGCATTTGTCTCTCCTCATCACTCCGTCTTTCTCCTCCCGTAATTTATCCCTCTTCCGTTCTTCCTGCTCTCTCTCTCTCTCTCTCTCTCTCTCTCTCTCTCTCCCTCTCTCTCTCTATCTCTCTCTCTCTCTCTCTCTCTCTCTCTCTCTCAAAGAAAGACACAGAGGCAGACAGACACAGAGGCAGACAGACAGACAGACAGACAGGCAGACAGACAGGCAGACAGACAGAGTGCAACATAAGCTAAAAAGACTTTCCATTTACAGTAACAAAATTGATCTTGTCTGACCTATCTGGGGGTCAACACTCTCTCCTTTAAAAATTGGAAAAAAGGAAAATCCACCCATCAGTAAAACATCAGCCCTCCCTTCCCTTCCTTAGAAAGTTCCTGCAGTGTTTGCAGCCAAAGTAAACAGGCAATTACATCATGCCACGGACTGAGCCAAAGTGAAATCAAAGACTTTGTCTCCAGCTGAAACGAGCTATTTCTGTCAGTGATGAGAGGGGTCACCATGCTGTCCTATTCATTGTTATCGCCTTCTGTCTGACTGCCTGCCTGCTTGTCTGTCTGCATGCCTGCTTGTCTGTCTGCATGCCTGCCTCTCTGTCTGTCTGTCTGTTTGTCAGTCTCTCCCTCCCTCTCTCTCTTCTCTCTCTCTCTTTCTATTTTCTTTTTGCTCTCTCTCTCTCTCTCTCTCTCTCTTCTCTCTCTCCTCCTCCCCTCCCCCCCCCCTCTCTCTCTGAATGCATGCTGTCTGCATTTGTCTCTCCTCATCACTCCGTCTTTCTCCTCCCGTAATTTATCCTCTTCCGTTCTTCCTGCTCTCTCTCTCTCTCTCTCTCTCTCTCTCTCTCTCTCTCTCTCCCTCTCCCTCTCTCTCTCTATCTCTCTCTCTCTCTCTCTCTCTCTCTCTCTCTCAAAGAAAGACACAGAGGCAGACAGACACAGAGGCAGACAGACAGACAGACAGACAGGCAGACAGACAGGCAGACAGACAGAGTGCAACATAAGCTAAAAAGACTTTCCATTTACAGTAACAAAATTGATCTTGTCTGACCTATCTGGGGGTCAACACTCTCTCCTTTAAAAATTGGAAAAAAGGAAAATCCACCATCAGTAAAACATCAGCCCTCCCTTCCCTTCCTTAGAAAGTTCCTGCAGTGTTTGCAGCCAAAGTAAACAGGCAATTACATCATGCCACGGACTGAGCCAAAGTGAAATCAAAGACTTTGTCTCCAGCTGAAACGAGCTATTTCTGTCAGTGATGAGAGGGGTCACCATGCTGTCCTATTCATTGTTATCGCCTTCTGTCTGACTGCCTGCCTGCTTGTCTGTCTGCATGCCTGCTTGTCTGTCTGCATGCCTGCCTCTCTGTCTGTCTGTCTGTTTGTCAGTCTCTCCCTCCCTCTCTCTCTCTCTCTCTCTCTCTCTCTCTCTCTCTCTTTCTATTTTCTTTTTGCTCTCTCTCTCTCTCTCTCTCTCTCTCTCTCTCTCTCTCTCTCTCTCTCTCTCTCTCTCTCTCTCTCCCCTCTCTCTATCCGCTTTCAGTAGCTAGGCCCTCCTTCAGTAAAATGGAAAATATAATCGGTTCTTCTGTGACTTCAGCAGTCAACTTTGAGCCATGTAAACTGATTAAATTGGATGTGTGTTACATTGTGTTCCCCTTTCGTGTTGGTATCTTGGACTGTATCTTGTTCACTTTTTCCTACTTGTTACATTCATTTATTTTCTTCAATTCATGCTGAAATACTCTCTCTCTCTCTTCTCCTCTCTCTCTCTCCTCTCTCTCTCTCTCTCTCTCTCTCTCTCTCTCTCTCTCCTCTTTAGAAAATCCAAGTATTACCGACAACCCTCCTTCTTCAAACTCAGTTAACTAATGTCCTCACAAAAGTCTCACGATGTGCGAAATTTTCACTATACCTGAATAAGGCATTCAAGTTTAGAGAACTCGCAATGTCTAAGGAAAAAACGTCATTTGTTTTTGTCCCTGTTCTCTTCTTATATATGGTTCTTAGTACTTGTTATGATTTTTTTTTTCTGTGTGTTCTCGCACAGTCTGTTCTTGGTAAGTTGCATACATGATGTTCCCTCACCCCTTCATAACGGTCCATAGCCTATTGTGAATACATTCATTCAACTCCGACTCTCTCCAGCATAATTATATACAATAAGAATAATCTAAGACCTTCTCAGATCTTCTAGATCCAATGGAAGCTGTGTCTCCCACTGAAACAGACTATTTTCTATCTGAAATGAGAGAGACTCAATACATCTTCCCTTATCTCTTTGTCTCTACCTTTGTTTCACTCCCTGTCCTCCCCTTCTTCTCTGCCAACCCAACTTCCCTCTCTGTCTTTCACCTCTCTCTCTCTTCTCTCTCTCTCTCTCTCTCTCTCTCTCTCTCTCTTTATCTATCTATCTATCTATCTATCTCTCTGAGTTACCTTTAGAATATAACAAATGTAAGCTGGATTTCTCCTGTTTGTGAAATCCCAAGGGTTTCGCTTTTTCTGTCCTTTTTTCTGTTTTTCTTGCCTGAAAAGTGTTCGTCATTCAGATTAGTTGTGGATTTCGTTCAATAGCTGTGAATAAGAATATCAAAACATTGAAAAACTGGTCAAGAACCATTAAAAAACAGAAAAGGGAAGGAGGCAAAGGAAGTAAAAAAAAAAAAAAAACAAGGAAAGGAAAGAAATAGAATGGAACAAAAGCGGTGCGGGAAAAACTAGAATATTGATGATGATGTCTAGTCAGGTCA
>CM065720.1:67179602-67187102 GCA_033310375.1 Conus canariensis | reverse complement strand
TCTTCTTCAGGCGAAAACAAATAACGTTTAGGACAGTGAAGATGAACAAAGAAAAAAAGAGACACTTATCTAGTCATGGTCAAAATGGCCGCCGGGCGGAAACGGAGCCACCCATCACGGGATCGTGGGAGAGGAAATAATGAAAATAATAATAATAATCATAAATAAATGAATAAAAGAAGTAAATAAAAGAAATATAAAATAACTGAATAAGATGAAAAATGATGAAAAAATAAAAAATAAATAAAAATAAAATGAAATGAGTAGGATAAAATAGGTAAATAAGTAAATAAATTTTTATATATAATAAATAGAATAAAATTAAATGAAAGAAATAAAATAAAATGAAATAAAATAAGATGAAATAAAATAAATGGAGGGTGGCTGCAACTTCTATGTGAGGTGGGTAGTGGGAGGTAAGGTGGTGGTGTGTATGTGTATTATGTATGTGTGTGTGTGTTGCTGGAAGATATAGCCGATTGGTGTTGTAGTAGTAGGTATGCATATCAGTGTTACTGTTGGATGTTGATGCCTTGGGGATGTAGCGTACCGAGTTTGGCAATGAGATAGGTCTCTTGTGTAGTGCGCTCAAAGTTGTCACTCTGTGATTTCCAGAGTGCCAAGATTTTCACATGGTTGGTGTTGTGTTGGGAGTGGTTGAAATATAGGGCAACGGGTTTGGGTCGGTGGTGGCGGATGTCGGCCAGGTGTTCAGAGATGCGTGTCTCGAGTGTGAAACTGAAATGTAACCAGACGTTCTGTATGTATTAAGATGGGTCACCACACTCTCCCATTCACACCAGTGCCAATCTCTCTCTCTCTCTTCTCTCTCTCTCTCTCTCTCTCTCTCTCTCTCTCTCTCCTATCTCTCTCTCTCTCTAGTTAAACTTTCTAGCTCAGGTAGCAATCAAGCCACGAAGATGGCAATCAAGCTTTGCAAAGGAGAGCGAGGTGAGACCGAAAAAATGGGTTTGATCAACTTCAGTTCCACAGACTATGACAAACAACGGCATTTTCAAATAACTGCAACCGTTCTGCGTCACTGGTTACGTCAAATTCGTAAAAAGGTTCGGTATATTTTATGAATGTGTTTGTTAACATATATATATATATATATATATATATATGTATGTAATAAGAAAAATGATTGAGGATGTGCTGTTTAATTCTAATCTGCAACATGGATCAACCTCTAAATGTAATGGATTCGACTCTGGAACATATTCTGTCTCCTTTCCAATTTGTTTGCCGTGATCTTGTATACAGACAAACAAATACGTAAACAGGCATGGGCAAAAGCACAGCCTCCGTGGCGGAGGCAATAAAACTTAACGAACAAACC
The DNA here is from genome assembly GCA_033310375.1 of Conus canariensis. NCBI lineage: Eukaryota > Metazoa > Mollusca > Gastropoda > Neogastropoda > Conidae > Conus > Conus canariensis. Next base: position 67,185,760 of record CM065720.1, on the reverse strand, counting down.
AAAATATCAATACCCGGTATTGATGATACTGTTCAAATAAATTGGAAACAGTAGACAGATGAATGTTTACCCGAGTGACAGTTAATCATGAAACATGTTAACATTGAGAGAGGTGGAGCAGGGGGTGAGATTGTGCTGGTGGGGGGGGGGGGGGATGTCTCATCAGACAATTTTATACTAGTGCACGTGCATCTGAGACAGAGATGGAGGGAGAGAGAGGAGCATCGATCATGCGGGAATTGTGAGAAAGGCTTGACCCTGACACTCAAAGTTTTCGGTTTGCTGCAAGAGGAGTGCCACCCTGTTGCGCAAACCCTGACGTCGTCTGGAAACTCAGTGATATCCCACAAGAACATTTTGTTTGTTTCCGTTTGGTATAAACAAACATGAACAATGAATGCATTAAACATCCGCTGTTCAACATCTGTATGTCGAGCTCGGTTTTGTCATGGGTACTCATCATTGCCATCTTCATCATCTTCATCATCATACCATTGTCACCATCATCATCATCATCATCATCATCATTACCCTCTTCTTCTTCTTCTTCTTCTTCTTCTTCTTCTCTTTCTTCTTCTCTTCTTCTTCTTCTTCTTCTTCTTCTTCTTCTTCTTCTTCTCTCTTCTTCTTCTTCCTCCTCTCCTTCTTCTTCTTCTTCTTGTTTTGATTTCATCGTCATCATCATCATCGTCATCATCATCATTATCATCATTCATCAGTCCTACTGTGGTCATCTGGTTTGTAAACAACCTGATCTGACTGGACATGAGCATCAATACAATCTTTTTGCGGGCACCACTATGTTCTGTTCTATTTCTTCTTCTTCTTTTTTTTTACTTCACTTGCCTCCCCTTTTCTTTCAGCGTCTGTTCTTGAGCCGTTTTTCTGTGTTTTTGTATTCGTTTATAGTTTTACGGCTATTGAACAAATCCGCAAATAACCTGAATGTCTGAAACATCTCTGTCAATAAAGACACGGGACAGACAAAAACAAATACCGGAGATTTTACACATAGGAGGACTCCAGCTTAAATTTGGTATATTTGATGTAATTTTGAGACAGAGAGAGAGACAGAGAGAGAGAGAGAGAGAGAGAGAGAGAGGGAGGGAGCGAGGGAGAGACGGGAGAATGATCGGGGTGGAATTGGATCGGGTGGGGAAGTTGAAAAGTAGGAGAGGGTGAATAAAAACAGAGGCAAATAGATCAGGAAAGATGCACCGAGTCTCTTTCATTACAGACAAAATTTTGTTTGTTTCAGCTGGAGACACAGCTTGATCGGATCTTGGCCAGTCTTGGAAAATTCAAATTGTATTTTTTTTTCTGATGTAACTTTGAGAGAAGAGAGAGAAGAGAGAGAAGAGAGAGAGGGGAGAGAGAGAGAGAGAGAGAGAGAGAGAGAGAGAGAGAGAGAGAGAGAGAGAGAGCGTATCTTAGAAGCACAAAGGGTTTTTTTGTATTCAGCTCTTCCCCCAGGGAGGTTCTGCAAGACAGGATGAGGTACGTATAGATCCAGGCTAAGAGAAAGTTTTAAAAAAAAAAAAAACTATATGTAAAAGAAAGAGAGATAGACAGACTGACAGAGACAGGCATACAGGCAGACAGAGAGAGAGCGGGGGAGGGAGAAAAAGGCTCTTTAAGGATGTTTTGGAACAAAAGAAAACGATGTTATCAGTAAAAGAAGGGGGGGGGTACAGTCTACAATACAAGAACAGAAGGAGAAAACAATGCAAACCAATAGCAAAATCGATCAGGTTACAATATTCAAAGCCCAGTTGACCAGTAAGCTCATAGAAGTTCCGGAAACATTTTCCATTTCACTGAAAGAGGATCTGGCTACTGAAGAGAGCGAGAGAGAGAAAGGATATGCTAGTGTATGTGTGCGTTAGAAAGCACCTTCCCGTATCGATATGTTTGAATTCCACTGACCTTCTTCTGCCTTCCCCCCCCCCCCTTCCCCATCTCTTCCTCACTCTTCCTCACCAACTCCTCTCTCTCTCTCTCTCTCTCTCTCTCTCTCTTCTCTCTCTCTCTCTCTTCTCTTCTCTCTCTCTCTCCTCTCTCTTCTCTCTCTCTCTCTCTCTCTCTCTCTCTCTCTCTCTCTCTCTCTCTCTCTCTCTACTACTCTCTCTCTCTTATACACATTTGGAGTTAGATTTTGCACATGTATAATTTCTCAAGTATTTGATTTTCTCTGTCCCCATGTCGTGATTCACAGACGGGTTTTAGAAACCAAAGTATTCTTGGAATTCGTTCAGTGATGACAATAGAAGCAAAAAACAGAATTACTGAGCCGCCAAAAGAAGGAACAAACAAAGTGCAACAAGTTTCAACATACTGCGTCTTCTTCTGGCAGGACACAACATCCAAAGCAACGGAAATAAAGCACAAGCAGTCACTTATGTGGAGGAAAATCAAAATCAGTCATCCCTCTTTGAAACTAATGATGAGAAAACAATAAAAAATAAAAGAAAGACAAAGACAAGAGAATAGCTTAAGAATAAACAAGGAGAGAGAAGAGATGGGTGCAGAGAACACAGAAAAGTATTGCTGGATTGAAAGAAAAAGAAAATGTGGATGATGTTGATGAAGTCTATTCTTGACATCCTGTTTAGAGTCCTGCTGACCTCGAAGAACTGCTGCTGAGCTGCTGCTACTGCTGCTGCTGCTGCTGCTGCTGCTGCTGCTGCTGCTGCTGCTAATGATGATGATGATGATGATGGTGGTGGTGGTGGTGGCGGTGGTGGTGGTGGTGGTGGTGGTGGTAGAGAGAATTAAGTTGATGACAATGTTGACAAGATGCTGATGTTCTCCACCTCTCAATGACGACGACGAAGATGATAAAATACAAACTGTATTGAGGACATTTCTTTCAGTGGAAACCAACAAAAAGAAATATTCCCGTTCGACATTATCCAGTTTTAAGACGATGTCGCCCTTACATTAGTGCTTCTGCAGAGAAGTGAGACTTACTGAGTGTCGGGGTCAGACCTTTTTCCCCATTTCGGTGTGATCGATGTTCTTTTTTCTCTCTCTCCATCTCTGTGTCTCATGCACGTGCACAGGGGAAAACAAATATCAGACAAGATTCGGTTACCACCTCCATCACCACCAACCCCATCCCCACCCTCCTACGAATCTCTTGGCCCTCAAATCCCACGCCTCATGCTCCCTACTACCGTCACTTGGATAGATATTCAACGAGCAACGGTCATTGCTGCGATTCCCAATATTGTTGCAGTTTCTGTGATATTGCTGCTGTCTCTACCTTGCTGCTGTAGCTGATATTACTGTTGTTGGTGTAAAGTAACTGCTGTTGATGGTGTGTCGATATTGCTGCTGTTACTGCTCCTGTAATTGCTGCTGCTGTTGTGATACTAACGCTGTTTCTGCAACAGAGCTGATGTTACTATGTGAGATTTCTGCTGTTCCTGTGATAGTGCTGCTGTTACTGCTGTAATATTGCCGATGTTAAAACTGTGACAATGCTGTTGTTAACACTGTAATTGTTGCTGCTGTCATTTTACGGCTATTATTGTCATATTGCCATTCTTGTTGATATATTGCTGGTGCTACTACTGTAAAGTTGCTGCTGTTAATGCTGTATTACTGTGGCTGTTTCTGCTGTGATGTTGATGCTATTTCTGTTGTGATGCTGCCGTTGTCAACACTGTGACATTGCTGCTGTTAATGCTGTAATTGCTGCCGTTGTCAACACTGTGACATTGCTGCTGTTAATGCTGTAATTGCTGCTGTTGTCAACACTGTGACATTGCTGCTGTTAATGCTGTAATTGCTGCTGTTGTCAACACTGTGACATTGCTGCTGTTAATGCTGTAATTGCTGCTGTTGTCAACACTGTGACATTGCTGCTGTTAATGCTGTAATTGCTGCTGTTGTCAACACTGTGACATTGCTGCTGTTAATGCTGTAATTGCTGCCGTTGTCAACACTGTGACATTGCTGCTGTTAATGCTGTAATTGCTGCTGTTGTCAACACTGTGACATTGCTGCTGTTAATGCTGTAATTGCTGCTGTTGTCAACACTGTGACATTGCTGCTGTTAATGCTGTAATTGCTGCCGTTGTCAACACTGTGACATTGCTGCTGTTAATGCTATAATTGCTGCTGTTGTCAACACTGTGACATTGCTGCTGTTAATGCTGTAATTGTTGCCGTTGTCAACACTGTGACATTGCTGCTGTTAATGCTGTAATTGCTGCCGTTGTCAACACTGTGACATTGCTGCTGTTAATGCTGTAATTGCTGCCGTTGTCAACACTGTGACATTGCTGCTGTTAATGCTGTAATTGCTGCCGTTGTCAACACTGTGACATTGCTGCTGTTAATGCTGTAATTGCTGCCGTTGTCAACACTGTGACATTGCTGCTGTTAATGCTGTAATTGCTGCCGTTGTCAACACTGTGACATTGCTGCTGTTAATGCTGTAATTGCTGCTGTTGTCAACACTGTGACATTGCTGCTGTTAATGCTGTAATTGCTGCTGTTGTCAACACTGTGACATTGCTGCTGTTAATGCTGTAATTGCTGCTGTTGTCAACACTGTGACATTGCTGCTGTTAATGCTGTAATTGTTGCTGTTGTCAACACTGTGACATTGCTGCTGTTAATGCTGTAATTGCTGCTGTTGTCAACACTGTGACATTGCTGCTGTTAATGCTGTAATTGCTGCTGTTGTCAACACTGTGACATTGCTGCTGTTAATGCTGTAATTGCTGCTGTTGTCAACACTGTGACATTGCTGCTGTTAATGCTGTAATTGCTGCTGTTGTCAACACTGTGACATTGCTGCTGTTAATGCTGTAATTGCTGCTGTTGTCAACACTGTGACATTGCTGCTGTTAATGCTGTAATTGCTGCTGTTGTCAACACTGTGACATTGCTGCTGTTAATGCTGTAATTGCTGCTGTTGTCAACACTGTGACATTGCTGCTGTTAATGCTGTAATTGCTGCTGTTGTCAACACTGTGACATTGCTGCTGTTAATGCTGTAATTGCTGCCGTTGTCAACACTGTGACATTGCTGCTGTTAATGCTGTAATTGCTGCTGTTAATGCTGTAATTGCTGCTGTTGTCAACACTGTGACATTGCTGCTGTTAATGCTGTAATTACTGCTGTTAATGCTGTAATTGCTGCCGTTGTCAACACTGTGACATTGCTGCTGTTAATGCTGTAATTGCTGCTGTTGTCAACACTGTGACATTGCTGCTGTTGTCATTTTACTGCTGTTGCTGTTGTGATACTGCTGCTGTTGTGTGATGCTGCTGCTTCGGTAGTAATATTACTGTGGTTGCTGTGGCGTTGCTACTGCAGTTATGATATTGCTGGTGTTGCTGTTATTGCTACTACTGCGGCGATTTGGTAAAAGCATGCAAACTGTCTTCAAATTGAATACATTTACCTGTTTCTTTTTGTCTCCTGTAGTTTGTTGTTGCTAATGTCTTTGTTATGCACATGACAGACACGCACAAACAGACCGAAAGAGAGGGAGACAGACAGACAGACAGAAGACAGACAGACAGAGGCAAGGACAAAGACAGAGACAGATATAGAGACAGAAAGACTGACAGAAAGACAGACATACAGACACAGATTCGAAAACTTTCTCTCGCCATATAACAGACATTGTCCTCTCAGTGGCCGCAAGACGGTAAAAATCTGTGTCAGTGTCACTAGTTATCTCCTGTTAGTAGACAAAAACTATCCCTTGGAGACCTCTTCAAGTCTGTGATTTAATTGAGTATCTGGAGCCAGTGTCCGCGGGGATGTTGACAGTGTGTTTATCTGGACCAGACAAAGTGAGTGGAAGGATCTGGAAGGAAAAGGGTATTATCACACTGTCTTATTACCACTGAAACTTTTTTTTTACCTAAGATATGTCATATTTTCTACTCATTACCCCGCCAACCGTCCAGCAAAATTTTCAAAAAATCTGTCTGTACATTGGCGGTTTATGAGTACTGAAAACTGGGAATCTGAATTGTATCAGAATGTCTAGGCAGTCCTGTATATAAATGTTCTGTCTCAAGTTTCATAGCGTAGTGACTGAGGGCGGAAAATGAAGCAAAATTTAGAAAGAGAGGAGGTTAGTTACCGCCAATGGACACAGACAAACAGAGTACAGGACAAGACACAATGC
>CM065720.1:67157102-67174602 GCA_033310375.1 Conus canariensis | reverse complement strand
GAAATCGCCCCCATACAGGACTCAACCGTACACATCCATTACCATCTTCACCACTACCACACTTCTTCCCAAAGAGAATGACAAGATTTTCACTGAAGGCAAACTACCCCCCCCCCCCCCTTTCTCCTTCCCAGCGACTCCCTTCTCCCCAGATAAACAAATAACCAGGGGGAAATAAACTCGCCGTATGTGTGCTTCAGACTTCGTTTTTCTTGACTTATTTTTTTTCTTAAACTAAATAGATAAATAACGAATGAATCGTGGCAGGCTCACGTGCTTGCAATCTGTCTCCCCCTCCCACCTTCCCCCAACCGCCGCACCTCTTCCTCCCAATCCCTCCTCCCCCTCCTGCAGCCGCTGAAAGAAACAGGGTGTGTACGAGGATGCGTGAAAGGAAGCCACCCTGATATTCGTCTGCGCTGAAATGCTAATAGTTGGGGTTTTTTTAAACTTAAAAACAAAACGTTTGCCAGTAGACCTGTAAACATACACCTCTGTCGCCTAACCTGTTCATCAGTTTCAGTGGACTTGAAAAATCGCTTTACTCTCTTTTATAGAAACACACTTTCTTTTTGTTGTCTCTTGTTCCCCTTCTATTTTCTTCTTCTCCGACGTTATATCTTAAATCTTAGGTGTCTTACTTCTTTTTTCTGTCTCCTATCCCCTGCAACTTCAGTGGCATTACTACAACACCAAGAGAGCAGGACATGAAGGGACACATAATTTGAAACCTCTTTTTCTTTTGTTTTTTTTAAATCTGATTGATGAGGATGATGAGGATGAAACGGACGTGATGTAGCTTAATTCTGTTCAGAGACATAACACGCTTGTTTGCACAAAAGACAACGGTGTCAACCAGGCCCGAGAGAAACAGACATCTGCAATGTTTGTCAGGAAGTTTGAGCAACGCTGTCGTAGACGCATCAATGTGATGGAAACTCGACTGTGCGGTTCCACTCTTCCCATCTGAATCAACAGCAGGTTCCATGCTTTAAGGAAAAAGAGAGGGAACCAAACAAACAGAGGAGGGATTCTGAATATGTCACATCACATCACCGAAAAATCACGCAAAATCGAAAGGTTCTGATGGGAATCGAACGTGCGACCTCTCAGTTCACAATTCGCGATGCTAACCAATGCGCCACGGCGGTAGGTGTGTCTCACATCTTATTGAATCTTCGGTCGCAGCAAAAGTTGTAGCGTGTGTGGATTAGTCCACACACGATGAATGACCTAGAAAATACGAAAATGGAAAACATACGAATAAATCTCGGAGATCTGAATGTAAAAAAAAAAGTAGATGCCGGATACAAGAACCTTGAAATCAGTCATACGATTACAAATGGCATGCCTTTGTATGGAAAATACTGTTTTTTATTCTAGAATGATTCGCCACACAATGGCAAGAACTACAACACTTTAAGTAGCTTAGATTTGGACAGGTAAATTTACATTAATATGTAATAGCTGTTTGCCTTTGACAATATGAAAATCTTGAAATGAAAGCGTTTTCAATGTGCACTTCTATATGGAATATATTGAGTAATAGTTTCTTGATTTTTACTGAAACAAAGGCCGTTTCACATCTATAATTCTTTTAAATATTTTTTTTCCTTTCCCCTTTTTTAGGCATGAAAAGCGTGTTCATGAACACCAGTTTATCGGTATATTTGTTTTCTACTAGTTTCTACACAATAAACAACCTTTGAAGAGCACGTGCTTTAAAATGACTGCATGTCGGTAATAATGATTATGGTATCAGCAAACTGTGCCATATGTGAACATACATAAATGCACTACACATGATATCTATGTATCTATACATACTGAAAGAGTCCAGTCACAGGTTATCAGATCGTCGTATCAAACCGAAGATTGACATAGTTTTTGCTGAGCTCAGTCCTTCAGAGCTGCACACGTTCTAAACTATGGAAACATGCGTGAAAAGCATGAAACCTCTTAACTACGTTGGAATCAATCAGACGTTGCAAGATCATCAATGCAGTTTAGCTGAATTTAAAGATGGTGTTCAGTGGTGCCTGGTCGTATCCGACAGTACACAGGACATAATCAAATATCCTTCCTGCTCGACAGTTATCGCTCTTAGTCCCGGAGCCAACGTCAGTGAGTGCCCTCCTCGGGGTGAGGGGGAGGGGGGGGGAAGGCACCACGCCCATCCAGTGCTAGTCCCACGAACTTGTCCAGATGCACTTTGACACGGGTTCAGCCTGAGCATGGACGTGAAGTAGTGATCAATACATTCTGACCGCACTCGATCCTATCTTTCTTCCTTTTTTCTCTCACAGAATTATTGAAAAACAAATATCGGCCGGGGTCATCGAATGTCAGCATGGGGTGTTTCCATTTCGATCGATCGATGGGTGAACGAATTGTCAAGTCATATGAAATGCGATCGTCATGTGATTCTATGAAGTTGGCACTGTTCTTGTTTAGTTAAATCCATTTGCGGTGCATACATTGATATCTGCAAAAATGGATGAAAAGCGTTAAACAGCGTTATTGAATGTTTTGTTGATATATTCATACTTTTATAAATGATTAAATGTTTCAAAAATAGTTTTATTTTGATTATGTCTGTCTTTCTGCTTTTAAGAGAGACAAATAGAAAGACAAAGGGACAAACAGAGAAAGAGAGAGAGAGAGGAGAGAGAGAGAGAGAGAGAGAGAGAGAGAGAGAGAAGAGGTGAGAGAGTGGCAGGGAGTGAGAGAGGGGGAGAGAGGGGGTGAACGCTGCGCACGTCGATAGAAATGTTAGAGTGAATGTTATAATGGCTTGGGCTCTACCACTCTTAATCACTTCCATAGTTTACCGAGAGCCGGGAAAGCTAGAGTTAATCCCACTCAACTTCAGTGTGGTCGATGGCAGTCTGTGTTGTTTTTACCTCCTGTCGCGGGCTCGGTAGGGTATGAGTTAATGGCAGACTCTGACTGCGGGTTTCCTGCAAGCTATTCCGTATCAAACGGGTTAAAGCTGTTGTGCAAATTCTTCTCATCTTGCCTCAACGCCTCTTAAGCCTGGGCATTTCTGATTATTTATTCATTTCTTGTTGAAATCATTGCTTTTCACTTTTACTTAATTGTATCTTCAAAAGGAGAAATTCCATGAGCATGTGTTTTAGATATTCCTCTTCTGATGTTGTCTCAGACTGCCACTGCAATTTTTCTGAAGGAACCACACACACACACTCTCTCTCTCTCTCTCTCTCTCTCTCCTCTCTCTCTCTCTCTCTCTTACACAAAAATGTCCAATCACGGTTGGAAAGGTCCATGAAAATCACCTGAAGTAAAATAATGAATTATAATGGCCTGTTTTTGTTTGTTTGTTTGTTTGGGGGGGGGGGAGTTGTTTGTTTTAACTAAAGATTATGATTATGCGCGAATCTGTTTCCGTAAAGAAAATCGCATTTAAAGTTATCCTAAGCACATGTCAGTTGAGTTTTGAGTTTTCTGTTCGCGACATTAAGGAACGGAATGTTTGTGATGTGGCGAAAGATTGAACACATATGGATACATTTATAAATGAAATTGTCTTGAAGGTATAACACATACACTCTTGTGGTATGTGTGTGTGTGTGTGGTGTGGCGTGCGTGTGCGTGCGTGCGTGCATACATGCGTGCGTGCGTCTGTGTGTGTGTGCGTGCGTGCGTGAGTACGAGTGTGTGTGTATGTGAGTCCCTTAAGACTATCTCGTTTGTTTAGAGAGAGAGAGAGAGAGAGAGAGAGGGGAGAGAGAGAGAGAGAGAGAGAGAGAGAGAGCGACGTTACGACAAATGTTTATTGTAATAATGTCCATTGACTCGTCATATACAATCGGTTTGGAGAAGGTCTGCACGCTGATCTAAACGATTGTTTGAATACAACAGAGAAACGTATTTGGTGCCTCCACGAATCTCACCTAAAAAGTGAACATTAATGCACGTGTTCTCTGTGAACTTGAAAAAGGCCAACCACATGATTTTAGCTGATCACAAAAAGTTTTCCCTAAATGACTGCACGAAAGACGAATTTCAACAACAATCAGCTTCTTGATTTGTCGATGCATTTCATAAGTACCGCTAACAGTAGCTGTGTCATTTCAATCCCAAAGGCTAGATGTTGAATCGGAGGTTTGTGCTGATATTGTAAACGAAAACAATGTTCGTTTACTACTCAGTGGTCAGACAGCGAAGGTTGTCTCATAGAAAACCACATACAATATATTTGTTATTGACTGGGAAAACTCCACGCCAAAGATGACTGACTGCCACTTTCAAACTGTAGATGTTACAGGTACGCTTGTGATTCTGCAGTGGTATGTTTAAATGATGTGTATGTTTTTAGACAGAAGATATAGCGTGGCGCTCTTTTCAATCACACCCCCCCCCCCCCTCCACTCATTACTAGACAGCCCATTTCTACAGTCACTTTAAAATGGACCTGAAGGCCCACTGTTGACCCTTCTTTTATTCCATCACCTTGCTTACATGCTGCTGCTGTTTGCAGAGGAGGGCGCACATGCTTTTCTGTACGTGTGAGCGCGCGCGCAGTCGTGTATGTTGCTTGTGTGTATGAAGTCACAATATCTGTGTACAGTGTGTAGTGGTTGTCGTGTCTTTGGGGGAAGGCGGGAGAAAGAGGCGGGGCGGAGGAATGGAGAGATATGGCATTTCTTGAATATGACACGTTTTGTTGATCATTTTCTTTGACGACCATGTTTTTGTATTTTCCATAGATGAAGATGTCTTCAGATCACCTTGAAAAAGAAAGCGCACATCGAGTCTTCTCATCATGATTTTATCAGATAAAGCCCTTGTATCTTTATTATCTTGTATCTTTGAAAGTACCGAGTCAATGACTTTTCTTTTTCCTTTCGCTTTGTTTGTTGATCTGGATGAGTAGACAGAGAGGCAGGACTTGGTGTCTGGCAAGAGTTACCATGCCAAGGGCAAGGCACTCTGAAAGGCAGATTCCAGTTTTCTCCCTTCACCGGCTCAATCCTCCATGAGGTGAGTCATGTCACAAATTATTACTGGGTGGGCACAGAGAGTGTCCAAGCCGTATACATCAGACCCAATAAAATCATGTACTTCAATCCCGCTAAAAAAATCTTATTTGATTTCTCTCAGCTGTGCACATGCATCACACTCAGTCCTCGCACACAGGAGATTGTGTACTCTGATCCCCGCCTGTCGGTTGAAAGTCCGTCCAGTGCAAATGACATGTTGCTTCATTCTTTTCCAGCCTTTGCTGACTACAGCTACAGATTCAGACAAGTCAATTATTCTGACAGAATTTATCGTGACAGGCAGAGAACTGCATCATAGTACAATATCTCTCTTATTCCGTCTGAAGCGAAAGAAAAAGTTCTTGTTCAATTTGTTTGCACCAGAAAGAATACTAGGTCGGACAGCTAAGCTGACAGATTTTGAAAAAGGATGCCACGAGTACTTCCAACTCATTTCTATCAACAGTACACGTACATCACACTGGGTTCTCCCACACAGCAGGTTTTGAACTCTGATCCACAGCCAATCAATTCAAAGTCCATCCAACACAGACACTATTTTGGTTAATTTCTACCCAACTTCTGCTGACTACAAGTACAGACTCAGACAAGTCAATCGTTCCGGGCATAGAAATATATCACAGTTTGATTTGTCTTGTTAAGTCTAAACTGAAAAAAAAGTTTTTTGTTGGAATTGTTTGCACTGGAAAGAATACAAGTACAAGGTCGAGCAGCTAAGTTGACAGACTCAAAGGGTGTTTGGCTTCCTGGGGAAGCCTTACGCCATTATCGCCAGTCCTGCAGACAAAGGTTAGTCAGTGTTTCGTCGGCTGGAAATCCAGTGAAGAAGGATCGTTTGACGGTTTCATTTTCAAACTGACTGCTCCAGATATTCTCCCATGTCTGTCTGACGTTTTGTCGCGATGTCGGTGCAGAATTCATGAAAAAGGAGGGAGGAAAGGGGGGAGGGTGTTGAGCATTTTGCAGGAAGCCCTTTGTGAAACTTGAGTGACGTGGACTTTCAGTTGAAGCCCATTTGCATGTTACCGAGCACGTTAACTGTCAAGTCGAGGAGAGTCATGCGAGTCATCGGGGATTGACAAGAAGATTAGTTCAAACCCGTCCTTTGGGGTGCCCAATGGGAGCGAGAGAGAGAGAGAGAGAGAGAGAGAGAGAGAGAGAGAGAGAGAGAAGAGAGATTTTGATGTACGCCAATGGTTCCTATCATGACAACAGTAAATATTTTTAAAAAAAAAGTGTATATACACATTCCGTCAGTCCATCCAACTGCAATTAAGACACTCTCAAACACTCTTATGAGAGAGAGAGAGAGACAGAGACAGACAGAAGACGACAGAGAGAAGGAGACGAGAGAGAGGAGTGAGGGGGGAGGGAGAGAGATGAGGGGAGAGGGGGAAGGGAGCAGGCACCAAGCATTTGACAGCTACATCAAATCACTCCACGCGCTTTCATCTTGAACTCACTGATATTGTCCTAAGTCTTCCGGGCAAGGACATCCAGCCATCATCGTCATGGACTGTTGTGTGTGTGTGTGGTGTGTGTGTGTGTGTGTGTGTGTGTGTGTGTGTTGCGTACGTGCGTGTGTGTGTGTGTGTGAGTGATGTGTGTGCGTGCGTGCTGCGTGCGTATGTGTATGTGTGTGTGCATGTGTTGTGTGTGTGTTGTGTGTGTGTGTGTGGTGTGTGTGTGCGTGCGTGCGTATGGTTTGTATGTGTTATGTATGATGCGTTTATTGGCGAATATGTCTGCATATGTCTAGCATGCATGGGCGTTATACAAGTGCGTGTGTGTATGTGTGTGTGCGCACCACACACACCACACACACACACACACACACAACAACCACAACACATGCACGCGACCATAAGTTCGTGTGTGCACATGCTTGTGTATTGTGTGTGCGTGGTGTGTGTGCGTGCGTGCAAACATATACATGTGAGTTTGCATGTGTATATGTGTGCTTGTGTGTGTATATACTTGTGTGTGTGTGCGTGTGTGTGTGTGTGTGTGTGTGTGTGTGTGTGTGTGTGTGTGTGTGTGTACATGTGTGAGGACAGTGAGGCTGCTGTGTGTGTGTGTGTGTGTGTGTGTGTGTGTGTGTGTGTGTGTGTGTGTGTGTGGTGTTCCCGCACCCGTGCACCTGACCCCAGCATGTGCGAAGCACCTCCATCACAATTAGTGATGCCAAAATGATTATCTATTTGCACAGGAAACAAAATAAAAACAAAACAAAAACAGCCAACCAACGAACGGACCGATCAAACAAACACAAACTGCAGGCTCGTGGAGAGAAACCACCTCAGCCAAGGAAAGCCAACTCAGAGGTGAAGACAAAGCAGAACTCCTTGCGAAATGCCTAATGGTTTCCACGTTTTCCCAGTTGTTTTTCCCCTTAGCGGATCTTTGCCTGGCGTTCTGCAAGACCAGATACAGAGAAAACATTGGCCAGATTGCCTTACAATAACATGACAGTATTTTTGTTTTACTGCAGCGTGTGTGTGTGTGTGTGTGTGTGTGTGTGTTGTGTTGGGTGTGTGCGTCGGCGAGCGAACTCGTGTGTGGTGTGGTGTGGTGCGTGCGTGCGTGCGTGTGTGGTGTGTGTGTGTGTGTTGTGTCATGCGAGCGAATCTCTGTGTGTGTGTGTGTGTGTGTGTGTGGTGTGTGCGGCGTGTGTGTTGTGTGTGCATGCGAGCGAATCTCTGTGTGTGTGTGTGTGTGGCGCTGCGTCATGTGTGTGTTTGTTGTTGTGTGTGTGTGGTGGTGTGTGTGTGTGTGTGCATGTGTGTACATGTCGATATTGCATGTGTGTATGTGTGTTATGCTGTATATGGGTATGTAGTGTGTGAGTGTGTGTGCGTGTGTGTGATTGGTGTGTTGTGTGTATGTGTCTGTCTGTCTGTCTGTTTCTAGTATCGTAAGCATGTGTGTGTGTGTGTGTGTGTGTGTGTATTGTGTGTGTTGTGTGTCTGTCTGTGTGTTGTTATGTGTCCGCGTAAGTGGATGTGTGTGTGTGTGTGTTGTGTTTGTGTGTGTGTGTGTGTGTGTGTTGTTGGTCGCGAAGTGGATGCGTGTGTGTGTGTGTGTGTGTATATGGTGGTGCTGGTGCGTGTGCGCGCGCGCGCCGCTGATTGTGTGTATTAAGTCATCCAATCTGTGCAATGCGCACTGATTGTCTCTTTGAAAAACGGCAGTGGCATGAGTGAGGAAGATGGTGGGTGGGGGTGGGGGAAGGGTAGTCGCTCTTTTTTTCCTGTTACTTATGCCACGTTTTGTCGATCACTTTTAATAATACAGACAGTTTGTACATTCTAACTACGTCAAGGTGTTTTGAGCCTATCCTGATGAAGAAACAAACCCATGAAATCTTATAAATGCTATCATCATCAATAAATTTTTTTTTCCTCCACATCATTGTTTTTCTTCTTATAAAGTACTGAATAACATATTTTTCTACTCCATTTCACTTTCCTGGTCCATCTGCAAAAAGAGACTCAAGGGACAGGAGTCGGTGTGTGGTAAACCTACTGAAAGTTAAATGTTCCATAGCCAAATGGTCGTCGGCTGGATAACATTCACCGTAACAGGACTCAGCATTCTGAAAGACAGAGCCTAATTGTCTCCCTCTTTCGCCTTCTCTTTCCCTAATCAAATACCTATTCACTGTACACTGTGCAGTGAGGACTTTCGGACCATAAATATCCCCGACCAAGTCAGAGATTCAAACTCACCCGAGAGATCCTTTGATTTTTATCACCATCAAACACAACCCACAGAGTTATCGCACACAAGATCCTGTCCTATTACCACTCGTATTCTCTCTGCTACACATTCTGTTTTGGTACAATCTTGCCAACTACGATTTAAAATACAGACGAATCCGTTATTCTGATAAACTTTATCACGCTAGACAGTTGAATACAAATATTATTAAATGTCTTGAGCGAGAAAAAAAAAATCTTGTTAGAACTGTTTCCACCTAAAGGGATGCGGGACAAGCTATTTAAGTGGACAGACTCAAATGAATGTTTGGCTTCCTGGAAAACCCTAGGCTATTATTCTGAGCCCCACAGACGAAGGTTGGTCAGTCTCTCGTTGGCAGGAAATCAACTTCAGTGTAGGATCGTTTGACAGTTTCATTTACAAGCTGATTTCTCTAGATACTCGTCGCTGCGTCCGTCTAATGTTTTGTCGTGTTGTCAGTGCAGGTTCAGTGAACTTTGGGTGGGGGTGGGGGGAGGGGGGTGGAACCGTTTCAGTGGAAGCCCTTTGTGAAACGTGAGTGACGTGGGACTTTCACTGGAAGCCGATTTGCAAGTTACCGAGCGTGTAACTGTCGAGACGAGTAGAGTCGTGGAAGTCATGGAGATTGGCAAGAAGATTAGTTGAAACCTGCACGTGGTCACCCACGCAGAGAGAGAGAGAGAGAGAGAGACAGACAGACAGACAGACAGACAGACAGACAGACAGACAGACAGACAGAGAGCCTGCTTTCGGTAGACGTATGAGATTATTCCACACATACGATTTCCTTCAATTCCTCGATTGTCTTAATTCTTTCTGCCAAGGACATCAAGCCACTGACGTCAGAGACAGTGTGTTCGTGCGTGCGCGCGCGCGTGTGTGTGTGTGTTTGTGGTGTGTGTAGTGTGTGTGTGTGTGTGTGTGTGTGTGTGTGTGTGTGTGTTTGTGCGTGCATGCCTGCATGTGCGTGTGTGTGTGTCCATATATGTTTATATGCATGTATGGATATTTGTATGTGTGTGTGTGTGCATACATGTGTGTGCGTGTATGTGTGTGTGTGCATGTGTGTGTGTGTGTGTGTGTGTGTGGAGGAGAGAGAGAGAGAGGAGAGAGAGAGAGAGAGAGAGAGAGAGTAAATACGGCAGCATATGTACAAATATGTATAAGGAAAAAACATGTGTGTTCATGCGCGTACACGCACATGCATCTTACATGAGCACATGCAAGGCATCTCCACAGTGCCGGAAAAGTCATAAGCCTTATTGCACAGGAACTAAATCGCGGCTTGTGGAAAGAAACCAGCTCAGCCAAAGAAAGCAGGCCTAGCAGTGAAGACATCACAGAACTCCTGCCTAACAAAGAAAGCAATGGCTTTGACAGTTTTTCCCTGTATTTCTGCTCCTGAAGAACTCTGCACCTGGGTCTGCCAGCATCAGATATTGAAAACACTGGTTGGTTTCTTCAACGTCCGGATGAATTCAGGGCTAGGTCTGCCTTTGAATAGTGTAACAGCATTGGTATTAGTGTTCGCATCAATTGGTATTTTTGTTTCACGGCAATATGAGCGTCGCGTGAGGCGTTGAATGTTGTGGACTCTGTGTTATGATGATGAAACAAAGTAATGGCTGAAAAGTGCTTGTAGCGATCAGGAGAGGGGGCAGTTGATTGGATGGTAGTATCATTGAGGACACAGAGAAGAAGAAACCACATTGCCGGTTTGTTGATACTGTATTTCTGATAAACGCATGCGAACACACGTGCACGCTCACATGCATGCGACAATGCCAAGAAGTCCTTCGAGTGAGAAATATAAACCGAGGTTCCGTGTGTGAACGCACGCATAACATCTTGCACACACGTAAAATCCCATCAGCAACTTTCGGAAGAGAAGGCCAGTATGGCCGTTGGTATGGATGACACGTTACACATAGCATGCACCCTGCGTAAGAAATGGAAAGAATGAAGGAAGTAAGGAAACTGAGTGAACGATATTGAATGACATGGACTGGATGACACGGGAAACGACTGAATGAAGCGCCAGCTGGCAGCTCTTCAGTCGGCACGACCCAGGTAGGCAGCCCGTTGTGTAAACGAGTGTGGATTGTAAAGCGCTTAGAGCTTGGTCTCTAGCCGAGAATAGGCGCTATATAAGTATTCATTACAATAATATAATAATGCACGCGCTCGCGCGCGCGCGCGCCACACACACACACACACACACACACACACAACATACAACATACATACATACATACATACATACATACATACATACATACACACATGTACACATGCACACACGTACAAGTAATTTTAATGGGAAAAGCGTGTGTACACGAGAGAGAGAGAGAGAGAGAGAGAGAGAGAGAGAGAGAGAGAGAGAGAATTTTCTTCTTATTGTCTGTTCATGTACCATTAGCTCATGAAAAACACACACGCACGATCAAACACACACACACACACACACACACACACACACACACACACACACACACACACACACACGCACGCACGCACGCACGCACGCACGCACGCACGCACATACATACATACATACATACATACATACATACATACATACATACATACATACATACATAAGTACAGAGTTGAGAAGAGGGAGTGATGGACGAGTCCAGGCAAATACTTAGCCTACACATTAACCTCATGCGCTTGCCAGACTTCAGAGATGTGTAGCGTATATGAACAAGTCTGTATGCAATGACGGCTCTTCGATGGAAGTTAGCCTCTTATGTTACGAGAATTATTAACACATCCCTCGCCCCTGCTCGCTGTTTGTAAATGTTCCTCGGCGCAGACGACCTCCCAGTTTGCAGCCCTCTCCCGACAAGAAATGCGACATCCCGCGCGTGCTGGAGAACGGCCTGATGAGGATTTTGTGCACTGGGGGATTTGTACATCGATCCCTGGACGAAGCATCTCTTCGCACTGTGCCGATGATTTTATTTTGATGCATTGGCTCCTGGACTGGGCAACGAAAACACACACAGACAGTTCTGGCTTTATCTCTGTCTCCGTCTCCGTCTGTCTCCATCTGTTTCTGCTTCTATGTCCGACGAGTCGCTAACTCTCTATTTGTGCGTCTGTACATCATCTCCAGCTGGCTCTGTCTCCAGCTCCTTGTCCACTCTGTCTTCATTTCAAAGTAACACTATTTTTTTATCCTCTTCTTGAGTGTTCGCAACGAGAGGGAAGGATCACAATTATGGTTCTTCTCTGTTAGCGTTCTCGTTTTAGGAACTTCAAGGTCATGGACAAAAAGCGTTTCACTTCTGGCCACACTCTGTGAACAAACGCATACGCGCGCGTGTATATGTGTATATGTATAATATTTTATATATATATATATATATATAATTGTGTGTGTGTGTGTGTGTGTGTGTGTGTGTGTGTGTGTGTGTGTGTGTGTGTGTGCTCGACATTTATGTATATGTATGTATGTCTAATCAACATTTGTCTGCAAGGCAAAAGATTATGACCATTTTGTTATCTTTCAAGAAAATTGCGTGACGGCAACATACAGAAAGAAAGACTACCTGGGCAATCATCATGGTGAACAGTGTATCCAAATTAATTAGGTGTCATCGCAAATTCGCCATACGAGTAAAAGGGGAGGTGACAACTAACTCGGAGTCTCAGACAATCATTTGCTTCCTGAGAATCTTCACGCCATTATCTACAGCTCTTCAGATACAGTTTGTCTACTCCTCGTTGGCAGAGAATCAGACGTTCTTCTGGAGATCTTCTACAACACAAAAAACTCCAAATCTGCCCAGCAGGCACACTCTCAGCCACCGAGTTGTCTGATCCCTTGAAGCCCAATACAGAGAGACCTAGCTTTAGACCTCTTGGCAATTACATTTTCAAACTGATTTCCTCTCGTGCTCGTCACACCCACTAAGAGAGTTGTCCATTTTGTTCGTGCTGTTGTCCCGTCGTTGGTTTCCGGGAAGAACAGCTACTCTGAAAGATTCCTCTTTCAGTCTTCAGAAAAGCACTCCGCTCCCCTTCCTCTTCCAAGTTTATTTGTTTCTTTGAAAACATCAGGAGTCCATTTGCAAAGTTTTATAGGTGTGACTGCGAACTTGATAAGACTTTGAAATTGTAATTAAAAAAAGGCTTAGAGAGAGAGAGAGAGAGAGAGAGTGTGTGTGTGTGTGTGTGTGTGTGTGTGTGTGTGTGTGTGTGTGTGTGTGTGTGTGTGTACGTGCGTGCTTGCTTGAGTGTGTGTGTGTGTGTGTGTGTGTGTGTGTGTGTGTGTGTGTGTGTGTGTGTGTAGTGCGTGTTTGCTTGTGTGTGTGTGTGTGTGTGTGTGTGTGTGTGTGTGTGTGTGTGTGTGTGTGTGTGCTTGCTTGCTGGCTGGTTTGCAAGAGAGAGACAGAGACAGAGAGAGAGCGAGATGAGAGAGAGAGAGAAGACAAGATACAGATTTTATTCATAGAGGCCATAGCCCCTCAGAAGATGGATATAAACAGATTATGCACGATGCTTTCCAGTAAATGATGTGAACAACTTAAGCTAACATAGTTTCGTCGTTTACTGCTTCTGCACAAATACGCAACAAGCCGTTTCATTATCATTATTGCCGATGTCATAACCAACATTAAATTGAATAAGAAAGAATGTCTAAAGTATTCAGGAGGGATATACTGCCGTGTAAGATTACTTAATTCTGGACATAAAAGAACAAAATGAACGTCATTTTGCTGTGATTCACGACATAATGGATAAAGTAATACGATCATTTACAATTCTATAACGCTGAGAAGGTAAATGAATATTTGAAATACCAAATGTGAACTTTGCTACACTGTATCTCAAATGTTTATTAGTAGTCATTGACAAATAGGTTGGACTGCCATCTTAGGATTAAGCATTCTGTAAAAAAAAAAAAAAGAGAAATGCACATGAATGTTGTCAATGCATACAACTTAGACTGACTCTCTCTCTCTCTCTCTCTCTCTCTCTCTCTCTCTCTCTCTCTCTCTCTCTCTCTCTCTGCGCGCATGTGTGTCTGTGTCTGTGTGCTTGTGCGCGCGTGTGTATGTGTATGTGTTTCTCGTGTGTGTGTGTGTGTGTGTGTGTGTGTGTGTGTGTGTGTGTGTGTGTGTGTGTGTGTGTGTGTGGTGTGCGTGAGAGAGAAGAGATAGAGAGAGAGAGAGATTTCCCTCTCTGTATATTCACTGTGGGTATTTTTTTTTATAAAGTCCTCGTTGGATCTGAAAACAAATACCGCTCTTATTGCCAACGTAACATCAGTATATGTTCCTAATCCCCATGGCGTAATTGCCGTAGTGTCATTGCGGGCGTGTGAAACGAAAGAACAGTTGATTTCTTCACCTCTCTCAGTGCGTGTCTCCCTGTCTGGCTCTATGTCCCTTCTTTGTGTCTCTCTTGGTATTTGTCTCTGTCTCTGTGTCAGTGTCTGTCTGTTTGTCTGTCTGTCTCCCTCTCTCTCTCTCTCTCTCTCTCTCTCTCTCTCTCTCTCTCTCTTCCTTCTTTCTGTGTTATGTGTGTGTGTGTGTGTGTGTGTCTGTCTGTCTGTCTGTCTGTTGTGTGTTCTGTGTGTGTCTGTGTGTGTGTCTGTGTCTCTCTATCTGTGGTGTCGCGCGCGCGTGTGTGTGTGTGTGCGCGTGTGTGTGTGCGAGCGCGCGTGCAAGTCATCTTTTTTTCTGATCCTCCTTAAATGTTTTCATTTAATTCTTACTAGTAGTAATCTTAAGATTTGTACCTTTTCGAGGTACTCTGATGACATTATTTATGTATAAATGTTAAACCTCTTGTGATGTTTTATTATCTATACCTGATACACATTGTTATATTATATCATTCGTCGATCTGTAAATTCGTGTTTGTGTGACAACAATTGCACCCAACGCAATTTCTCTTTTTGGAAATAAAGTTTTTTTTTTCTCGTCTTATGTTTTAAAATGCTGTTAAAAGAAGGGAAGCATAGGAAATATTGTTCTTTAAGGAGTTTAAATGCATAGATCAATCGTCTCTAAATACTCTATAGTAAGGAAAGGTCGAAGAAAGGAGCGAACAGTGGTAAAATGCAGCACAAAAAAGCAGCGAAAAGTAGTGAACTGTAGCAAAAAAGAGGACAAAAGTAGTCCTGACTGAACGGACCCCTAGGGCCTAAGGGGTGGTAGCCTGCTGATTGTCAGCACTGACCAATGATCTTGGGGGGGTCAGACACGCCCGGACCAATCAGGACTAGGTGGCTACTAACAGTACGAGCAGGAAGGAAGACCCTTGGAGGAGAATTTCTTTCGCTGAGAAAGAGGGAGAATTCCTAAATGAAAAGGTTGTCTCCCCTTTCCTCACGAGTAGAAGAACTCCATTTTCCTACCTCGTAAGCAGGAGAGTTGTCTTTTCTTTCTCCATAAGTGGGAGAGTTTTCTTCTCTTACCTCTGGGTGGGAGAGTTGTCTTCCCCCTTTTCTTTAATCTGAGCAGTTATCTTTCCTTTCCTAATAAGTAGGAGAGACGCGTTTCCTTTCCTTCTAAGCAAGAGAGCTGTATTTCATTTCCTTTTAGGTGGGACAGTTTCTTCTTTCCTTTTTTGTTTCTTTGTTTTGCTCAGTCTCTCCTTTCTGTAAGTGGTAGAGTCGTCTTTCTTTTTCTCATTTGTATGGGAGCTGCTTATGTTTTGCCAGTCTATCCACTTTAAGCCACTAATTGTTTATCGTGTTTGACTGTGATCATTTGTTGGACGTTTCGTGTGAGTGGTATTAGTGTATTTTAGAGAATGTAGGTGCTCTTCAGTTCACACTCTTCACTTTCAAATTTCTTCACCAGTTGGCTGTCATCATAGCTCTCTCTCTCTCTCTCTCTCTCTCTCTCTCTCTCTCTCTCTCTCTCTCTCTCTCTCTTCTCTCTCTCTCTCTTCTCTCTCTCTCCCTACCTCCGCTCCTTTCTCTTCAGTCCCCGCCAGCGGTCACTGCCCAAATCATCGATTTCCGAGATAAACAGTCGCCACAGGCCTTCCCGTCTCCCCCAAAAGGTCTCCATCCATCCTCTTTACCCATCACAGGAGATCCTGACCTGGTCATTTGCCATTCCTGAGGGTCGCACAAAGGTCCATCGAGGCTGGACCACGTGATGAACACTGGTCAGTCTTGGTAGCGCCGGTAATTGCGTTCGTACGCGTCCGTCTGATGGGATTTTGATGTTTGTGAACATTACTGCCAAGATTCCCTCACACGGGACGATTTCTTGTGAAAGAGACCCAAGATAGTGAGAGACTGATGGATGCCAAGAGTAATTAAGGTCTAATAGGTGTGATTTCTGCCTGTAGCCTTCAGGGCTCCTTCCCTGGGAAATTAGAGACTCCGACTCTTCCTCTCCTCCTCCTCCCTCCGCTCTTCCTTCTACAACTACCACTACACTTCTACTGTTGCTACCGCTATTACTGCGATCCTGCTGCTGCTGCTGCTGCTGCTGCTGCTGCTGCTACTACTACTACTTCAACAGTAAATCGTTTTACACTAACATCTCACCGAGCCTTTAACGCTTAAACACCATGTAATATATGTAAATATGTTCATCTATCCATATTTACATTCATCTATTTATATCTATTTGTCTATAGATAGATAGATAGATAGATTGATAGATAGATACAGACATATACACATACGTGTGTGTGTGTGTGTGTGTGTGTGTGTGTGTGTGTGTGTGTGTGTTGTCGTGTGTGTGTGTGTGTGTGTGTGTGTACACATTATTTATACTTGTATTCCTGCTGGTTCCGTTTTCTCCCCTGTTCATGACTAAACACAACCTGACGAAACAGAATCAGCAAGGACACCAGCCGCCGTGGCGAAGTGGTTAGCGTCGCGGACTCCCGGCTGGGAGGTCGTGGGTTCGAATCCCATTAGAGCCATGTGGGTTTTTCTGCCCCGACCGGCTCCTACCCAGAGTTGAGTTTGCTGCGGACTCAGATGGGAAGACTGGGACCACACAATCGAGTTTCATCCACTTAATGGATGCGTTTCTGAGAGTGTTGCTCAAATTTCCTGATCAACACTGCAGGTGCCTGTATCTCTCGGGCCTGGTTGACACCGGGATATATTATGAAAGGAAGCGTAGAGTACAGCCCTGTCATGTAGTCTCAGACCGAAATGGAAATCCGTAGCATCATCTTAATCATCCTCATTCTCATCGATCAGCATTAAAAAATGTCTCAAATTCTGTGGCCCTTCATGCCCTGCTCTCATGGTGACCTCAATTTCGATGTCCTCTCCACGTCTGTAGTCTTGGTTTGGTTCCGTCGGGGTCACCGGTATCGGCGAGTCCATGGGGGCTGTCGTTGGACGGACGTGGTGGCGCCCTCCGGAGGGAGAGCTCACTCACGGCGGCTCCGCGACTAAGCAATTATTGTCGTCAGTAGGGGGCTTAGTAGGTGGTGTCCTGCGTATGTTAGATCAGAACAGGCGCCACTGAACACCACCGAAGTGACTCGGCAGCAGTGCAGTGTCTCCTCCGGTGGGTTGCCTCTTGACGACTTGACATTGACTGCTCCCTGTGGATTGCCGGTGCCGGGGCTGCGGCGGGGCCGACCGGGATGTGGCTATGGACGGGGTATCGGAATGAGCGGCGTGGGTGCATTGCCTCTGAGGTGGCGCAGAGGTTGGGACAGCAAAAAAAAAAATCAGCAAGGACTGAGGCAATAAGACCTCCAGCAATGTTGAGGGAGAGAGGCGCACCTGA
>CM065720.1:67142102-67147102 GCA_033310375.1 Conus canariensis | reverse complement strand
GTGTGTGTGTGTGTGTGTGCTTTGTTTGCTACAGTTGATTATTTTTGACACACGAATTCATAGCATGGATGTGAGTAATTGATACGTCATCTATTTCTTTCCCGCTCCTTCATCTGTCTCCTCCTCCCCACCACTTCAGTCTCTCCGTGCGTGTAAGGGATTATATATATATATATATATATATATATATATATATATATATATATATATGCATGTTCATACCCACAAACATTCAGAGAGACAGAGACAGAGAGACAGATATATATATATAGAGAGAGAGAGAGAGAAGAAGAGAGAGAGAGAGAGAGAGAGAGAGAGAGAGAGAGAGAGAGAGAGAGATGAGAGACAGACAGACTGAGACAAACAGATACACAGACAAAAGACTGTGCTGGGACCAACTAAGATCAGATGCACCAAATGTAATTCTGCCTTCGAAATATTGTTGTATACAGTAACTAACAGATCATCAGAGCAGTCTTCACCCACCAAAACACCGACTTGTGAATTCATGGACAAGGGCATCTCAGTTTATTCTGTTGGCCTGCTGAGGTCGTTTCCACCTCTCTCCAACCATCTCTTCCTCCTCTTCACCACCACCGGGTCTTTGACGGCTGGATCAGAGCTGTAATGAACCAATACAATGCAACAACAGAACTGGGACTGACGGGCCGTTAAGTTGATGAACAGTCCTCCCAGGATGTTGCCGATAGGTTGGAGACGGAGACAATGGGGGATGCTGTCTCCTAACGACGTCCGTGGAGATGACTGTTTTTGTGTAATGACTCCTCAACGATCCCCCGAAACAGGAAAGGAATGGAAGGGAGACATTCATGCGAAAAGTATTTTTTCCTACCATTTTCTTTATATGATGTCGTGTTTCTCGTTCAGTCCGGAGTTTTGAACATCGGTGGTTTGTGTGACAGAGTTACCCACCTTGTATCTCGCAATTCCTGGCTGGGGTGGCTGAAGCATCACTCAGGATTTCCTGATTGTGTTCCTCCATCTCTTGAAGTATTCTGTGGTTCTGTGACAACTGGTGAAGGACAGACCTGTCCACTCTTTGATACTGTTAATGTTCTTTAATGGGCGCATTCAATAAATCGGGCATTTATCATTCCTTGTATGCAATAAAAACACACACAAAACTTTATTTCAGTTTTCCTTGTGACTTTTGCTGCTGTAGAAAATTAACCAGTTTTCTTTTTTTTCTCTTCGTGTGGCAGTGATTCTGTGAGAGAACAGGCCTGCCCACTCCTTGATGTTGTCCCACATCTTGGTTACTCGGTTATTCTTGAAATGCAACTTTCTTTCTCTCTTTCCATACCAGACTCTGAGAGAGAGAGAGGAGAGAGAGAGAGAGAGAGAGAGAGAGAGAGAGAGAGAGAGAGAGAGAGAGAGAACACTATGGCAAAACACGGCCGCAAAACACAAGCAGATCGTGAGAGCAATCTTCACATATTGATTTGTTACTTCACGGACAATGACATCCCAGTTCTCTGCGTCCTCTGGGTTCATTCCTCCGTCATTTTCTAATCGACATAAACCAATACAATCTGAGATAGCGGGCAGACATCGCGGGCCGTTACGTTAATAAACAGTCTTCTCAGGAAATTGACACTAGGTTAGCGAGGGGGGACAGAATGAGGATGCTGTCTCATAAAGACTCCATAGGGGGTCGCTTTGTTCTTTGTAATGGCGCCTGTATACAGGAGGACGGGGAGGAGCGGAGTGAGGGGAGGGGGATGGGCAGAAGTGACCGCCGTAAATGGATTT
This sequence comes from Conus canariensis, assembly GCA_033310375.1. NCBI lineage: Eukaryota > Metazoa > Mollusca > Gastropoda > Neogastropoda > Conidae > Conus > Conus canariensis. Next base: position 67,145,329 of record CM065720.1, on the reverse strand, counting down.
TTTTTTTTTAATATTTTTCTGATTTGATCTAGCCTTTCAAATTTGCTTGGAGGCTTATATGCTGTTTGTTGTTATTACCGTTTGTCATGCATCAGAAGCTGATAAATGTTTTTTTTTTTTCTAATGCTATATTTCTCAGCCCATCCAGTTTTTCATTGTTGATTTCTTTTGCAACATCAACCAGTATTGCTGTGTGCACATGCAACACGTTTGAAAGTGTTCACAGCCACACTCTTCCATTGTGCATAGCAAGGCGAGATGCAGGCACGTGTGTGGACCCAACGTTGTCTAGACCTGAGCTGTCCACCTCGTCAAACGTATCCAACAACACGGGATATTCCAAATTTCCACGTGTGTTTTAAATTCCGTCTTCATTTCTCAAACGTTCGTTAAAAGATGTATCAATATTTATTGGAAGTTTTAAAGATTTAGAAATGATTTCCAAGACGGACATCCTCTACAAAACACAATCCAAATTCGCCTACTTGCAACATGAAAAAGGACTGTTTTTGCGTGTTGTCATCCTGGTGGTGTCAATGCAGTTTAAGATTAGTCCCCTCTCTTCAGTCTCCATGTTTGGTTATACAGAGGGTATAACCTATGTAGCCTATCGTAGGTGTGGCTGTGTCAGCGGGGTGTAACTGATGATTCATACGTCTGGAGACGCATGGGGAGTCAGGGTGCCCATCGTCCTCTGCTTTCACACATACCTCACGTCCTGCAGCACAAATCGACATTCAAATGAACGCGGCGGTCCCGAGCAGGACGAAAATTGTGCACAGTCAAATAGTATCCCTGCTCAAAGGATGATACACGCTTGGATTGAGAGGTTTTCCTCGACATTTCATCAATTTTGCATCTAGAAATAGCGCAGGTTACTCTTGTAGATACTGAACAACACCGCGAGATTTTATGAAGATCCAATCTGTTTTGTTTTTGTTTTTTTCAAAAAAAGTAAACGTGCGCGCGCGCGCACGCACGCACGCACGCACGCGCACACACACACACACACACACACACACACACACACACACACACACACACACGTGCACATACACACACACACACACACACACACACAAGCACAAGCACATGCACACACACACGCGCGCGCGCACGCACACACACACACACACACACACACACACACACACACACACACACACACCACACACACACACACACAGGCGCGCATGCACACAGGGCCTTGTAACTGTATATTAACAGGATCAGTCAAATGAATTCCACGAGCCAGATACATTCTCCATCACCCTCATTACATCTCCCTCAAATCACCAGTCTCTCGACATGTCCAATGCCTTAACCCTCAAATCACCAGTCTCTCGACACGTCCAATGCCTTAACCCTCAAATCACCAGTCTCTCGACACGTCCAATGCCTTAACCCTCAAATCACCAGTCTCTCGACACGTCCAATGCCTTAACCCTCAAATCACCAGTCTCTCGACACGTCCAATGCCTTAACCCTCAAATCACCAGTCTCTCGACACGTCCAATGCCTTAACCCTCAAATCACCAGTCTCTCGACACGTCCAATGCCTTAACTCTTGAGCTGCTACTTCTATGAAATTTGGCAACTGGCCTGCCATCAGTATGGTTGCTATCTTTACCAAACAGGACAATACTGACCAAAATATCGAATCGTTGCTCTCACTAACACTGCAATGAACAATGGCGTAATACTTTAGCATTTATATTTTGTGTAACTGGGCATGTCAAAAACACTCGAAGGCCACTGTGAAAACGTTTCTTCCTTAAAAGACGTTAAAATACAAACATCTCTGTGAAAATGTTTCTTCCTTAAAAGACTTTAAAATACAAACAAAGCAAAGCACGCGCGAACTAAATTTTGAGTTTATTCCATAGGACGATGTCTATCCTCAGTGTAACTACATTTGTCGATACTGTATTCTGCAATTTGTTGAATAGCCAACTGAGCACGAGTGACCGTAGCTTTCAAGATTGAGTCTTGTTTTCTGTGTAGATGGTGAAGTTGGGGAATATGGAACAATATATGCCGAAACTTGCGATAAGAATTCGTCTTTTTCTCTTTTAGGAGCACTTTCTATTCTTTCATTTTGTTAGTGCTTAATCCCATTACCGTTCCCAGAACTTTCCGATCTCCTATACACTCACATGCAGGCGTGTATATGCAAACGCGCACGCAGTGTGCAAGCAAGCAGCGTCGCACATACACAAATATGTATCTATCTGTATATCTATTTATCTATGTAATTATCTATTTGACTATCTATCTATGGAGAGAGAGAGAGAGAGAAGAGAGAGAGAGAGAGAGAGAGAGAGAGAGAGAGAGAGAGAGAGAGAGAGAGAGAGAGAGAATGTGCTGGAACGACAATGAGAGTACACACGCAAGAAAAGAATGACAGCAATATTCACAAGCCACCCATGAGGCGTCATCCGAAGGAATGGGGTAGTGTGAGGCAAAGGTGGGGGGGGGAGGCTGAGTTTTGCACCCTTTTCTCCTCCTCATCCTCCAAAACATTCCCCCACCCTTTTCTTGTTCTCCATCCTTCCTAACTGATTCAAGTCATTTGTAAATTATCCAGTGAAAAATGTCCCTGCCCCCCCCCCCCCCCCCCCCCCTTCCATTCCCTGCCTGCATACACAGTTTCGTGGCCTTAGCAGAAGCGCCCTCATCCCTTCTCGTCTCCTTGAGGGAAGACCCCCCTCCTTCCCTCTTGGAGGGGAACACCCCCCCAACACCCCCCCCAACACACCCCCCCCCCCCCCCCCCCCCCATCTATTTTCATTTGATCCGGCCTGACCCGCCAATTCGTTACGTCTTCTAATGTCTTGCCGAGGTCGTTCCCACATTATTCCATCGATCTCTCTCCCTTCTGTCTGCAACCGGTCTTGTCTTCAGAGACTGGCAATTGATATTGTGGGCTAATGCAGTCTGACAGAGGGGCCGAGTAATGCGGGCCACTGGCTCAAGAATGTTCTCAGTATGCTGCTGACATTTAGATGGGGGCCGGGATAAGGGCAATGTGGTAGTGCCAGAAGACCAGAAGATCCTAAAACGTGCTAACATTTCCAGTGTGCTGCTATTACTGGCTGATATAACTGTGTTGTCGCCCTTTGCTTTCCACTATTGGAAAATAGATGATCGCCATGCAATGTTCTCTATAAATCGTTACAGCGTCTGTTGGTAAAAGGACACAGTGACTGCATTTAGAAGTTTGTTCC